>WKFP01014244.1:375424-385783 GCA_011057875.1 Pterocles orientalis
GGCAGGGGATGGCGTGGGGGGGGACAGTGTGGCAGGGGACGGTGTGGCTGGTGCAGTGGGGTGCAGTGGGGTGTTCGCTCCACTCGAGGGAGCTCAAGCTTTTGAGGAGCTGAACCGAACCCCTGGTGGCATCTTCAGGCAAAATCCTGCGGGTGACAAACCCTCTGTGCCAGAGGAGGCTGCACCCAAGGAGGACTTTTTTCCTCCTGAAAGGCTGAGCAGATGATTGTCCTACAGCCCACGCTGCTCCAGGGTAAGGGAAAGCATTTTAGAGCCTGTTGTGTTTCAGCCCAGCGTGCCCAGGGCTCCTGCCGCCCAGCCCAGCAGTTAGGGCAGCCACAGCACCCAGCACACCCCAACCTGTCCTTGTCACCACCCCTGCCACGGCTCAGGTGCTGCTGGATGAAGGTGTGCAGCATGGGGCCGTGCGGGAAGTGATGGTTTCCCACTGTGGAGCAGACTGGTCAGACTGATGGGAGCACTGAGCATGTAGGCTTTGGGAATAAGGCTTGCTTTGACTGTTGTCTTATAAGCAATAATCAGCCTTACTGTGCCCTACACAGCGACTTGGCACAGCAGCATGCGTTTTCCCAAGGAATCACTCTTCTAAGGAAGCTGACTGTACGTAAAGGGAATGACCAAGGAGATAATTTCATTCCCTTTAAAAAAAAAAAAAAGAAAATCCCTTATCTCAAACATCCGTGCCTCACGATATGAAGACAAAAATGGGGTCTAACTAGATGCTTAGAAAGCATCTGCACTTTCGGCAGGACAGCAGAAAAGGAGCTGCTGCTCTCATCCCTGGTCAGCCAGGACTCCCAGGAGTGCAGATGCTTTTGGAGAAGGCCAGAGGGCAAAATCCATCCCTGGCTTCATTAGAGACAGTTAAACCTGATTCATCCTGTCTCCAGCCACTCCCTGACTTGTCTCCGCACACCGAGGCGTTCCCCAGCCAGGGTCAGGTGTCAGAGGCAGCTTCTCCAGTGAGCCAGGGTGAGTCAGAGCATTTGGGAACCGCTCCAAGCTATTGGAAAAAAACAACTCCCAAATTAGCTGGGGTGGCTCCCGAGCGAATCCACCTCCGCGGGGAAGGAGGTGATCTAATGAAAGCGTGTGGTCAGAAATCAAAAGAGCCTGGAAAGCATTCCAAGCTGCATAATAAGATTTCACATTTCATATCTTCAAAGCATTAAGTGAACATTATCTAATTAATCCTCACAACACTCCTCAGAGATATTATCCCTATTTTACAGACGGAGAAACCAAGGCACAAAGTTAAGTCACTTGCCCGGGGCCAGAGAAGGGAGTGTCAGAACTGGGATTAGAGTCCAGGAGTTCCTGGCGCCCAACTTTTTCCTCAGACTACTGGGTCATGTGTCTTCCCTGCAGGGAAGATAATAATGAGCCCATAATTACCCATACAAATTCACAGTGACCAGGCTAACCCGTCTGCATAAAACTATTTGTAATTCCAATAAACACGCCCACAATTTAGCCTCCTCCATGAACTACCCGTACTCTAGCAAGCAGTAGGGAGCCAGACCTTCAAATAAAGGCTGTTCTTCACCAGAGCGAATCCCAGCTCTGACCCCCTCCAATGGAGAACATCTTCACACTGGTGAATCCCTGGTGGCTGTCCACGTATGGCGTGAGCACTGCGGGAGCTGTGGTGGCAAGGTAAGGTTTGCAGAGACAGAGAACGGAGCTGGAAAAAATGGACAAGCCCTTTGGGCACACATGCCCTTTTCCAAGCCTGACGCAGAAGCAGAAACTTTGTGCTCAGTACAGGCTGACAGCAACTCCTCACCATCAAAGAAGAGGTTTTGTGGTCAGCATTGCCCAGCTCAATCTCTCAGTCTCGTAAAATAAATGACTCCTTCCACATGTTGACATGGTCACCAGGAACGGCCTTGAGCAGACTCACTGCAGTGTCACCGGAAAACTCAGGGCACCCGAAATGTCCCACACGTCCGGCTTGTTCCCCATCCTGCCCAGGGGAGGAAGGGAGCGAGCTGTTACCTCCCTGCTACTTGAGCTCCCAGGCATGCCCAGGGTAGGCGGCTGTGCTCCAAGGCACCTGTTGTGACCGTTTTTGTCTGGTTTTCCAGCACAGCGAGACCTCTGTGTGTGTGTGTTAAGTGTATGCACACGTGTATGCTGTAAGTGTGCCTTTCCTTCTGCGGCGCTGTGTACCAATACCCTCTGAACACAGGTGCCTGAGCGGAGGCATGTGGTGCCTAGAGCCCTTGGTCACCCAATGTTCGCCTGCTGCCATCTCAGCAATGACGCCTTTCCACCAAGCCTCTATCATCCCTACTCAAACCCAACTTATTGTTACTCCAGAAAAGAGATGACCGTGAAACACCTGTATGGGATGTGATGCACTGCTGCCACAACTTTAGCTGAGTTGTGTGTCTGCTCCGGTTCTTCTCCCACGCTGAGGTGTCTACTCGTGCTTGCGCTGTACCTTGCAAGTACCACCTATGGTTGCTGTCACAAACCAGCAAAGCACCACACTAGCCACTGTGAACACGGGAATAGCCCCTCGTCCTGCCACAGCACCCTCTGTGCTTGGGTCAGACCACTCAATGCCAGGGATGATGCTGCAGGAACCAATGGCTAATAAATTTTTGGGTGCTCGAGAGACCTACAATGCTGCCTGGGCCTTTGGGACGAGCAGGGTCACAGCAAGTGGTCCTGTCACATCCTCCAGGGCCAGGACTCGGGCTTACTCCTGCAGACCCCTATCCTTGCAGTGATGAAGACTTACCTGGGCACCTTTTCTCTAGGCACACAGTTGCCATTTCTCAGACAGGCTACATCACTGCCTACAGCTCCTGGAGGTTTGCCTCTGCTCGGGCACCAGTGCCAGAGATGCTCCCACGCAGCCGAAGTGCCCTGATTTACAGTGATGTGGAGGAGCCCATCTGTTACTTTTCAGCACCTTAGTCAGTATTTCAAAACCAGCTGTAATGCTGAGATCCAGATAATGTTGTGCTGGCTGCAAGCTGTCCCACGCTGCATCCTTAGACCACTGGCCCATTGCCTTTTGGGGCTCTGGGGCTTAGAAGCGACAGGGAGGAAGGAACAGCCCTGGGGAGACACAGGAGGCCATGGCAGGTGTCCTCAGAGAGGGAAGAAAGAAGGGTGAGGAAGAGGTTGCAGCAATGAGGTTTCCTCCAAGAAGGGTTGGACATCCAAGATCTGTATGTTCTCTGTGCGGTCCAATGGCACCTTGTCATTGAGAAGAGGAGAATAAAAGGGCAATTTAATGACTTTAAAGAAAAAAGCCATGTCTGTCAGCCCAAGGGTGCCACACCACAACCCCAGCGGGCTGTGAGGCAGACCAGCAGCAGCGTTATAATCGAGCACTTAGGAACACGCTCACTCCTCCAAAGCCAAGAGTTGCCCAGTAAAGCCGATTGCTAAGCAACAGAAGAGGGACCGCTTGGCATTTTAAACCATATTTCTCAAACTTGATCAAAACCTGACCTGGTCCCAGGCTTTTATTGCACCCAGTTGAGAATTCTGGTTGTAAAGGCGGTGCTTTCAAACTACAGAGCAGGGATTTCTGCTGAGGGCTAAGTACAGAGAGTTGCTTCAGTGCCGTGCTGAAATGAGAGATGTTGCTCTTTGGAAAATATGGCTTTGCCTTTAATTTTCATTATTCCTTTGATTTTTATAACTGCTTTTATTTGTATATCCAGAATTATCATTAAAAGAAATTAAAGCCACATTTTGTTTACTAAAATGCTTTGATGTGATTTTTAAAAAACCAATTATGGTAAATGTACACAGGCATATATTTTATCTAGCCCTTATATTTATGAGCAGATTTACTCTTGTGAGGAATCAAATTGCCTTTTCCTCACTTTTTTTCATCCAGAAAAAAGAACTCTTATGCAAGAACTTATGCAATCAGGCTATCAAGTCATAGAGATGTTTTCACTACAATAATTACCAGAAGTTCAGAAGAGCTTCATGTTGGCTCATCTACTACTGAGCTGTAACAATAAAAACATACAAAATATGTATATGCATGGGTCTATCTCTCCCCACAAATGCAAAACTATGTATAGAAGAGATTGACAATACATGCTGACAGACAGGAATTATATTATTCCAGAAATACTGCTAACCATACAATAAAACTTTTTTTTCTGTAAATGGTATGGTTTAATGACAAAGCGATAGTACAAAATGTCATGCTAGAGGCTCATTAGACACTGACAGCTTTAAGCATTTCAGGATGCTGTATTAAAAACATCTGCATAAAGAAAAAAAAAGCATTTAAAAAAAAAAAAGAATGAAAAGCTGAGAATAGCCTGACATCCAATTTGTTTTCTGGTAGCTGCTGAGACTGGGAGTGACCAAGACCACCTGATTTCAATAAGCTAAATATAGCAAGGGCTGGATCCTTGGGATCTGGGCACACTGTGTCTCAAGTTACATGTTTTGCCTTATATTCCCTGGCTCGTGGGGCATGCTTTTTGCCAAATGCCTTCTCCCTGTTATCACGTGGGAGGTGGTTCCAATAAGCAATGTAGCCGCTGCGCCACCTATTTCTTACCACCTGTGGTCTAGCAGATTTTTCACTCAACATGCTCAAGACTAGTTTTAGACACGAAGAGATCCTGGGCTGCAAAGAAAGACTAAAATGTTTGCTTAGGATATTGTGCAGTAACAGGGAAATACATATGGAGTCCATCACCCAAAATCCAGATGCAGCTACTGCTTGGCATCTGCTTCTGCTGTTTCTAGTTTTGTTTTTCCTGAAGCTAAGTTGCTACACCTTTGGTGTCCTCAGCTACCAGGTGCTGGTTGGTGCACAGACAAGGAATCCATCAGGAGATGACCTTCTGGTACTTCTATGCCTAGTAACACCAAAGGGTTCAAAAAAACCCAAACCCAACCCCACCAACCTCCTAAACTGAAGCCATGAGTGCATCTGATCTCCAAATAGGGGCACTTCATAGGCAACCCTGCTGGTTTCAGAAGGCTCCTGAGTCTCTTGGCCATTGCAAAGCAGAGAGCTGTCTCGCTTGCAGAGGGCGGGTAGGAGGAACACATCCAGAGAACCTAAACACAAGAGATTTGGGTGAAGGATTGCAGTTTTGATTGCTAAATTAATGACTTGGAGCCATGGGGAGAAGCTATTCCTCCTATTCTGTTGGAGGAAAATACCGCTGCAAACTGAAACTGGAATTGTGATACTTTGTGCAATGCTGTTCTGTTTCCTAAACAGAACTGTTAGTGTTGGAAGGTGGGAAGCGTCAACAAAAAGACACAGATGTGCAACTTCTCCTTCAATCTAAATTCTAAAATTCAACATTTTTCAGTGCCATTTTATAAAAAAATCTTTCTGAATTTTCCAGCCAGCTCTGAAAGCAGTTGTCTGGAAAAAAAACACCCGATGCCTGCAACAATGACAATAAGGATCAAAGCAGATGTTCTCCTGTCATTTAAAGCTATTTACTCTTCACAAGACAGAAAACCTGAAAGGAAAAAATGTCTCTAATGGAAACCCATTGAAATGTAGGGAAGCTGAGCAAGCAAGTTATGCCATTGAAACAGGAGACTCAGACACTCCTGAAAATGAGTCCAAAGGTTTAAAAGCCCAGTAACAAAGTCGAGTTCCTGAGACTTCAGTTGCTGAGCATCACCTGAGCTGTATGCCCTCTCAAAATGCCAAGCAATAACTACACATACCCTAAGTGAAAGAAGGTTCAAGAAAATCAGATTCCTTTGCATTTTCCATGGCCTGACCTGCATCTATCCATGGACAATCTCTGCCTCAGCTGACATGGCACCTTGGGAAGCTGCAGTGACATGACTGAGCCGGAGCCACAGCTGCTGTTTATGTGTCTGGTCCAAAGCCCGTAAGGAGCTCGCTGTGGCTCCCCTTTCACTTCAACGGATTTTGGCCCAAGCCAAAAGTGAAGTGAAATGAGACCCACAACAGTTACTGAACGGTTACACGTACCCAGTACTTCTGACGTGGACACAGCCTTTTTGATATTTCCCCTTTTCAGGTGCTCTCAAGCTGTTGGGAAACAGAACAAAATCTCACAAAACATTTCACCAAACAGTTTTGCTCTTCAGCAGCATCTTTGCATCCAACAGCCCATTTACCCAAAGCCATTCCTCAACAGATATGAAGTATCCCTTCCTCCTGCCAACCCACAGGGGATTTCATGGGCAATTACTTCCTGCCCCCATCTTGAACCAAGGACTTATAAAAAGATTCATTCCTGAGCAAACATCTGAAAGCTTCACCAGTTGTGTCTAAATATTTGTGTTCATGCCTACTTAGTAAAAGGTTGCATCCAGTATAAAGAAAGAGGTACAAACAAATGAAGGAAGTCTCAGTGACAAAGGAAAGTGATGAAAACCATCAACCCGTTTGAAGGTTAGACAAACGGCTCCCGAGTTGTAAGCTGCAATCCCGCTCAGACCATAGCACTGTAACTTCATTGTTAGCATTGCTAAATGCAATTTTACACAGTCTTAGAAGAGGTATTCCGTACAGTGCGTCTTTCATAATTAAAAGGAAAACTATTGTTTCTTTTCCAAGTTAAATAAATCTTGTTTATCCGGGCGGGGAGTAAGTGTGGTGAGCTGGTCTGAGAGACAATTTTGAAACTTTAGATCCAAAGGAGTCTGAAAGTCTGAGCTGGGGACAAAGGACTCATCTGCAGTCAGGATACTGGCTGTGAACACTTGGGCTGCGCTGAAAGGACAGACCTGACCCAGCACCGCTGAACTAGAGGGCACTTCAGCAAACCTGAAGGGGGCTACAGGAGAGATGGGGAGGCACTCTTTACCAGGGAGTGTAGTGAGAGGACAAGGGGTAATGGGTATAAGCTAAAAGAGGGTAAATTTAGGTTAGACATTAGGAAGAAATTCTTTACAGTGAGGGTGGTGAGACACTGGAACAGGTTGCCCAGGGAAGTTGTGGATGCCCCATCCGTGGAAGTGTTCAAGGCCAGGCTGGATGAGGCTTTGGGCAACCTGGTCTAGTGGAGGGTGTCCCTGCCCATGGCAGGGGGGTTGGAACTTGATGATCTTTAAGATCCCTTCCAACCCTAATCATTCTATGATTCTATGAAACCCGCAGCGTGCGCAGCCTCGGGTCCCGGGGACACAAGTGGAAGGGACCAAAGGCAGCGTGAGCTTTCCCCACCTGCTGCCCTGCCTGCACATTGCTGCCTGCATAGGCTTTGGGCTGGACCACGAGGGGCTCTTTGTTCAGGCTATCGTGGTGTTGCCTGACCACAGCAAGAAAGCATGGACATACTGTGGGGAGGGATGGGGCTTGCAGGTGGAGGAATTTGCATTTCGAGTCTCATCTGGTGGACAATGAGAGAGGGTCCAAGTAAATGCTGGCAATCCCATGAGAGGGCAGGCTCAGAAATGAGCAGGGCTAGGGTCAGCTGCCATTCTTCATCAATTTAGTTCGAAGGTCTCCCCTGGGCCCTTGCTATACTGCCATTTGCTATGCTGCCCACGGGTTAGGAGAAAAAAAGCTCCAGGCAAACATTTTTGTTCCTAAAAAGTCTTGCAATTACAAAGATTCATCTCAAATGTGGTGCTTCTGGTGATGTGCTTGATGTTGCTTCTTTCATCTACTGGACTCCAGCAGTGAAGTCAGTAATTGTGGCCACTCACACAGTAAGTGTGGCAGGTTCACAATGCCAGCTGAGATGTATTGTTTAACGAGCAGCAAGGTTTGTGGCTGGATTTAGGCTAAGTTCCTGGCAAATTCCACTGCTGACTCCACTGGAAGGTCTTCAGAGACATCCTCTGGGGCTGTTTTGGATTCAGGCGATTGCTGGTTTGGCCTCTCTCTCATGTCTTCTTGGACATGATTCCCCTTTGTCTTTCTCTCCATGACATGTATTCCCTCTGAAACAATTAAGACCTTCACAAGCTCTTTGTTTCTAACTCTGGACAGTTTAGCACAAAGTATATTTATGCTAATTGCATACTGAAAGTGCATTCAGCTCGGCTTGGCTTTCCCTCATCAGGACTTTTAAGAAGATATTTGTCATTGCTGGGAGCAATATTGGAGGTGGGAGAGCTGCAAACCTAAAGGATCTGCCCTCCTCCACTTTACCCTCTGTCCTGGAATCGGGTGGCATTGGATATTGATGTCTTGAGAGTTTCCTAGCTCTTGTTCCACTTTAAAATGTCAACTCTGCTTTAAAAACTTTGTGGTTCCCATTCACGCAAGCATATCTGCTCTGAGCCTGGGTGATGTGAATCTCCCCTTCAGTGGAGCAGATTTCCTCTCCAATGGAGCAGAGTTAGGAGAGAACAAAAAAAACCTTGCATTCTGCCTTTGGAGAGGGTGTTCCAAAGATGGCTATGGTGCATGAAATAAACCCTAGGATCGAAAACTAGCTCAGGTGTCTCTACATAGCATGGAGCACGTTCAGGTTTTGCAGAGAGGTGGCCTCCAGTGGATAAAGCACTATCCTGGACTGCTCCACTCTGGTCCCAATCCTTGCTGCCCCATAGGCTCCTGAGTAAGTCATTAGCTATATTGCTAGCCCTCCTTATCTGTGTGCTCTTACCCTGGAGCATAAGGACCCACATGGGGAGTTACAGTCCTGTAATTATGCTATATAGTTGCCCATGAAGATAAGCCTCTAGCCCCTGCTGTTCCTCAGTCTTCCACTGTGAAACTGCAAATAATACTTTTATCCTTTCCAGGAAGGTCACGGGAGCAAATCCTCTGAAGACACCAGGAACTGTGGTGGGACAGGCCCAGGGTGTGCAGGTTCCTCTGTCCAAAATAGCTGTCATTCTGCATTTTTACTAAATAAAAAACAATAAAAAAGAAATTAAAGTGTATTTTAGGAACCTTCCAGATTTCTGCAAAGAATTTGCTGTTAAGTAATACTTAAATGTCTACGAACAAGGTTTACCTTCATGCTTCCCTTCTTTCCCCGTTTTTCTCTTTCCTGCATTCTTTGGTCCTTTCCCAGCAGCTAGCAGTCTCCAGTATTCCTGCTTCTCATTGCTCCTTTCACACGTTCTCCCCAACAGCAGAAAATAATGTTGTGATGTCAACAATTATGGTATAATTGAAACTAAAATGTAAAAAAAGTTATGTGAGACAACAGCATACATCCTGTAACCTCTCCTGATATGCTATCAGCAGGCTGATAAATAATCCAAGAAAATTATAACAGCTTGCACAACCAGGTGCACTACACCTTCCTTCAAAATGCCTTTGAAACATCTATAAGCTGGGAAGGAAACCATGGTGACTTTATGATTTGTGTAGAAAGTGAAGTCTTGGGGTTTTATTTCTTTCACCCACCAGGAAGCAGGGAGATGACTCAAGACTTTTTCTTTCCTGTCTTAAGGAGAGAGGGAGCCAGCAGAATTTGGTTTGCGTTGGGTTTTTGGGGTTTTTTTTTGGTATATCTGTTGTTCTTTCATAAAAATTCTGTTATGTTACAAGTACGAGTGTTTTAAAACAACATCCTCCATGTCAGATGATGAAAGGACAAGGGAACAATGTCAGAGGTGCCTGGGGAAAGATGCACCCAACTCGGCATGTCCGTAGGGTGCTTGCAGACCTCGCTCACACACAGAGGTCAGCTGGATGCAGCCCAGCAGCAAGCTGGAGGATGGTGGCCCCACTACACCCTGCTGAAGTGCAAGGCAACAGTAGCTCATCTTGCTAAGATACTGACACCATCTCCAGCGGTTCCTGGTTATCTTCAAGACTGTCTGTAGGCCCATGGTGGCATAGCAGGTAGAGCTGATTCTCCCTTTTTTTCTGACTAGCTTCAGAAAGCCTGATTATTTGAGCTCCCTCTTACGTGGGAAAATATTGTGCGTGACATTCATGTGCTTGCTAGGCATGTGGGAAACTGTAACTTAAAAGTCAAACAACCTCCCCAGCGTGATCCTCTTAGACCCGGTCACCAGTCCTTCAGTAAGGCACACTTGTGGATGCAGCTGGAAAACCTCCATCCAGGCAAAAGCATCCATGTCTCACAGTACTTGGGAGCACACGCAAGTAGATGTCATGAATGAAACTGCCTCTGAACCCCAGCGTTGTATTTCACAGCTCATTTCAAGCTTGCTATGTGGCAATGCCAGCAGAAGGGTAAGCATGGTCTGCAAAACCCAGCCCAGAAACAGGGTGAATGCCTGGGTTTCTGGCAACTCCCAGCTGCTGCTGTAGTGCTGGGGAGAGCTGGCATACCTGAGGGTCCTGGTTTCAGCTGAGACAGAGTTAACTTTCTTCATAAGAGCTAGTATGAGCCTTCGAGCTCCGGCACCCACAGCACAACCGTGTCCTAAAGGCAGCTGTGGGACAGGAGCTAGAAAGGCTTTGTA
>WKFP01014244.1:400088-465035 GCA_011057875.1 Pterocles orientalis
CCTTTTCAGTGTCCTTTGCTTCTTTAGTCACATTGGTGCCAGCTTGCTGCACCAGTGGTGTTTTCACCTGCCCTCTTCAGTGTTTTCTGCCTCAGAACCTACAATTTCTGTTCATTGACATTTTTCGTGGGATACTTGCTACTTATTTTTGTTTATAACTGGTTCTCAGTTCACCACTGGACCAGAATGAGCTTTTACCCCAAGTTGTCTTCTCTCCTTACTAACTTGCCTAGCTGTGATTATTTTGGCCATCTAAGCAGCTTCTTTTAAAGGATTCCCAGGATCCACTCACATTTTTTCTGTCCACACTCTTCCTCACAGGATTTTTCACTCATAATGCTCTTCAGCTGAGCAACACCAGCCTTATGAAAGCAGTGATGATGCCCAGGTGGATCCACCTGGCTGGTTGTCGCTCCGGCTGCCAGCACCTACACCTCAGGGAGGTGGAAAGTTTGACTCCTGATGAACAAACCTCTCCTGTGCCTTCCCCTCTCTAGTACTGTTTGGTGCTCAGTGATACAGAGTTTGTCTTTCAGGCATAGAATTGTATCTATTAGAATGGGTTGGGTTGGAAGAGACCTTAAAGATCACCTAGTTCCAACCCCCCTGCCATGGGCAGGGACACCTCCCACGTGCTGGGCATCACTACAGTAGAGGTAATTTCAAATCCTCTTCCAATTTGTGTGTGATTCCTAAAGGTGCTAACATTAACAGAGAATTCCCCCTGTGCCCTAAGTCTCGTTGGTGTGGGACAGGGAAAAGAGAAAACTTGACAGATGACCCTTTGCAGGTAAAAACAGAAGTACAAAGCATATCCATTACTGCTGTAAGATTTAGGAATTTACAAATTGCATTTAGGAATAAATTCTTTTTTTTTGTCTTAGAGGGTGCCTTATTTTTATTTTTTAGCTGTAAAGTCTCTTCTTCTTCTTCTTGCAGAGATCAGATGTGTAAATAGTTTGTTTTCTCAGAAATTCAGTTTTCCATTAATTCACTAGGAGATGGTGGAAGATGCTCAGTCCACCCCACCGGCAAAGCATGTTTCACTTAAACGCTCGTTAATGAAAGGAATTAGTGCAATTCTGTGCAAAGTCCTACCAAGTGTCTGAAAATCCCTGCTCCCTGCAACAGCTCCACAGCTGTGGAGTGCTATGGGGAAGAAAGGAGCTAAACAAGCATGGTCTCCTTGCAAGCAAGATGATGTACTGTACTGAGTTAGGAGCTGTACTTGCATGTCTATAGGCAAGACAAAGATCGGTCAATTTAGTTTCCAACACAGATGGGCTAAGAGCTTGCTGCAGTGATATTTAGGATTATCCTGTAGAGACACTCCGATGCAATTTTATGCAGAATTATCTCAACTCTGAACTCCTGAGCAGGAGAAAAAACACAGGCTCATTAGCACAAACGTACAAACCGGCGGGTCTGGATAGGTCAAGTGACTGGATAGGAATAATTCTATCTAGCATTTTTGTGCGATCTCAGAGCACACATTCGAACTGTGCAAAATCTACTTTGTGATATAGTAAAGTCTAAACACTTCAAACATTTTTAAAGTTTCCTGAGGCTTGTCAGAGCCCTGTCCCATTTTATGGAGTAGCATGTTTAACTTTATGAGTCTATCAGCTGAATTCTAAAGTAAATAATATTTGAACAAGACGAAGAACATAAAGTTGCAAAATAAAAAGCATTTATAAAAGCACCCTATTACTCTGTTCAAATACCCCAGCATTAGAGTGCTTGGAAACCTCTTAGAGCTAAGTGCTCATTGTTAAATAACAGAAGTTGTTCAGGTTGCAGTTACTGAATTCCAGCCTGACACTGAGCACTTAAAGAGTTTAGAGAATCCAGACTCTCTTATCAGCTCGCAGACAAGGGCACTAAATGTCATGTGGGCTTCCTTTTGGCTTGTAGCCGCAAGCTGCACATAGTATTTAATGTAGTCTCTGGTTCTTAAGGTATTAGGAAAACCTGAAAACAAAGTGCCCGCCGTTAGTGAAATTGGTGCTGTCTTTTGACATTCTACAGTATGAGTTTCTGGTTTGGTATGCCTCAAAACTTCCCTAAAAACAGAGCAGGGGAGGTGTGCGTGGGTGTGTGTGAGCCTGTAACTGCTTTGCAAGATATAGAGAAAATTTTCAGCGAGGGTCCTGGAAGCATGTGTCCCGTTTTCCATCCACATGCTTGGTATCTTGATTAAATAACCCAATTTGCTATGATTTTATGTCCCACACTTTATCAGAAAATAAAATATGGACCGTGGGCATTACAGTAATGATTGTGACATTTCTTTTGTACATAGTAAAATAAACTACGGAGATAAATTCACCAAACTTAACACTTAAACACAACAAAATAGAAAGGAAAGACAATAAATCTGCTCAATATACTTTTTGTCTTTAAGAATTAATTTTTACATTATCAAATGCATAATATTATAGAAAGGAAAGCATTACCCTGAAAAGCTAGCTGTCAAACATCAATAAATATTTATAGAAAAATTAGCATAAAAAGCTACAAAAAGATAGTAGCCTACGATAAAATAAATTAGGCCAGTTTAATCTCAGTAGTAGTATTAGAATGAAGCAGTAGAAAAAAAAAAGGTCAGACACTAAATTATATATTACAAGAGGGAAAAAAAGCATATTATTCTTAATACATCTCTCCCCACGAACACTCCTCACAAGCGTTGGCATCTCCAAAGGTTTTGCGAAACTAATATTCCAGTTTCCTTCCAAGAAGCTCTGTGGTATTTCTGTGCCCTTTTGAGCGTGGTGTTAGCGGTTCTAATCTGTAATTTCTGCTCCGTGTTTACCCCAAAGTTTCTTCCACCCAAGTTGCTTCACAGCATCCAGACCTGCTCTAGTCGTAGGATGACCCCTGTTCTGTAACCACCTGGGTAAGTTCTCGTTCCTAGTTGTGTTTATCTCCGTTCCTCCTCTGTGGTCTCTTTTCAGCAATATGTGACTTTTGCCTCTATGAAGATATTCCACTGCTACTAACCAAAGGGAGCACAGATGAGGAAAAAAATCTGGACTTTCACAGGGAAGTAAAAAAAAAAAAAGTGTAAATTGGGTACTGGTGGGAAGCTGTTGGGAGGCTTCATACATGCTTTTGGGGCAGTTTCCCACACTTCAACCTACAATGCTACAGCTGTGTTGGGGCTGGCTACAAGGGAAAGGTGACACTCCCAGATAAGCATCCTGTATGTGGCTGTAAGATGGACCTAAGGTGGCCAGCATGCCACACAATGTGGAGGGACATCCTTGAAGAACAGGAGAATATCCCTCCGATCCGTTCTTGGGCTGGAGTTTGGATCCTGGATACTGACACTGAGGTGAGAGAACCTCTTATGTTACTAGTTATGAAATTATTTAGCAACCTGTATTTTTCCATGGTGCCAGCCTGACCACAGCCCAGAGCTGAGAAGCTGCTTCAAGGACCAAAGTGGCAACAGCATGGATGCTGCATGTCTCTCTGGGTCCCTGATCCAGCATCAACGGCATCAGTGGCATCCCTAAGCTCCAGTTCAGCTGCTGCAAAGCCTTCCACCAGGCTTTAGTCTCACTTTTATGGATCCCAAGGCACCTCAGCTCCTCCAGATCTGGGGAGTGATGCCTTGTGATTCTGGAGGGCTCAGAACAAGTTGCCTGAGCTGCAGCCCCATGCTGCCTCCCAGCCTGGCCGTGACCTCGGTGCTGTGCACGGGCACCAGGTGTCCTGGTGGTCCCCATCTCCAGTGGCCCTCTGCCACTTCCCATTGCAGTGTTCCCTGCAGGTAGCACTCCTCTCAGCCAACCACAGCACCTGCACTGGGCTAGCTACTGAGAGTAAAAGAAAATAATATAAAACACAGTGAAGTTCACTGGGGAAGAAGATTGTTCCAGAAGTAACTCATTGCATCCTAAAAAAAGGGTTCTTCAAAGACCTTTGGGCACTAAAACCCAGACACA
Organism: Pterocles orientalis; assembly: GCA_011057875.1. Taxonomy (NCBI): domain Eukaryota; kingdom Metazoa; phylum Chordata; class Aves; order Pterocliformes; family Pteroclidae; genus Pterocles; species Pterocles orientalis. The sequence goes on from WKFP01014244.1 coordinate 404,042, forward strand.
GCAATACAGACTGAGCACTGTGTCTTAGCTCAACCAGAGGGCGAGCATCTAGCCATGTCAGCTGGGTCTTATGCAAGAAAGTGAGTAATTGTCTGCATTTACAGAACAGGCAAATTTGTAGGAAAATTGCATGTTCTGAAACTGATTTTGTTGAAAATCTGTATTTCCTTTCCACATATGGGTTTCTTACTTTCTTTTATGCATTTTGACATTATGTACACAAAAGGGCTTTAATTCAATTACTTCTCTCAGTATTAAATTATTCTGACATTGTTTATTCCATTACTCCTTCTACAAATTTGAGGAGGGCTGAACACTGGTTTTAATTCTGTCTGTCAGTTCCTGATTCATTGCCATTGCAATGTACATCATTTGAAGTGGGAAATATTAGCAAAAGCTGGAAATTGCTCAAGGACATACTACTGGATGTAGCCAGACTGACAATCTGGAGAGAGAGGGCAAAAAGAGTTATTCCAGCCACAAAAACATCCTGGTTAGAAGGAGATCTGAGCATAACAACAGAAGTGAAACACTTACATTTGACTATAAAAGGAAAGTTAATGGAAACACGTGAGGTACAAATTGAAATCGGAGCCAACTGATAAAATGGACAAAAGGTAAAGAAAGCAATGAAAATTCAGTCATCGGCAGCTTTAATGTATGAAATGTGTTAGGATGAAAAGGAGCTCAAATGAAGGATCTGTGAATGCTTTTGCCTTCAGATTGAAGTGGGATAACTGATTCAACTCATAGGACATATATGCACCGGAAAGCTAATTATCTTTCATAAACGAGGATTCAAGCCAGAATCTACTAAAATTAAATGTTCTTAAATCAAAAGGACCAAATAACTTACCCCAAAGGGTCCCAAAGGCTGGGGAATTACTGAAATTAATATTTTAGGAGTAAACACATTGGCATTTCCCCTGGCTTTGCTACATTCTTACCTTTCCAAGACTGAAAAAGGAGGAGAGGATCTACCCAGGAACTGCTACATTGCTTCTCTACCCAAGCAAAATAATGGAACACATTCTCTATAAAAAAAGGATTATGACAGTAATACAGAACCAGCACAAGTGTGTACGGTTTCATGGAGCGCAGATCTTGTCAAACAAACCATTTCTGTTTTGGAGAAGATGACATTTCTTGTTGATAAAGGCAACCATGTTGACCGATGCAGTTTATTTTAACTTCTCCAAAGTGTTTGTTTTGGTATTACACTCAATTTTAACTCAAATATTTATACAGAAATAAATGGGCACGCCTGAGATTAAAAATCTGGCTCTCCTGTGATCTCTGCTGCGTTAGTATTTTTACCAATGCAACGCAACGGTGCGGGCAGCAGGGCAAACGCCAAAGCAATGCAGGCAGTGACATGGCAGTGACAAGGAAGGCTCACAGCAGGTCGTGTGGCCACTTCAGGGATGAAGAAGCTACAAGGGAACTCAACCATGGTTGAGCCGTCCATGGCAAAAATACCCGAGAGTGGGGAGACCGTTTGGTGCTGCTCACAGACAGCATAGGAAAGCTGAGGGCTTCTTCTCTCTTGGCACTACGTAAGAACCGGTGACTGCCAATAAAGAAGAGTAACTACACTTGGCCAGACTTACTGGAGGTGGCAGGTTCATCACTGCTTGGGGTCTTGGGCCACTGTGTGTGTGTATGTGTTAGAAACACACACATAGAAACATTTCTATATACCACAGAGGAGTGGACAATAACCCCACTACTCTTCTGCTTTTTGGGTCATCTCTAGTAGTCAAAAACAGGGGGAGCACAAGAAAGGCAAGCTGACACAGTTTTCAACTTTTGTCAGAGAGATGCGTCCAGATAAGCCATACAGAGCACAAATAGCACTTAACCTTACAGACTAAACCAGAAATATCTTTGGTTAAAAAATTCACTAGTACACAAAGGAAGTAAACATTGGAATAAACGGGTGCCTTTTTCATGGAGAAAGCTGGAATTTCACTCATGGCTGTTCAGCAAGTGCTATCCAAGCATAATTTTTAATAAACTTTTTCATATTAGTAAAAGAAGCTAATTCCACTGCACCACTGTTCAGATGTTTCTGGAGTAAAATGCTTATCCTGTGTAACCTTAAGGAAAATAAAATAACAGTGCTAGAACCAAACAGCCAAAGTACATGTGCTTGGGGTCACCTTCATGTGCTCAAATGCCATCACACTGCTGTCACACCTTCACTCCTGGGAATCTGCAGAGCTATAATAAATAGGCCAATACACCTGCCTGATCATCAAAGTAAAAGAAAAAAAGCTGCTTAAAAGATCATTTATGATTTTCCATTTAAGTGTTTAACAGATTTCTGTTTCAGAGTTCATAAAGACCTGCACTGCACCAGAAAACCTGAAATGAATGCAACCGAATCACGACAGTGACTCTGCATGGGCAACCAGAGATGTCACCGATGGCTAACCCAGCAAGCGGGTGTGAGCTGGGTACGGTCCATGGCAGGACCTGCTCCTTGATGGACACTGCCCCAGGTTGGGCTGCCTCGCAGCATCCCCCCATCCGCCCATCTGTCCATCTGCTCCGCGTGGGAATGATGCCTGTTCAGAGACAAACGAGGGATGGCTGCCCTGGCAGGACAAAATGAACAGGCAAGGAAACGGTGAGACCAGTGTCTGGTCTGCTGCTGCTGGGCAGCACACTGTACCATCAGAGGCCACAGATCTTGGTCGGAAGCCAGCACTGGTCTAAATTTCCACAGACTTGAACGGGCCATGATTTTGCACACATCGTTTTAAGTCTAACATGCAGACAGTATTTCTCCTTCTTTATTTGTCTTCAACAATATTTAAAATAGATTTATCCTGGCCATGTAGATCACAGAAGATTCATTTCAGTTCCCAAAGCTTAATGAAGAATGACTGAATGCTAAATCAAGTATCGAAACTATATTTCTCAGCCAGCTTTCACAGATGTATAGCATTTAATAACTTAAGAACTCTTTACTTCCTCCTATTGATTTTTTTGTTTTCTTTAATTGTGGGAGTTAATTAACAAGAGCACAATACAAGTGAAATGGTAACCATTACTTAGGCAGCATTACCAAACCAGTCACCCTAAAGTGGCATTTAAATTGCTTTACTTTCTCCCTGCGAAGCAGGAAACAATTGTTAAGAGGGCAGCTGCAACTTCATGGAAAGCTTCATTTTTTAATGTGTCTTTTGGTACCACTTGCTTGTTTTCAGTGGTAAAGACATTTAGGAAGGATAACCTTAAGGAGCTGCAAAATGACATCTTTCTGACTTTACAATCACTCTTTCTGTGCGGAGAGCTGTGCAGTTTAAATGTAGATCAGTCCAAAAGATAACTGTTCCTCCAGGCTCAATTTCACATTATTTTTCAAAAACCTTATTTAATTACATTTTTTGTTATGCTCTGCCAGGGTGAGTGACCTTAGCTAATAATCAGTTATTTTTTAATAAATTTACTACCCCATTTAATTAACTTTTTGTAATACTGTACTTGGAGTTATTGAACTGATTACCCTGCCCCAGCTAAGAAGAAGGTAAAGGAGTGTGGAATAAACCTTGTTGCCATACTGGGGCAAAAAGTTGAAGAGCAGTTTATCCATCAAACCAAAGTTCAAAGCCCCATGTGTTAATACAGACTTAGTGTTTAGAGAAATAGCGTGTGCCAGTCTTGAGAGGGACAAACACCAAGCTGCTTCATTGATGTTCACTTTGTTTGATGTACGTTTTAATCTAAATGGGAAAGTTTTGCCTTCCTCTGTGATGTCCGGTTGGTGCGACCTCACCCCTGGAGGGGCAGAGTGAGTAATTGCCATCTGATGCCCAGAAAATGTTTATTTTACAATAAAAATAAAACAAGTTTGATAGAAGAAAACCATTCCCCTACTACCACTGCCAAACCGGCTGGGAGGATCCTTTGCAATTATCCTCTGTTCTCCCAAACCAGGCAGTGTGGCTTTTTCTGTCTTAATTCAGTTCAGCACTCAGCTTTGATTTCGGAAATCCTATCATCATCATGGCTTGTAAAGAGAGCACAAAAGTGAGCAAAGTCTGCTTTGAATTAGAGAATTAACAGAGAAATGCTGCTAGTTAAGAACAATATGAGCTTGTGATCTTTTTATCTTGGGCAGTTAGATCCCCAGCAACAGCTAAAGTATGTCCAGAGAGTGGGAACAAAGGTGGTTTAACCCTTTGGAGCCATCCCCCCTACCAGGGAGCTGAACCCAGCCTGTGGGGCAGGTCTAGCAGCCAGCTTGTCTGAACTGTGGGTGAGCATGGAAAAAAATCTCCACTGATCCTATCTGCAGGATTTCCATTTGTTTTGCACCTCCTAGGTAGCACAAATCCTGGAAGTTAAGGCAGAAAACCTGGCTGGCTGCCTGGATCCACAGTGCCCACTGAAACACCGCGCCCAGCTCCGTGCACCCGAGACACAGCCCAAGGGAAGAGTCCTGCACCCAAGACACAGCCCAAGGGAAGAGTCCTGCACCCAAGACACTGCCCAAGGGAAGAGTCCTGCACCCAAGACACTGCCCAAGGGAAGAGTCCTGCACCCAAGACACAGCCCAAGGGAAGAGTCCTGCACCCAAGACACAGCCCAAGGGAAGAGTCCTGCACCCAAGGCACAGCCCAAGGGAGGAGTCCTGCACCCAAGGCACAGCCCAAGGGAGGAGTCCTGCACCCAAGACCTAAGGGAAGAGCTGCGCTGGGCTGCACAGCTGCAGCCCCCTGGGACCAATGCATGGAAATGAGAGAAAACAAATCAGTCTCATTTAAAGAGGCAGGCACCAAGCACATGTAGTCTTCTCATTCTCTTTCTTTCCACCTCCTCTTCTGGAGGTAGTTGCCATAGGAGTCCATAGTTGTCTGCTACTTTCAATTAACTTTTCAAAGAAAAAAGATCATGAGAGAGCTCTGCTAGTAGAATATTCCCCACAAAGCTGGAACATTTGTAGGCTTATCCCTGCTCGCCTCACAGTCCCAAAAGGCACAGAGCTGGACAACATCAGCACATGGTAACAGAGGAGACCAGATCATGGGACTCTGAAACTCATTTCTTTCTTGAGCAGCTTCACATCAGAAATATCACCTCATAGCACCTCCTATCATGTCAGCCCAGTGTCAAAGAATACAAGGACTTGGGCTGTACAAGTGTCATGTACCACATGCCAGCAATGTGGTACCTGTTGCATCCTCCAGGCTGCAAGATAGTGTCACCCCTCTAAATACTTCCCAGGAAGTGGGATAGGATGTGGGAGTTGATCTGGGCTTGTGAAGGATGCCCTCAGACAGGTGAGGATCCAGGCCTAGAAGTGCTGTTGGAGCCCTTATGGAGATTTACATCGTCAAATGCTGTTTGTACTCTCTAGCTGGCTTTCATTTTGGTTTCCATGTTATTTTAAGTCTCTGGTGCTGGAAAGTTTGGCTTTGTCACGAAATACTGACCTCAGTATAAAAGTCACTGTGCAAAATATCCACGCTGAACAGCACCCATTACTAATGTAAACTAAATCTCAGTTTACCTATTTCTGTAAATGCTGAATAAAATTTAGAAAAGCCCTTCTTCAGCAATAGCAGTGGAATTACAGTCGCAGACATCTATATATTACCTCTCCAGCCATACCTATGTCAACACAAGCCAAAAGTAGCTGGAAGTTTGCACTTGAGTTCTCCAGATGAAGAATGTCAATTTAATTGAACCCAGACGATGCCAATAAGGAGAAATCCTCTCTGCTACAGTAGACACCATTGGAAGCTGCATCCCCCCAGCAGAGTCTGCAGGAGACAAGAAATTCTCTTTGCTTTAACTTGGTCCATTTTCTTCCCTACTGTGATGAAATCCATGGCCAATGAACATGTAAGGAAATTTCCCTACAGCATAACAGGACTTGACAATCATAAAGGTAACATAAACAATGAGTTTCTGACTCCTGGGCATATCAGGAATGTTAAGCAGTGCTATGTCCTCACCTTCATGGTAGTGCTGAATTACAGTGGAGGAAGAATGCGCAGGGCACAGAGAAGTGGAAACATGCAGGCACTGCAACTCTTCTCTCCCAGTTCTGCTCCCAAAAACATTCTGTCCAGTAGAGCTTCCCAACTTAATTTTCTGGCACAAGTCAGCAGTAGGATTAGATATCAGAGAACATCTGCTGGATGCTCCATTGACAGATCACAGAGATCCAGGAAACACTAAAGCAGGTGTTTTTTTCCAGAATTAAGGAAGCACAGTGCAATACATTGGGAAGATGCATCTCCTCTGTTCCATGTAGCCCTGGATTAGGTGTCTGATTACAAAAATATCAGAATTGCCAGTAGCATTTTTTTCTCGTAGCAAGTTTTTAACATCTAAAGTCTTTTCCTAACCTTTGCAGTGTTCCACACCATCAGTGAAGTTTGCTCCTCATTTGGCACTAAGGGCACGATCCTCTCATTTTGTAGATCTCTCCAAGAGGACACTTGGTCATGGTTGCCAGGACAGATTCCTCTCTGACTTGTTTGATGAAACAACAGCTGTCTCAAGATCTTGATCAAAAATTGAAACCTTATTATTACATCTCAGCTGCAACTTTTTCCATATACCTCTTCAAGGCTATCAGTATTCCTGAGAGGAAATGACACTGTCAGTTGACCCAGGGGCTGGGTTGTCTCCTTGATGCGTTCTCCAAAACCAAGAGCTTAAAAATTCCAATATATTGTTCAATGACACCCATCACATAGAGTTGGAAAGAGAGATTATTTGGAAAGATCATGGTCTTAGTTTCTGAACTAAGAAATTTGACAAGGCCAAGTGCAAGGTCCTGCACGTGGGTCGAGGCAATCCCAAGCACAAATACAAGCTGGGCGCAGAATGGATTGAGAGCAGCCCTGAGGAGAAGGACTTGGGGGTGCTGGGAGTGCACTTGGGGGTGCAGCTCAACATCAGCTGGAGTGCCTCCCATACAAGGACAGGCTGAGAGAGTTGGGGTTGTTCAGCCTCGAGAAGAGAAGGCTCCAGAGACACCTTATAGCAGCCTTCCAGTACTTAAAGGGGGCTACAGGAGGGATGAGGAGGCACTCTTTGTCAAGGAGTATACTGGTAGGATGAGCGGTAATGGCTTCAAGCTGAAAGGGTAGATTTAGGTTAGATATTAGAAAGAAATGTTTTACTGTGAGGGTGGTGAGGCAGTGGCCCAGGTTGCCCAGAGAAGCTGTGGATGCCCCATCCCTGGAGGTGTTCAAGGCCAGGCTGGATGAGGCTTTGAGCAACCTGGGCTAGTGAGAGGTGTCTCTGCCCATGGCAGGAAGGTTGGAACTTGATGTTTTAAGATCCCTTCCAACCCAAACCATTGTATGATTCTATGATTCTATGATTCTATGATACCTGGAGACATCTCAGCTTGAGACTATATTATGATTTTCATAACAAGATGCCTTAAACCAAGGTGGGGGTTTGGGGCTGCATTTTAAGAAACTACAGCAGGGACAAAAATCTGTTCTTTCGGTGCCTTCTTCATTTTAGGAAGATGGGGAAGGATCTAGATAACCAAAAAGCTGTCTATCCCATACAGTAAATAACAATACAAGGACCACAGCTTTTGTTCCCATCAAAATTTTCTGTTCTCTGCAGTGCTAAAGAATAATAAACATTCTGGCTGCATCTGGTTCTGCAAAACCACTCTGCTCCCTCCAGCTTTACTCCAAATCCCCACCCAAACCCAGCCTGAGATGCACTTAAGCAGGAGTTATTTCAGACTCAAACTAAGCTTCTCAATCCTTCTATCAGCTGCCTCCACCCTTAATGCCTGTAGCATGCGGGATGGTACACCAAGACCTGGACCCCAAAGACAGGTGGATGTGGAGTGGTACCTTCCCTGAAATCATTACAGAAAGGCTGGGGGCTGCCAAACACCTCTTCTCACCTGATCCCTTCTGAGCTCTGGATGCACAGAAAGAAAAACATATTTCACTGCTTCCAGCTCCTCATCCCTACTCCCAGCCAGAAGCCCCAGACTGGAATGTACAAGGATTCTCCAAATATATAACGACATGAGGTACAGCCTTCAGACTGTAGCCAGGTTTTCACCCGCTGCCTGGCCCCTACACCACCCCACAGGGAAGGCATTTGGGTCTCACAACCATCCCCTATCCATAAACTCAGAAATAACTAAAAGGCCAAACCTACCTGAAGTCATAACAGAATGATCTTGCCCCTCAAATACCACTTCTCTCCATAAGACCCTCCTAGCTCTGCTGAAAGCATCAGGAATATCTTGTTTTCTCCAACTCAAGCCTTAAACCTGACATTAACTTAGCATATTCCCTCATTCCTGATGGGATCTTTTCTTGGAATAGGAAAAACACTGGGTCATGCACAATGATGTAATGACTTCAGTCTCCATAGCAGAAGTCTCCTCTCACAAGACCTTGTTGATGCAGAGCACCTTAAGAAAAAGGTCTCTAAATGCATTGGGTTCTGCACCCCACAACCAAGGTGATTACACAGAGAGGACCCTGCCCTGCCTTACCTGAATGTCTCTGACTTCTGTCCTTTCCTGCCTTTCTAGGAGCTTCAGGATGCAGCACGGACATACCCTCTAACTGCTTTAGGTTCTCTCACTAGCTCTACCCATCACCCTGACAGTAGTACACATACTCCAAGACAGCCCCAGCCTTAAGCCCGTAAACAGATGTCTCTCTTACTTTCTGTGTCCTGCACAAAAAACACTGTCTAGATGCTTTATATCCCCGTATCCTAATTGTAATCCCATCCCTAACATCACAGCTTCCCAGGGGACCATAAGTTACTTTAAAAGCCCTGATTCCCTGTTGTATGAATCCTCTCCATACCTTTCTGGTCTGTGCAGGATACAGCTGGTATAACTTGTTTGGCTGCCTTATTTTCTCTGCCTCTGCCTTTAAATGTATTGCAAAATGCAATTATATAGCAGGACGCAACAGCCTTCAACCTCCAAAGTTTATTGCCTAGGCTTTACAGGATACCTCAGTAAAAATTTCTTTAAATGCATGAACTTCTGCAATGAGAAGTCTACCCCTAAAGTGATACGTAGCCCACAGGGTCATCCCATTCCTTAAATCAGTTGAGTCAGAGGCTCAAATGCAGCCAGACAGGTTATTCTTGTCACAGCCTGCGCAGCCCAGGAAGGCAGGGAGAGAGCTGCTTTTACTGGGGCACTTGCACGCACTCCACGGTTTGTGGAAGGGGCTGGTCCCCTGAGTACGTTTAAGATGATGATTAGAGCTCCTTAAGGAGTCCACAGCCTAAAGCACTCGAGGACATCACGACTGCAGCATCCTGCAGTGACTGGACAAGGAGATGGGATGCAAGAGGGTCTGTAGCATACTGAGCAGAGATTCTCTTGCTGTTTGAACAGCTACGCAGGTACATTTCAGGTTGGGGTTGAGGTTAGGGTTAGGTTTAGGGCTGAAAAATCTAAAGCAGGCAGACAGTCTACTCTTGCTGTGTCAGGCAGAGCACAGAAAAATCAGCGAGCAGACACTTGTTGGTAGGCTAGGGCCTTGTCTAGCACTTTAAGACATTAGCCTAGTGATCTGGAATCTATTGTATTTCAAGCCATAATCGTTGTAATATCGTCCAAGACCTGCAAGGCGACAGATAAATCTGCTGGAAGTCTTTCTCAGCCCCTTACAAAGTGAGCTGGTGCCCTGGTGCACAGCCGGCTAAGGCAGAGGTAGAGGTTGGTCCCCTGTCAGAGACTGTGCTGAGGACACTGCAGTGTCTTAACAGGAGCCAGGATTTGGTGCTGTCCCTTGTTTTAGGGACTGTTTTCTGGGTTTTTCATGATGGGTATGAGTGAAAGCCAAGGAATCTAAGCCATGCGGGAACCTTTTAATTGCTGAATGCCCCAGGGACACGAAAGCTGGGAACAGATTGTGGGGGGAAGGGTTGGGGGCATCAAGGCAGAATAGTCTCTGTTATTGAACGTCTTCCTTTGTTTCCTGATCATAGTAAGTTTGAGGCTGGGTTAGCACATGGGAGTCAGATGCTTTAAAAAGCACCTGCTTCTGATGGCTTCCAGCTTACAAGGGGCACGGTCCTTAAACGCTGAATTGTTTTGTCTGCGGCTGCCTTCAGTGGTACCCCTGACAGCCCTGAGTCCTGAGGAGCAGCTGCCTCCCCATCCGTCCCCCCGCCACCCCTGCATCACTGCTCCCTTTGGAGCAGGTGGGTGCTGGCAAACCCTGAGCAGACCAACCACAGCAGCACAGCGGGAGATGGGACAGGGTATGTGTCACCAGCCTTAGACACTTCGGTAGCAACAAATGTCTCCTTACCGCGATAACCTGGTGAAGCCGTGGTTTTCCTTCCCTCCGGCCATGCCGCTGCGCTCTCTTGGTCCACTGCAGGATGGCCTCTGGCTTTCTGCCTGGCTCAGGTGATCACTCCTGTGCTCCTCTCACTGCACATCTGCCTGTGGACTTGGTGATGTGTGTTAGACATCAATTTCTGGTTCTTGCAGGTCAGCAGGGAACCTTCGTAAGTAAATGAGCATCCAAATTAAAGACAGGAGTGTTTTAACAAGGGAACTCAATCTGATTCCGAAGGTGAAAGATCAAGTTTATTAACTAAGCCACCCACCTGCCCAGGAATATTACATGAATTAAATCCAGACTTCCTGGTGTTATATATGCAACGGCTGTCAACAGCATAAATTATGCCTGAAGAGGTTTTAGTTGCTCTTCTGAAAAATATGAAAAGTTCTTCTTCTTTTGATTTAAGGGTTGCAAAGGTTTTTTTAAATTTACATGGACACTATCCTGTTCTACTTACAGACTTGGGCAGTTGCAATAAGCTCTTCCTTAAGGTCACAAAGCAGATACCCGAAGACTTACAACATTTGTCAATGAGAAGACTTTTTTTGTTGTTTAAATGAGAAACATTCTTTAAACAGGCCATTCAAAATGAAATAACATACTCTGGCTACAGTCATCTCTGAAACCTACTAATAGGATAAAAATTTTATTTATAAAGCAAGGCTGGAATCACCAGTTCCTTTGCAATAATTAAGGGCATTAGATCCAGATAGTTTATGGCACTTCTCATACAAACTCTAAGTGCTAAAAATCAAAATGAACAGCTGATCTCAAGTATAATCAGTGCTGAAAGATACTGCAGGGGTTAGAAAGGCTGACAGTTCATTTGCAGCACAAAGAGGAATTACCATACCGTCCGTGATAGACAAAGTTTGAACTAACAAGAACAAAATGACCTTCCCTCCAGTAGCCATACTGATAAGGCATCTTTTCACAGTACTTCCTTGAATAGAGATGAGAATTATTGACTTAATTCAGTTCAGGCTGGTGTAAATCAGGACTAATTCAATTTTAAGCTGTGGCATTAGGCTCATACAAGTAAGTTCCTCATTATATTTTCTCTGTGATCAAATCGCTGCATGTGAGCTTCAGCATGTAATAATTTGTTCTAGGTTCTTCATCAGTGCTTAGAGAAAAAGGTTGTAACAATAAGTGTAAAGCCTCCCACCAGAACTGATGTGGTAAGCTGCTTACTGCGGCAAGGCTCACGTACACTTTGCATTTGGCATGGAGGAGAGGCCACAAGACGTGTTTCTGGAGAAACAGCCAACCACCAAGAGTACTTCCCTGGTTCTTTCTTCAGGAATCTTGCTGAAATTAGAAGCATCAATCTACAATTATTTACTTATTTATTGAAAACCACCGATCAACCCAGGTGCAGCTGGGTGAATTGACAATTAGTCATCGAGTGAATGAATTTTACACGTATGCTTGTGAATTATCTGTAATCAGCAAAATTCAGAAATGTATTCATTCATTAGTACTGCTCGCTGCTGCTTGCAAAAACATTCTTCTGTGAAAGCAGTACCCCACTCCAGAGTGCCGAAAGCCATCCTGAGCCATAGAGACCATCTGAACCAGAGCATGTGAGAGACACAAATGCAACATCAGCTTGACCTACCAGGTCTTTATAAAATCACTTTGCTGGGTAATTACGATCTTCTGAACCTTTTCATTGGGATGCTACTTTGGGCACATGTAGACTGCCTCCCACACTGACCACCTTTCAGACACCCAGTGTTACCTACTCCAGAGTCCGTTTTGGGGGAAATCTTAATGTAGGGAGGTTCTTGTCTCTGATCTTTAATTTTGTTTTGAAAATGAGCCATACACAACAGAAATACACTTGCAGCCTTACCTCTGGGTGTAGAAGTGCTTTGTTTGCAGGTAGATATTAAAAATGACCCTGAGCTCCCAGTTCTCAACCTCATGAAGAACCTTCTGAAGTTCTGGTGATTGAGTGACACCACAGTGCGTGAAGGGTGTCCATCGTACATGGACATCTACGAAGGTCAACAGAGGAGCTTTCCAAAATGTCCAAAATGTCCACTTTCCCTTTTTGGACGTGGCTGCGGGACCCCATAAGAGCTTTAGACCTCTCATTTTGATTTGTGCACACATACAAATGCCCAACGTGGAGACACAAACGTCCTTTATCCAAACAAACTTGCAGAGTTTCCAACAAGACCGTGGTTTTCTCCTCGCTGGGTGCAGAGAGAGAGCTGGCAGCACCAAAACCCAAAGCTCCCAGTGCTGCAGCATGAACAACCGAGAGGCACTGGGATTACGGGGCATTTGCAGCACTGCCTGAAATTGCCGACTAGGCGAACAAAAGGAAATTGTTGGGAAGTGCCAAGCCCTGCATCCTGGCAGAGCTGGCTGGGTTTGCCGGCGTCACGGCGGGGCTCTGCCCCCACCCACACATAGCGGACTGGCACCACAGCGTCCTCAAGAAGAATATACCCATTTCTTAATGAGAAATTCAGTGATCTATCTGATAACAGAGTAATTATCTGAAGACAATATCATCATTTGTGGGGTAGGAAGCCATCCCCCATCACGCCAGAGATGTGACCAAACATAGTACGTTTTACTTTGGACTAAGTGTTCCCTTTCATCTAGACTGTGGCATCCTTTCACATCTGTAGCTGGTTTGCATAAAGCTACCTTTCATCTGATTTCCTAATAAATAAGTTTTTAAATTCACATGGGGTCAGTCGCTGGTAACTAGAATGTTTTCTGCAGGAACATGTCAGAGCAAGTATATAATACACCTACTATAACATACCTTGACGAAGAATGAACCCTACAAGAGTGTATCACAACAGGCATCCCAAACACTGCAAACCGTCTGCGAGTGCCCATCCCTCCCGTGTCCCCTCCATGCTGCACTGCAGAGTGAGCTGCAGGGAGATCCCCGACACCCCACTTCTCCCGTAGTTGTGCTCGTTCCCTGTTTTCTCTTAGAGAATGTTTTTAATGGTGCTTACTTCCTCCGGAGGAAAAGGGTAAAGTTCAAATTCCTATAAAAAAACCTGTTTCTAACCTCTTGAAAGTGAGAATAGTTTCTCCTGCTGGGAAAGCGGTAGCAGCTTTAGAGCCCATTCAGCTGGGAACCCCAGCTGTGCCCGACCGTGAGCTCATCCGTCCTCCTGCAAGCCAGGGCGGATCTTTGCCTCCTTCTAGGCTATAGGTAATAATAGTTCTTTACATCAATGCCTATAGGTGAGCAGTCCTGGCAGGCCCTTGGGGTGAAGGGCATGCATCTAAGTGATTTGCAGGACTGAGATGGCTCAGAGTCCTGCAGAACCGAGTCACACCCGGTCGTCATCCCACAGTACAGTTTTGGTCCCTTTATTACAATGAAGTAGTGGCTCTTCTTCATATATTTCACAGCATACAGCACATAATCTTTAAAGAACATAATCCAAATCCCATTGCTTCCAATGCAGATTATTTAGTCTTTGTCACAGAATACAGATATACACAGAGCTGAACTATACATGGCTTTGAAGTCATCTTCAATAAATATATTTACTTGCTGCTGCTTAAAAAAAAAACCTCTACCATCACGTCTTAATCTCTTCCTGTAGAAAACAAGTAACAGATTTTTCAGGGTTTTGCCTCTTTCCTAGCTGCTATTACCAATGTACTGGCATTAGTTTAGAAGAAGACTGTCCTACTAGACATGACTATCCTTTTTAAAAAATAATTGCTAGGGGCAATTTAGAGCAGCCTCAAAGGGGGTAGAGAGGGAGATGGGGAAAGAAGAGAATTGCTTTTGTTTTGATCCATTGCCCTCACAATCCCTCAAATCCTCTTTGATTTAGCTTCTTAGACTGCTTTCACCATCCTAAATAGCCAGAATCACAACCTAATTTCTCCCGTGTCAGCAGTAACACTAAAACCGAATCACAGCTGCCAGTTTTATCTCTATTGCATTTTTTCTTATCATACACCACGACATATCTGTGATGCAATTCTATAGGCTGCGTCAGGATAGTTGTCCAAACTGCCCAGCAGATATTAGCTCTGACACCGGGCTTTCCCCACGTGTGATTTCCATATGTTGGGACAAGAGCATATCACGGTTTGGAGCCCCTCCTGCATCCAATATGGATAGTTTGGAAAGCAGTCTAGCTCTTAAAATCAGTATTAACCTGGAGATAAGTCTGAGATTGTATCATATCTCAGGGGTAAAATATTACAGAAATATTATCGTTAGCCCCAGACAGGCAATCCAAAGAGAGGAAATTGTGATTAAGCGTTAAAAAATAGACTAAAAAGAAAAAGATATGCGAGGGCATACCTACGTAACCCTTCTTAGACTAACACTATGTGAGGACAGAACACTTAAAATTAGCTTTCTGTTCACAGTTGCTGAGCTTTTAAGACATCTGATTTTTTTTCTTAATCATGTCATCCAAAACCAAATACAATCGCTGCAAGCTTGTCAGGATGGAGACATAACAGGAGAGAAATGAGGATTAAAAATACTTCAAGAGTCTTCAGGAACGATTAGGGCTATCCTGAAACAGCACACGTGGGATGGCTCCATATACGCAGTTTATTATCTTATTCTCAGGAAGCTGCTGAGAGATATTAGTGGGCGGGAGGGGAAGTACTTCATACTGAAGTGGCTGAATAACATTTTGCAGCTTGTATTGAGGCACAGCCCAGAGCTGCAATTTATCCGTGTCAGGGCTGAGAAGCTTTGGGGTTGCTTTTTCTCTATTTCATCTGTTACGCTTGTGGCAGAGATGCTGAACAGCATCAGCTCCCTATATATTAACAAATGTACAAATGTAAAAGTAGACAAGGTCCATGTGCCCAAGACTGAGTAAAGATGAGTTTAGAAAAGTGGATATTTAAAGCTAGTAGGCAAAGCATTATTTTAAATGCAGATTCTTGCAGCTGTTGGAATCACCAGTGTTACAGGGACTTTTTTTTCATGTCCTGGAGTCAGCAAGGGCAAGGCTAAAATGAGGAACCTGAAATGGGTCCTTTTCAGTGAAGACGTGCAGACACTTAATCGCCTGTCCCCTAGGCAAAAGAGCAGGGATGCGAGCAGGGATACTGGCAGGGGCATTGACAGATTGACCCATTCCCTGCACCTCCTCCTCTTCCTCCACTGCCATAGATATGAGGGGAGGTGACCAAGACAGTGGCTCTCCCATAGGGCTCACATTCCATATGGGAAAAGGAGTCAGCATGGGGCTGCAGCAGAGCCCTGGCCATCACCCTGGTGTGGCCACAGGATGGGAAGAGCTCGGTCTTACGCCATGGGTCTACATCATGGTGAATGGGGAGGGGATCTGGTACATCTAGAACCACCTTAAGTAGTTAACATAAAACTTTAAAAATATTTCAGTGTAAGGTAAAGAGTTCTGTACTCCGATCTGTACCTTCCTCTATTTCATAGCTCTCCTACCAACCCACCAGAAACAAAGAAACAGTTTGTAGGACTGATGAAAATAATTGTTTTACAGAACTTTTTGAACCACTGTTTGCATGGGTTTTTTCTAACTGTGTCCACACTTCAGCCAAAAGCTGGTGTTGTTGTTACCAAAGGGGCTGGGAGCAACGTTTTAAAGAATAAAGGAGGATTCGGTTGCAAAAGCATTTCCCACAGCTGCCCAGCTGGTACAGCGCTGCCCCAGGCTGCAGTTAGGAGAGCGTTTTCCGTAACAGTAAAGCTCATTTAAGACGCTCTTGGCCCTGGCCTGTTGTTTCTGCCCTTGTGCTATATTTCAGCATCTTTTCTGCTTGCATCAGTGCAACAGTTTGTTAAACCATGCCAGAATGCACATCATGGAAATTATCTGAATTAAGAAACCTTCCAAGAAAAAGTTGTAGGCTTGCGGGGATTGTTTTCGTCTTTAATGCATCATTTCCATGTCTGGTTGACAAAGAGTATGATGGCACGATGAAGGAGACAGTGAACTGTAGTGCAGGCAGGAAGAATGGCAGCTTGGAGCAGGGATTTTTTAACCAGCTCTGCTCTCAAAGAAACCACCCGTGTAACTGCAGCGTGAGATCCCCAAGCACTGCGGGCTGTGCCCTGCCCTGATACAGCCCTGCCGCTCATCCATCCTCCTCTCCTGCCGTTTCGCCCGCTATGGGTTTGGGAGGACATGCTCAGATGCCATGAGCTGGCTGTTTCCACTGGTTTCTCTTGGAGGTTTTATGATACTTAGCTTTTATGTTTTTATTTTCACCACGCCAGGTGTTCATGTGAAAGGAAAATGGAATTCGTATTTTGACTTTTTGCGATATTTTTGTTTTCAAACTCAAGTTCCCCAAGAGAACCTTAACTCTTCCAGGCCCTCAAGCACAGCCTAATCCCACTGTAGATGATATCTGTCTAATGGCCTGAAATGGAACGTCAGCAGGATGCCAGTAAGAGCTTCTCCTCTGTCACATCAACAAATCACCCAATAAAACGACGCAGGGAGATTCGACAAGGTAGTAAAAAAAAAAACAACAAAGCAAACACATTTTCAGACCTTCTTTACATGCAGGATAAAGAAGCAACAGAATGCAAAATCAGTGTATCTGTTTCCTCCACAGGTCTTCTTTAAAACTGGGATCTTGTCAGTCAGATTAGCGATGAAAAGGAAACAGAAAGATGATACTGGCTGTATTGCAGTGATAGTGAGATTCCACTGCTTATTCATGATGGGTTAATTTGAAAGAGAAAAGACATCTCTCTGAATGGCCCTCATGATAGTCTTGTGAGAATAAGCAACAGACAGAGTGGAGCCCATCTGGGATTTTACCAGTTAGGCTCTCTCAGGGCAAAGACCTTGTATTGCATTAAAGTATTAACTTGAAAGACACCGTTTAACTGTTGCAGAAACCATATTGCATGTATTAAGCTGGAATTACATATAACTTTATGTAATTTTTATCAGTTACTTCACAATTGTGTATTTTGTTCCTGCATGCAGGACATTAAAGTTCATTAATTCAATTTCATCTTATCAAGCAGCAGCCAAACAGATGCTCAGTGAAGATGAGGAGAAGAAAACAAAAAGCTTTTTCACTCTAAGGGCTCTGCTGTATGTCATGGGTGCTTACACGGGCTCACAAATCACTGGTGATAAGATGGATGCCTACTGCAAACCAGAGACACCAGCCTGAGAAGAGGGAGCCAGAAAGCTGTGTATGACAGTAGCCTGAATGAATTTTAAACCAGTTGTTCACTGTCATAAAAAATCTCCGTACTGGACTCATAACTTTTATTATTTATTCATACTTGCAGAGTATACAATACCCTTCAAAACCAAACTTGCTTCTTTGGTGTTTTGTCGACAAATACTGAACACGCTTTTTGTGTTCATAAGAAACTAGATATTTCTCTGTCCACAACTCTTTGTAAGAAGAATTCCTGCCCTTGTTTAACTGCAATCTGTGCAAAGGGAGTCTCGACAGGACAGCCACAATGGACTAAATGTTCCTTGATAGGAATATTTTCAAGTATTTCAGTTAAAGAGTGTCAGCCTAAAATGAGATGACTTTCAACAATTGAAGAGATCAAAAGCACCAGCAACAGAGAAAAACAGGAAATTTTGGTTCTAGGAATGAAATTCACATCAAAGGATGCTGTGCTTCCATTTCTTCATCACAGCCTAAACAAATGAGATAAATCCAGGCCATTCACTGCTCTGCATTTCAAATGGAGTTTATTGATTTTAACAAATTTGGGGCATTAATACAGGACATAGTCTACCAAAGGTGCACCACAAGACTGTACTTATTCTCTGGTTCTGTCCTTCTATGTGCATGAGTGTGGACATTTCCAACAAAGTTCAATTTCAATTTACTACCAGGACAGGCCAAATGTCCGTCTTACTCCAGTTTCAGGTCTCTGACCATGGCAAGGAGTAGATGCTTCTAAAAAGATCACAACAGGGCAAGTATAGACCAGTTCTTCCACTGGAGAAGAACCTTTAGAAACTTCTCAGGCCAGAGGCTAACGTTATTAAGAAGCTACTGAGAAGCTATGAAATCATTAATCTAGGTTGAGGGGAAGGAAAATGTAGATTTCTCTGGCATTTGGAAAAGTAGAAAACTCATCCATATCTCAGCTCTTCCCCTATAATTAAGAATAAAGGCTGCAGTCTCTACACAGTCTGTATCATAGAATCATAGAATGGTTTGGGTTGGAAGGGACCTTAAAGATCATCAAGTTCCAACCCCCCTGCCATGGGCAGGGACACCCTCCACTAGCCCAGGTTGCTCAAAGCCTCATCCAGCCTGGCCTTGAACACCTCCAGGGATGGGGCATCCACAGCTTCTCTGGGCAACCTGGGCCACTGCCTCACCACCCTCATAGTGAAAAATTTCTTCCTAATGTCTAGTCTAAATTTACTCTCTTTTAGCTTATAACCATTAGCTCTTGTCCTCTCACTACACTCCCTGATACAGAGTGCCTCCCCATCTCTCCTGTAGCCCCCTTCAGGTACTGGAAGGCTGCTATTAAGTCTCCTCGGAGCCTTCTCTTCTCCAGGCTGAACAACCTCAACTCTCTCAGCCTGTCCTCATAGGGGAGGTGCTTCAGCCCTCTGATTAATTTTGTGGCTCTCCTCTGGACTCTCTCCAACAGGTCCAGGTGTTTTTTATGTTGGGGGCCCCACATCTGGACACAATACTCCAGGTGGGATCTCATGAGAGCAGAGTAGAGGGGGAGAATCACCTCCCTTGACCTGCTGCTAATGCTTCCTTTGATGCAGCCCAGGACACGGTTGGCTTTCTGGGCTGCAAGCGCACACTGCCGGCTCATGTTGAGCTTCTCATCCACCAATACCCCTAAGTCCTTCTCCTCAGAGCTGCTCTCTATCCGTTCTCCACCCAGCCTGTATTTGTGCTTGGGATTGCCTTGACCTGCGTGCAGGACCTTGCACTTGGCCTTGTTAAATTTCATGAGGTTTGCATGGGCCCACCTCTCCAGCCTGTCAAGGTCCCTCTGGATGGCATCCCTTCCCTCCAGCGTGTCCACCACACCACACAGCTTGGTGTCATCAGCAAACTTGCTGAGGGTGCACTCCATCCCACTGTCCATGTCTCCAACAAAGATGTTAAACAACACTGGTCCCAGTACTGACCCCTGTGGAACACCACTTGCCACTGGTCTCCACTTGGACATTGAGCCATTGACCACTAGTCTCTGAGTGCAGCCATCTAGCCAGTTCCTTATCCAGCGACTGGTCCTTCCATCAAATCCATGTCCCTGCAACTTAGAGACACATCACCCAGAGCACACCACAGCTAACCCATTGTGCGTATTACTTGACAAGAAATGCCTTGATGCATCCTGGGAGCCTGGATGGCAGACTCCTCATCTTCAGAAATGGTATTAATATAACTTAGAAATAGCTGAGCTGCTCTGATGCCCTGTGTCTTGGTAAGGCACCAATACAGCCAGATGGCTGCTGGCACCAGGCTATCTCAGCCAAAACCAGCTGGGGAATCTCTGCTGAACTGCAGCTGAACTGCATTTATTTCTCACATCAAAAGTTTTGTTCATTCAATAAATATTTTTAGGAAACACTTGAATAAACAATTTTTTTTCATTCTTGCAAATCTGAGGGCAAGTATTTTCCTTCATGCATAACAGCGATGCCCGGAGCGCCCAAAGGAACCAACCAGTGCTGCATGAGTCTCTGGCCTCACTTCTGCCACAGATGCAGGAGTCGTGCAATTGCAAGTCAGACATGGACTGGGCTTTAGGATACCAGGATCTTTGGGAAGCTCGGCACTGATTCATTGTGGCCTGAGGAAGCCTCTCATTCTCTCTCTGCATCACTGTTTCCATCTATTAAGTGGAGATAATGTTGTTTATCCATCTTCATAAAGTGGTCTGACTGATGAAGGTGGAAAAACACTCATAAGTGATCATGCTGAAATTGCCAAACCTAGAGAAAATACAGAGATAAACCAGATGTTATTGATGGTCTGACTGCTCTTGGGAAGATTTCTCAGAGTGATGTGATCAGATATGACAGCGGATGAAAAAGAAACAAAACAGAAGCTAGTAATATATTAGGGGTATGTCCTGGTTTCAGCAGAGCACAACACAAAGCAACAACAACTAGCCCGTACGAAATGAAAGCTGCTGGTTTGCCGATGGCTGCAAAACTGGCCAGCAAAACGCCCAAGGAAATGTTAAGTAGATGTAGACTTGTTTGCCTTGAGTGCCTACAGTTCATCGATTTTAATTTAGCAGCAAGAAATCATTCTTGGTTTGTTCTTCCATCTATTTATTTGAACCAGTACATCTTTAAAGTCAACCAAATGTAATAGAAGGATATTTTCCAGCATATACTATTGCAACAAAGAAGAGAACAGTGGAACACATTTTTCCCAAACCACTTACTAGTCTCTAGGGAGATATAATTTCTTTTCAAACTGAACTACATTTCAATTCATAGGACATTTTTATTAGCCATTTTGGACTAAGTAATTGACTCTTTTGGAAGCAGTTCCCTCATTGTCGCAATATCAATTAGTCAACAGAATATCATAAGGTAAAGTGAGAAACTGACAAGACACTCGGCACTTCAGATCAAACCCTCCTCCTTTTACTCAGCCATTTAGTGATACTCACAACTTCATATTGCCATATCTAAATGGGCAACAATTCATTTCTTTATGTGGAATTGTGGAAAACACCACTACGTGAAAAAGTCCAGAAGAGCATTTCCATCCTCAGTAGGTAGGAGCTCGGTGTAAAGCAGGAGGAGACCACTATATGCGGTGCAAAGTGGACCTCTTCTGAAAGCAGATGCTTTCAGTGGAACACCGAAGGGACAAGCGCTTACTTCAGCGTGAACACTGTCCTTGCGGCTGAAGGATGCTGGTATCTTGCAACTTTTGGGGAAAACACAGTAAATACCCAGTTCCCTTCAGTGGCTGATGCAGTGCTCTAGATCATCACAGCTGCTGCTGATGCAGGGAAAAATAAGAGAAGATGAAGATATGGTAGAATGAGCTCTTGAGTAGAACACCAGCGAACAGACAGAAGGTGGAGCCTCTGGATCCACCAGCTACGCACACTGAGCCTGCTTTGTGTAGCTGCAACCATACCAAACCACTGACTGCCGCACACCAGGGATTTAGGTGCGGAGTGATATATGTGCCGTGTGCCTTGTGGGCTGGACATAGTTTCCTTTCGTGCTCTGGTTTGAAAGAAGTTACTATACTGGACAGTTAAAGAGTACAGGAAAGTCCATAGTTAATCACTAGTTGGCCATTGGCTCTTGCTTTCGTATTCATGCTTCTTTTGTGAAGGGAAGATCAATAGCACATGCTCTTCACAAGAATAATGTAA
The DNA here is from genome assembly GCA_011057875.1 of Pterocles orientalis. NCBI lineage: Eukaryota > Metazoa > Chordata > Aves > Pterocliformes > Pteroclidae > Pterocles > Pterocles orientalis. The sequence continues at coordinate 425,708 of WKFP01014244.1, forward strand.
TCAACGCCATGTTTTGAAAGATTAAAGTGCTGCTTTGTTGGGAAGTATCAGAAAAGTCATCCGAAAACTTGAAAATAGTCTTGGGCAGCGGAGTGCATAAACTATGTGTTGCAAAGGCAAGAAAGAAGAAGATACGAAACTTTCATTATTGCAGACCGGACTGAAACACCAATATTCTTATGACATGATACAACATGACATATGACTGTTACCAACTCAAATCTGATTAGCAGCTTCAAGAACAGTAGCTTTTTAGAGCTGTATTCACACAATGAGGAAGAATTAAAGATCCAGGCAAAGTTTCACAAAGCAAATTATTTCCTTTTAATTGAAACCATAAGGGCATAGTTTTGGATGCAGAGAATACTCTGGAGCTCTTTGCCTCTTTTGAACGCAAGTGATTTTAAGGCTATTATTACTTGAATATATTGCACTGCATGCCTCACTTGGGGAAAAAAAAAAAAAAAAGACATGGAACAGGCAGCAGAAAAATACATTTCCGTCATCCCTCCCATTCTGAATGTGGCATACCATTCTGGCATGGCAACATATACTAATGCTACACATCTATATGGGAATCATATACCACATTTTTATGTTGCAGTCTTAGCCAATGTTTTCTTCTTGTAAAACATCCAAGGTTTCTGGTAGAAGCTTTATTACAAAAGATGCATTGTTTCCACTCAGTTATGTACTAAGAATAATCAGGCAAAATTGTGATATTAACCCTAATGGAAACAAGACATCCCTTATTATTTGCTGTTGATGAAACTCTGTGATTTGAAGAACTATGACTAGCTTCGGAAAGGTAGAGAAAATTAATTTCTATGTCTTCATTTTGCAAGCTGCCCGGTCTTGAAGAGGTCCTCAGCAGAAACTCTGACAGCTGCAAACCTTTGCCCCTTGGTCCCCTGTGCAGGGAAGGGATGAGAGCTGGGGAGTGGGGCAAGGCTCCACTGCGGTGGCATTTTGCTGGCTGGGGATGTGGTAACTGATGGTCTGTAAAATACACACTGACCAAACAAGATTTTTGTTGTTTCCAGTTCCTAAATGTCAGGAGAATAAGCTTAAACACTTTAAATAGTTTCCACACATCACTTTACCATTGCTGTGGTTACCTCAGGTATGTTCTGTGATCACAGATTAAATGTTCTGGTCAGTTTTAAGTGGAAGAGCAGACAGCAGGGCTTGGTCAAAAAATAAAAGTGGGAGTACTTGCGTGCATGTGTGGCTGAAATGCAGGGGTTTTTTCACTGGACCTAATGGTGTTGAAGGACTTCTCACAGGAGTATGGACAGGAAAGCAACGTGAACAGGGAAAATGTGGTCGTGCAACTGTCGCCTCTGCAGAGCTGCCCAGCGGAGGATGCACACGGTGCAAGTGCTGCAGCCTGGGCAGGTGGAAGTGCCACACATGGAAAGCAGGATCACTTATTTTCTCCCACACAGTTAATCAAAAAAAAGAGACTTCTAATGACATTTCAGGTAATACATATTATTACGCTGTTTGCTAGCCTAAAATAATGAAGGCACATTGCTTGTCCACACAAAGCTGTTAGCATGAACTCACGCGTGCTGTCAGAGTCCAAAGCTGGTGGGGGAAGGTATCTCTCCTTGCTCAGAGCAGGAGAAACTGCCGTACTTCGGGATGCAGAACAGCATGGAGAAGAATCACAGAATCACAGAATCACAGAATCACAGAATTATCAAGGTTGGAAAAGACCCAGAAGATCATCTAGTCCAACCATTACCAATACTTCCCAGCTAAATCATATTCCTCAACACAACGTCCAAACGTTTCTTGAACACTCCCATGGTCGGTGACTCCACCACCTCCCTGGGCAGTGCATTCCAGTGCCTGATTACCCTTTCTGAGAAGTAATACTTCCTAATGTTCAGCCTGAACCTCCCCTGTCTCAGCTTGAAACCATTCCCTCTAGTTCTATCACTGATTACACGAGAGAAGAGGCCGACCCCCAGCTCACCACAACCTCTCTTCAGGAAGTTATAGAGAGCTCTAAGGTCTCCCCTGAGCCTCCTCTTCTCCAGGCGAAGCCATGCTCTTCATAAAAAAATAGGCAAGGACATTCTACTTCTGGAGACCTTTGCATTCCCCTCACAACTTGCAGAAAAGGCAGTGGTGAGGGAGACGCCTTCCCACCCTCAGCCTGATACAGCAGGAGCTGTGCTAGGAAGCAGCCTTTGAAGAAATCCCCTTTGCACGGAGGGAGATGATGTTGAAACCTCCCTGAACATAGCGTGACTGTTCACCAAGGACAGAATATAATTGCCAGCAAATCCCATGACCTCTGCCCAAAGACGGAGTTATTACAAAGCCCAGCCTGATATCCCAGTACAGTCTGTGCAAACAACAAAAGGACAATAAACTCAAGGCAACTCTGAGACAGGGTTCCCAGGATGGCCAAACCGAGATGCTGGGTTCTTAGGGCTGGTAACGCAAGGCAGTACATAGCACTGTGTCAATTCTGGTCACTTTTCAGGCTGCAAAACCCCTGAAATGCACGTAAACACGGACATTACCATCTGCTTATTCTAACTTGGCCAGTTAGTTTTCTGAGACAGCCCTGTGCCTGGGTGGGGTGCGGGCGTGTTTCAGCAGGAAAGCCATTCGGGTCCTGCCACGGCTTTCTCCTGCGCTCCTCTGCTGTACACAAACCAGGGCAGCTGGGGAGAGGGAAGTGGGGCAGGCAGGACCGTGTGGGCAGGGACGAACGATGCCTTAACAAGAACAAAAGTAATTTCAAATCCCACCAGTTTATCAGATCACTTGAAACATTTGACTGAATGTCAAAATTGTTTCAATTAATTGTTTCACCACCCAGATCTTATTTCTAGGTCCTCTTAAAAAAATATATATTTATGGCTGAAACTTAGTAATTAGCTATTTTATTTCAGGTTTCCTTAAATACGTGTTTGTGATTCCATTGTGCAAATGTGACGCAAAGCAATAAGGCTTTGAACTGGTTAACTTTAATTTAGATAAACATCTTTCCAAGTCTGGTTAGGACAAAACTTAAAACCTCACATCCAGCTTCTGGAGTCTTCCTAATGCCCCTGTTCTGCTCTGACATTTTCACAGATGACTGCAGGCATGTCTCCCACACCTGTTTGGTTAATGCCCAGCAGCTCCACAGAACCGATCACATTTCTTCCAAGTGGATTTGGTCCGCGGGGCTCTGATTTAAACAAAGTGTATGATGCCATGTGTTGCATAAAGAAGCATGACAATGTGATTCAAACGCTGCCTACAGATTTTCCACAATCTCTTTGTATTGTGGGGCTTGCAGTCCTTCGAATCATTCAGAGGAACTCTCAGAATAATGTTCTGGCGTGTGTGACTGGTTTTTCCATTTCTGTCGTTAAAGCTGCATTCAGGGCCATGCTGAAATCGCAACAAAAGACTTTCCCGCATCGCAAATCACTGTAGTACTTGGTGTGCACTATATCAATAAAAAGATTAGCTTACTTATAGGAAAAGGATGACAAAGTCCACAATTGTCCAAGCCATGAGAAAAATGAGGTTCTGTTTCACCTAAACCAGCTAGTAACAATGTCACATTTTAACCCTCAGCTCCTCAGGTACAGTACAGGGCTCACGGGTGGATTTTATCTTACGTGCAGCATTAAATTAGTGCCATTAACCTTGCAGGTCAGCCCTTTGAAGTCAAGCAGGCATTTTGCTATTGATTTCCATGGAGCCAGGATTTCATATTTATTTCCACCGACTATTTATTTCAAAGCATCAGGAAAATTTTCTGCTTAGAAGGCCAGAAAAGAAATGTGAAACAGAAGGATGTGGGAAGGGGGATTTCTCCCTTTGTGTGAACGTAGCGTCTTCCAGTACCATCCCAACCGACAGCAATCTGTGCAGAATCTGAGACAGCCCTGCAGGGACTGGCAGAAGTGTTTAAAATACTTACAGAAATCAATTCGAATGGCTTTCCAGGAGTGGAGAGAGAAAGTGACAGGCAGACAAATGACTCAAGTGAAGTTGAAGCAAACAGAAATGGGGCTGGGGGAGGGAGGGCAGAAGAGACTAGACCTAAACCTGGAATCATGCTGTGTTGAAAAGATGGAGCACCTACCGTACGTATCCCTTTTTTAGGGATTTTAAAGGTTCACCAGAACAAAGTTTGACTGAGCAAGGTAGAGGAATTTGGGAGAGAGGTGATTCATATTCTGTTCTCATTCACTGGAAAGAGAAAAGCACCAGGCTCCATGATTTTATTAGTTAAGCATTTTAAGGACTGCCAAGAGTTGATAGCAAATTTCCAAAAGGCCTGGCTTCTGTCATGAGAAAACCATATTCTGTAAAAAGAGAAATAGCCAGCAATGAAAAACAGTATCAGGAGTTGGGAAGATACCTGGCCAGGGGCTGGTGACAGTGAAGTGCACACTAAGGAGCTACCGGTGCAGGGTTTTCCTGGTCTGCAGAGCAGGAGAACCACAACAAACCACAGGGCTATGGATGTGATTACCAATGTGTAAGGATGTGCACCGTACTGAAACGGTGCACGGCAATCACAGGACAAAATGATGGCTCTTTAGAGTAGAGAGCTTCCAACCTAATCATGCCTGTGGGTATCAATCCAAAAGACTCTGCTCAAAATGCTCAGGGGTTGGACTAGATGACTTCTAAAGGTCCCTTCCAACCCAAATCATTCTATGATTCTATGATTCTGTGATCATACTGGACCCCAAGCAGTCATGCGTCACCTACGAGTCCTATCCAAGCACATTAAACAGCAATTCCAATCAACTCAAAGTAGTTACACACGTTCTAATTTCTGAATATAAGGGAAAGACCTGTTTCTTGTGCGCTTGTAAGAGAGCCCTACAGGATGCATATGGTTTTCTCTTCCTTCTAAAGGAAAACCATCTTACAGCCCTTTTTTTTGGGGTATTTCCATAGCCCCTGGGCTCACTTTTAATTTGTAACCAAGCACTTGAATTTGCTGGGGAGGGTCAAAATAGAAATTCTTATTTCTCTATGCATTTCCTTCCAGGCAGCCTACACAAACCCAAGTGGAATTCATCGTTTTAATGAGAAGAGAAAGGAATAGCATTTCAGCTACCCATGGGGGATCCTCACTGTGTAACAAAATGCATTACACAGCATCAGACCCTCAGGTACCTTATTTTTTGTTTATAAATGTCAATATTATTTTTTTTAAGAAGCAGTGCTCCACTGAAGAGACAGTGATCAGAGGAAGCCCCAGGGTCTGAGAGTGATCGCTCATGTTGAAGAGGAATGGGAGGTTGTCCCTTTTCCTGGCTGCCCGATGCGAATGGGCATTGATTTGTTGATGTTCCAAAGCTCTCCGTCATGAACCAAGTCAACGCAAATTGTGCTTCGCACATACATAGCACAGTCTGATGCTAAATGCTAGAAAATCAAGGTTCTGGCACCTCAGGTAGGTGTTCCAAATTCAGCAGGTAGTCTCTGACCTCAGCCTCTGTGCTTTAGGTTCCTACCTGGAAAAAGGGGGAATTCTCCACCAGGAGATCATTTTGTTTGATCCAAATCAAAACATCTTGTGCATACTTACGATCTTAAATTAATAAGATAATATGGCAAATGAAATCTTTCATTTCAAGTCCACATTTAACATGGCAAAATTAAATAGTTCCAGTTCTCCTTTTACCTTTTTTCTTGCAGAAACTATTCATTCACCTCAGCACAAACTAGTGAACTATTCCATGTCCTGAAAACGCATTGCGAAGGAGCAATGAATCATGCATCATAAACTTTTAATTTAATACTGCATGTAATGTTTTTACACTATGTTTCTTAAACCTCTGTTTTTCAGCAGGGACCTTCTATGAGAAAGCAATAAAATACAATCATCGAGTGGCATCCTTGTGACACTGGTGCAGTCCTCAGTGACAGCTGAACCTGAAACTTGGATTTTAGCCACCTGACAAAACAAAGCAGCATTGGCAAGCTGTTAGCCCCAATAGGGAAGAGGAAAGTGGCAGGGTGTGCAGTGCTTTACGTGAGGATGTCGGATGAATGATGGGACTGAGCAATTTTTGTTTTATTTCTTGAAGGAAATGTGCCATAGCCTAATTGAGCCGGGGCTTGACACCTTCTGCTCCAGGCTGTCTTTTCCCCAGCTGTCTCCTCAAGCGTCTGCTCACCACAGCCCTGCTTCCCAGGACCTCGTCGCAGCATCAGCCTGCTTGATCTGCAGTCCCAGCATCACCCATCTGGGACACCTGGCCCTATCTCTGGTTTCTGCCATTTCTCCTCTTACCTGGCCATCTCAACCTGTCCCTAACCAGCCCCCTTAAAGACAGGGTTTAGCCCATCCCTAAGCAACTCCACAGAGCTGCTCCTGAGATGTGGAGTTGTGAAACTCAGGAAAAGAAAACAAAGGAAGGCAAATACTTATGGAGACAACAGCAAAAATGCAGAAGGAGGGGGAAGCCCACGTCTCTCCTCCTAAGGCAGAGGATTAGCACAACAACCCACATGAGACCAATGTCCTGAAGAAGTCCAGGTTTGGCTGTTGTCCAAGGACACAGTGTAGCAGCTACATGCACGGCAGAAGGAGAACACCCAAATAAAATAACTGCTGTGTGTCACTGCTGTCCTTTCCTGAATCCTTTCATTGTCCTGGGGAAACGTACAAGGTCTTTTCTTCTCTCCGCACTCAGCCTCCCTGATGGACCCCATGGCCTGTCCTGCTTTCAGAGTCACGCTCAACGCAAGAGTGTTTGTCCCTCCACTGAATCGTAGCTGTCTTAGTATCAACCACATTACACTGAATTTCTTTCCTGCTTCTGGGGGCTGCCCCGCACCAAGCAGCACTGCTGCTGGTGTGGGATGCTGCAAGCAGGGCAGCCAGAGGCAGGACACGGGTGCGCAGGCGGCTGCGAGGTCCAGGAGGGCTGGGTACCGCTGCTGCACAGCCACCAGCCCGCACGCACCAGGCACGACACGGGGGCACTGGAGCCTCAGAAAAAAAGTTACCAGTTTGGAGTTTGTTTGCTTGTTCTTTCAAGTAGCAAAGGAATATGTTTTTTCCACTACTCTCTTGCTGCGGGAGCTGGATTCGTTCTGAAGAGACGATACTTTCAGAGACAACAAGCCAGCCTGAGGCAGGCAGCAGCAGGGAAAGTTTCTGCACCAACAGCTGAAGTTGCATCTAAACAGACAAGTGCCTGCAGCACCCGCCTGCCAGCCTGGCCTCACGGGGTTTGCTATCAGCCCCACTCTTACTGCTGTTTGACTTTGGATATTTCTTCCCCCCTGTCTCATGCCTACCTTTCTAGGGGCTTTTTAAGGGAGTTTATCAATGGCTCTTCGGGAAAGTCAAATAAACCATGTCAATCGGTCCCCCTGCCCAGCTGTTTAGTGGCATTTTTGAAGAATTCAATTAGTTTCATTAGACGGGATTACTTTTCCATCTAGATATAACGTTCTTGTTCTGTATAAGAGTGGCATTGACCAATGCTGTTTTACTCCTAAGTTAGCTGGGTTTTCTGCACTGACAGTGTGTGAGCATGCACACTCTGGCAGAGCTCGATGCCTACAGCAAAGAGGGCACTGTAAATACCTACAAATTAATAATGCAGCACCGAAGAGAAACACAAGTCAGTTAATATTAATGCTAATATCAAAAGTGTATAGAGCAGCAGACAAGATAATTTTCTCTTTGTCGAGAATAAAGGAAGATCAGCAAGGGCTGTGTATAGATTGCATAGTTTGGCTTTAAAAACACTAAATAATTTGAAAAAAGCCATTCTAGTTCCTCCTCTTTAAAGAAATAATCAATGCTAGTTGTCTCTCTCTGACTTAGTAAAGAAAATAGAGTTATGCCCTTAAACCGGGGCTGCCAATTTATGTTGACAGACCTTGATGAATATAATTACAGAGCACCTAACCCAAGTAGCGGTTGAGGGGGAGAAGTTAAAATGAAAACCTAATATTGGAAAAAATTGATCAGCCTTCTTTCCTTTTCTCTCTGGAGCCTGCTCAAAGCTCATTTATTGGAAAGACTGATGGCAGCACACAGACTGTGGGACTAGTCCGGGCTCGCTGTGCAATGCACTTAAATGATTAGGGAATATTGGACACCTTGGCTGGAGTCGACTGTTTGTCCTCCTGTCTGGGAGCTGCGCAGTGCTGCTCGCCAGCCGTGCATCAGCGCAGCCTCGCGCGGAGCCTCTGAGTGCTGCTGATGGCGCAGGAGCCCCCCGGATCGATCGCCCCGCTCCTCCGCTGCCTTGGCTAAGAGCTGCAGAGACTGGTTGGTGCATATGTGATGACTAGAATTTAATTATATATCAGATTGATTTTCAATTACAACTTCAGGGAGCTTCTTGCCAGGATTTCAAGTTTGTGAGAAAGGCCCTGCATCTCCTTTCTGAGTTCTTTTCTCCCCATATTCCTGTGCTATGTGGAAAATTTTACAGACTCTCTACCTTCAGCTCTCTGTCTGGGGATAAACAGCTTCAGAGTTTCCAGTAATAATGAGAAGATCAGCTCTATCTGAGACTGAACCTATTCAAAGCTGGAAGACAAACTTTAAAGATGTGGAATAAAACTAAAAAGCCTAGTCATAATGGTGATTTTTTTTTTCTTTAATGTAAGTTTCCTGGTGCTGAGTTAAGAAGCAGAATCTAGCTTCAAATTGAGCTTTTTTGACATTGGGCATAGCACCAAAGGGGGCTGAATTCAGTCTAGTCTGTAGAATTGGGAATGTGTGAGTCATAAAACATTCTCCTGTTATAAACCCATCTAAACCTCGTCCTGGATTAAAAAGTCTTCATACGAGAGCAACCAAGCAATCAGAATCCAAATGTTATCATGAAACCCTCATAGATCAGTTGTGTTTCTTTTATGGGTGTTCTTATGGCAGATATTTTAATAAGACTTTTAGCCAAATGCAATCAATATGTGAACTGTATATGGGGTAACTACATGAAAAATTTAAGATGGAGGTGGGTTTCAGGGGGAAAAAAAAGATACTAGTTAAATTTCAGTTCTGGGTATGATCTGCTTGCTCTAAAATAGGGAGACAGAATTTGCCAGTGAACTCACATTGAAATATTTTTTAATTATACAAAGTGTAAATCTTCAGAAAAAAAGAAAAAACAGATTTTTGAGGGGACTTAAAAATTTATTTGCTTCGGACAGAAAAAAAAAAAGCAGCCTGAGTGAATGAATAAAGAGCAGAATAACAGTAGCAATCAAAGGACCTGGGCTTAAATTTGCTGGGACTGGGAATGTCTTTGCTCATGGTGTGGGCAAATGTGTGATGCAGCCATCTCGATATGCACCGCTGGCTTTTGCAGTGATGGCACGTGAGCTCCATTGGGCAGCCACGACACTGAGTACCGCTCACAAAAGCAGCAGCAGCATCTGCCCCAAGGGCTGCAGGAGGGGCTGAAGCCCCCTTGTCTGCGAGCACAGCTCCTTGGCCAGCTACTGTCTGCCCCATGCATGCACAGCAATACCAGGTGAATGCAAAACACCTTTCAGAAGGTACATTGCTATATACATATAAATGGGTTTATGCTATATACAATAATAAATTCGTCCTGAGTTCTGTAGCAAAGCCTCTGATTTTTAGAGAAGAGAACTTTAACGTGTTACTTCCAGGAATCTGTACTGGAGTAGAGATATGACTAACATAAGTGAAGGTGAAACCATTCTTTAATAAACCTGGAAACTGCTAAATACTTGCATTGTCCAGGTCCATCTGAATAGCAGTTTTGCAGTGATGTATGCTTATTTAGATTTTCTTAATTTTCTGAAAAACTTGCATGGAAAGCATGATGTGTCATGGATAAAATCCACTCTGTTTCTCCCATCCAGCCACAAGCTAGCTGCTTTCCTGAGACATCCTCGCCACAATGCAGATATGGTTCACTTTGACCGTTTTGAACCTGCCACCTGGTTCCCCCTCCATGCTCTTGTGATAATCATGATTTTATTTACTATATAATATATAAGGTAACCTCCCCTGTTACCTTATTTCCAAAAAGAATATTCCTAACTTAATTACTGTCTCTTTTTCAAGCTTTTAATTACCCTTCTTTCCCTTCTACCTATGTTTTCTAGTCCTATCCTACCCTTTTCTTGGGTGGGAGAACAGGTTTGCACGTGATGTTCACGATCCAGGCACACCTTCTATTTATACTATTTGTTGTTGATGATTCCTGTTATTTCTCTGCTCCCTTCCAAACAATTCCCAATATTCTGTTTACTTCTTGCGATTCCTCACATCCATGAAATTGATGTTTAGATAAAACTACTTACCGTAACTAACTTTCCTAAAGATTATAGAATAAAAGAAGAGCTCAGGTGGGATTTTGAGAGGTCATAGAACCCAACTGCCTGCTCAAACCCATGAGGTATTGGGAAGACTCCCAAAGCCATCTCTTCTCCAGGCTAGACAGGCCCTGATCTCCAGCCTCTCCTTGCAGGGCAAGTGCTCCAGCCACCACCATCCTGGTGGCCCTCCACTGGGCTCACACTCACCAAAGCCCTTCCTATACTCAGGGCCAGAACTGGACATTGTACAGGGGAAGCCTCACTTTCTTCAATCTGCTGGCTACCCTGCACTAGCTGTTTGTACAGTTATTTACACAACCCAGCCTCCTGTGCAAGTCACTTTGTGTGTCACTTTGTCACCCACTCAACACTGTGAGAGCCCTCTGCACCTAGCCAGTCATTTGCTTTCTCTAAGATAATCCCGTCCATGAACATTGCCACAGAGAAGCTTGACAACGACAGTCATTACAGCTGGTGGTAGGCACACACGAGATGGGGTCTTCAGCACTAAATCGTTAGGGGTTGAGTTACAGCAGCAATGCACAACACCTGAGTAGGGGAAGCATGAATAATAAGAACATATTGTCTGTGTCTGGGCTTCCGAACACCGCCAAGATCAGGTACACAAAGTTCACCTAATCAACAGGGTGCATCTGTAGAGCCAACGCATGTGGCTGTAACAGATACTGCTCTTTTATGTGAAGGTGAGAAAAATTCTCAATAGGGAGGACTCAAATGCACTAAAGCTGGTTGGGCTGTCACCACCACTGCTTCAGGAGCCTCCGTTATCTCTTTTGCTTCTGTTTCTCAGATTTCCCGTGAAAGCTCAATTGTGTCTTTGACATGGGGATGCTAGAAAGAAAATGGAAATATCCAATGTTTCGAGGCAGAAGTTACTTGAATACTCTCAGGAACTAAATGAGACAAAAGGAAAAAATAAATTAACTTTATTATGACATTAAAGGCACTTCATGATTCAGGTTTTGTTCTTCTCCTGAGGACTGGACTCCCCCTTTCAGCCGGGATTTCCTGACATCAAGCAGCCAGGGTGTGAGAAGGGCATGGCACAGGGACTGCAGCATCCCTCCCAAGGGAGAGTCCCGGTCAGCGTTTCAGTGCTCATTAGAATATTTGCTTGGACAATCATAGACCAGGGGCTACGAGAAAGGACTTTCACAGGGAAACAAGCCCTTGACGGAGTATGCAGTGGGATGTTTTTGCACCTTATAAAACAGAGGACAGGCCCAGGACACATCGTGAGTGCTACTGCGTTCAGTCCTCCAAAAAAGAGCAGCTCGACAATAGCAGCACCACACATGGGTAAGTAGAACAAAGGCAGGTCAAAATGAGAAGCATTTGTATTTAAATCCTCACGGGCTCCTGCCTGTTCACTGCAGAGAGGCTGCTGGGGTATAAAATGTTCAGATTGACTTTTTCCCTGTAAGGCCAGGCTTCAGAGGCTGCCTGCACTTAGGAAACACAGTCCCAGAGGCCACGGCTTTTCACAGTCACCTTTTCTTTTGTTTTAACAGCCATGTCTGCTGAGCCTCATGTTCAGTGCAGTAAAACAAAGTGGGTTTGAGAAGACCTTGGGTTTTCCTCCAACAGCACTGCTCTATGCCCTTCAAGGCAACTGCTAGAGGCTTCTGTGGTGAAAGATGATCCAGTTTGAAGATCACACATCACACGTACCCAGCAGACACCAGTGGGTTGTCATCGTGAGTCTCCTGAGCCTCCTCCATCTAAAACGAACCGGATCAAATCCATCCCGTTAGTGTGTCCAGTGAGCTGCCTGTGCTGACTGTAGATAGAGGGGCTCAGACACACTTTTATCTTCCTGTATCTCAGCGGGAAGAGCGGTCGGTGCAGTGCCTGAGTGCTGCCTGCTGGAAGCAGAACATTTTGCTCCTGTTCTGTGGTTTCCCCTCCAATGCCAAAGTCCTTCTTAATTTCCAAAATCTTAGGCTTGCCTCATCTTCTGAGCCCCCAGTGACATTTTACCTGTTTTTTTCCAGTTCTTCTGCCCCATGCCTGTTCACCAATCTGCTTTTTCACTGCTGCTTTTTCTTCTTCAGTTATCACCTGGCTCAGAATCTCAAAATATATTCTCTATTTTTCCTCTTCTCAGAAAAAGAACCATTTCTTTTTGCACATTTCCCACTTCTACCACAGTTCACTCTCTTTTTCTTGACTCAGCCTATATTTAACCTTTCTATAATGTACAAACCTTTCTCCCACTGCCCATATGAAAGTTATGTTACCCCAAATTTTTGCTGTCTACCTAACTTCATTGTCAAGTTTTCCTCAGGATACTTTATAGAGAGGATGCTATATAAAACATTTATTGCACTGTATCCTGGGGAACTGGCTGGTTTTAGCGTTATCATTGGCATTATTAGAATGAAATATATTAGGAGGTTTGATGGGAATTACAGAAGCCAGGTTACAGATCTACTCACATCAAAGAGGGAGACAGAGAGCTCGTAGCATGGGGAGGGAATAGATGACCGCATCCTAAAAGTCTCATAAAGGATTTCTCTTTAGCCTTATGTAATCTGAAATAATAATAGGTCCTTATAACCCAAACTTTTGTGTCTCACCCACGGGCTAATGAAAATTTTCATGTGTCTCTTGTCACCTTTTACATTCAGGCAAGAGAATGAATTTGCCTGAAGTCATTGTATATCCCAGAAAATACAGTCCGTATGTGGTAACCACCCCACTGATTATCATCAGGAGAAGATAATACATGGTATAAAAGAGGCAGTATTGCAAACTAGCATTACCAAAGCTGTGACACCAAATTTCCAAGGACAGGATTGGAGGATCAATCTGCAATCCTTGAGCAGTGGTCGTCATAACTGAACAGAAACCTGCCTTGAGGAAGAACAAGGCAGTATTGCACTCACTGCAGCTGAAAATGTGTAATTACAGTAACTAAGACCAGATTTGACATTGTTCTCTATGTGCATCAGATACTTGGATCTCACCTGGTCTGTGCACAAAGCCCTCCAGAATCCAGCCCTGCAGGGTCCCTTTGGAGCTGGAAAGAAATAAGATTCTCCTCCATTCCATGAAAAAAAAATCCTGGTTTATATCAGCTTCAGGGACATGGCCCCAGGGACAGCAAGCCCCCTGGTCCCTGCTCTGTTGCACCCTGAGGGACTCTGAACCAGAGGTCCTGACCCATTGGTGCCATGGCTCCTGGGCTTCCCAGCCAGCCCTGCCAACAGGCTGCCAAGCTGCCAGGTGACCAGCCTGCAGGAAAGCAAAGCCTCTCCACCAGCTGTTTTCTGAGTCTTTCTGCCTTTCTATATTACTTATTTTTGCTGTAGGAGCCCCAGAGTCAGTAACCAAGAGCCCACGTGGAGCTCGATCATGTAGTAAATGTGTTGCCATCGTGGCTGGAGAGGAGCAGCCTGAAAACCCGACACGAGTGCACTTAAAAAATCAGAAAAAATACCCTTTCTGTTTTTAAGAACTCCTGCAGTTTTCCAGCCTGATTCATTATTTTCTTGTGCGAGGCTGAATTATTTGGGAAGGAGACAGTCATACCATCTAGCACTGGGCAGCCAATAGCCGTGCTTTGAAACACCCTTGGAGAGACGTTCTTCTTCGACTGTACAGAAGGGAATTTGGCTGCTTAGAGTGCCCTGAATCATCCTGTAATTAAACGTCTGCAATGGGGATTGCAAAAATGCATATGATGTTGGAATATTTGTCTCTGACAAAGCTGGAATGAGTATGGATCTGAGTAGCTTCTCTGCTTCAAGAAATTCACCATTTACCAGTGCACTGCTATAAATAAAGTCTATTGATGAAGAGGCAGTAGGCATCAACTAAAGCCGTTTTGCCCAAACAAAGTCTAATAAGCTGGCAAAGCAGTTTCATGCATGTGTAACAGAATCAGCGTTCCAGCTTTCGTCATATAAAAATGCCTCCAAAATCAAAACCCCAGCCAACACCACAGTCAGGTGCAATGTGTCAAGCTCAAAGCCTAAAGATGGGCAGAGATGTCCCATGAGCGAACTTTGGGAATTTCATTGTGCAATCCTGTTTTGCCAGAAGTCTGTTGCTTGAGATCTTTTTAACTAAGTGGTTTCAGAAAAAAAAAAAAAAAAGTTGAAAATTACTCAAATTCTCAAATCTCACAGACTCAAATTCAGAGGGATGACAAATCAGGACAGTGTAGTGACACAGCAAGTTCTGAGGCAAGACTTGAAACCACTTTTGCAACTGACCATTACATCTCCATTGTATGTGTGGGGTGCAAAGACGTGTCATTACTCGCAGAGAAGTTACGTGGAAGAGCTGTGGGTTGTACCCAGGCTTTTCCAGACCCAGACTGGACCCTTCTCCACTTTTGGCTGATGCATGGGAGACATGTTTTCAGAAATTCATTACTTTTAGTAAATTACTTGGTGAGAAAGGAGGGAGGATTGTGATTTGTGGGCTTGGGGGTCAGCCCATCATAAAGATACGTGTGTACAGAGGAGAGCGATAGATACCCAGCTTCAAATCCTACCTTGAGGAAGTGTAACTAGAGACATTGTCAGAAGTCACCGTGATTTGGTGGCGGCTGAAAGTTCGGAGGAAGGAAGAGACAAGAACTAGAAGGAGAGATTGCATAGCACAGCTGACTCCAGTCCTGGAGAGCAGCTTCCACGGGAGGTCGAGAAGCTTTTTTGCTTCCAGGGAAGAGCTGATCAACATCAGATATTTGAAAATTTTAAGATCCACCACGGTGGCAAAGTATAATTTTTTATTGTTTGATATTGTTCTTTGCACTGATTTATGATGAGTTACCACAACGAATCCTGAGCATTGAAAGGCTATTCACTTTTCATGCAAGACAAACTCCTTACAATAATGCAGTGGTTTTTAAAGACAAGTTCAGCCATTAGCCTGAAGGAGACCATCAATGTGAACCAAATGAATTCTCTGCCCATGAGTTTCAATAAGTTTGTTTTTTTTTTAATCTCCCAGGGAAAAAAAATATTTAAAATAAGTTGCTTTAAGAAATAAATGCAGAATGCATTTTCTGCAAAATTGAGAGGTTGATACTCATGGTTCTTTTCTGGGCTACCTTTTCTTCTTCCTGCCTTAACATTATATTTTTTTTTTTTAGTAAAAAACAACAAGGTAAATAAGAGCACTGTTCGCAATCAAAGAAAGAGAAGTGCTGGAAATCTGAAACTTAATCTGTAAAGCCCAAGAATTATCCATGATTTGTGTTTCACTGATGCAGCACACGCTGCGAGCTGGGATGAGCGCCAGCCTCCAGCACGCGGTGGGCTGGTCTAGGGGGAGAGCAGAGGAGTAGTCTCCACCAAAGCGCACACACTGGAAATGTAAGGAAGAAATGAGCACTGTGCATTAGAGCGTACAAGCCATCTTCATGTCTAGTAGCATTTGAAATGTCTTGTAGGAAAAAAGCAAAAGCATTCTTCGTAGCAAAGCATCTTGGTTTTGTTTGGCTGTGTTACTAACCAGTGACTGGTTTTACTCTGGTGGGCTCTGGTCCATTAGAGCTGCTGCACATGCACAAAGTGGCTTTTGGGCACAAGAGGGCTGGAGAGGGGACGACTACCTAATTTTTGTTATCCTGCGTTTCTTACAGGATATTGAACACATGCTACGCCCCATTTTGTAGCTATATCCAGCCATGTCTGTAAGGATTGCACCCCTGATCCACATCCCCCTGCAGAGTCTATCTGAGGGTCAGAGCCTTCACCTCTAGGACAAGCTGGATGGAAATATTTCTATGCAAAACTTGAAAGGCTTTTATAGAGAGCTGCTCTATTCTTTGTGGGGAATTTGTGTGAGAAATCCTTTGTTTCCACAGAAAATTTATGTGGGATTTTTTAAAATAGAAACCAAATATTTGAAAACTCTCCCTTTCCCTAACAGAATACATCGCCTCCCCACGCTTCCCTGCCACGGGGATATCCAGCTGGACTTCGTTCATCACAGTGTGTGGTGGAGAGGTTTCCCTGTGATGCAAGGACCTTCTCTTGTTAAAGAATTTTCTGTACGCTCCTCACACCCATTTTTCAAAATGAGCTCTGGTCCAGACTCACACCCACTGGAACCAGGCTTTGAATTAAAAAAAAAAACAAACAAAAACCACCTCTCTCATTTTCCCTGGCTCACTGACTCCCTCCTGCACTTTCTTTTCCAAAACAGAAGGAGGGAATCCCAGCATGTAGCTGCTATTCGCCTTTTCCTCTTCTCCGCCAAGGTCAGGAAATAAAAGCAGCCTGAAGGAGTGCTTGTTCCATGTGTAGTGATGCAACATGAAGGAGTCCAAGGCAGGGTGAGCCTCGGCGGCTCCTGCATGGTTGCCCTCTCTCAATGCTCGAGCAGGACAAGCAGGACCTGTCACTGCTGAGGCTCTGAAATGGAAACCAGCACCACAAAGGGGCAACTCAGTCACATCACTTACGCAGCTTCTCTTCCTGCTCCACCATCGGGAAGGATCCTGGTAGGAGACCTCCCAGGCAGTTCTGCATCACAGATACATTTTTCTCGTGCTGATTCGCTCTGTCATCTTCGGGCAGTCTGAGAAACACTGTTGCTGAAATTGCTGCTTTAAGGCATCCCAGAAGCCAGGTTTTGTGGATCTGTAAAATACAAGACCTGAATGTACATTTTTAAAGCTCAACACATCTTGCATTCAAGGACACATAAAATATTTCTCTGTAGAGAGGGGAGAGCGAAAAAACATAAAGGCTAATAGTAATAATAATACAGTATTAATAATAATATTATTTCCATGAGCTGTTTTATACCAGGACTAAATCTGTCTGCTTTAAGCAAAAGGAGATAAGCAAGCATCTCTCTGCAGCATCGCAAAGATGGGTTTAGTGGGGATTAGCCCTCGGTTGCCTGCACTCAGGCTGACGATGCTGCTCGGTGTCAGGGGCACCGGCAGAGACGGCTGCTTGGGCTGCATGACCGCAGGTACCTGTCCCCAGCAGCAGCCTGGGAGCCCCTCACCACCACCCACCGCGGCGCTCTGTCCTCCGCACTGTCAGAAACGGCTCTTCTTCCTCTGCACTTACCATGAGTCTCTTGGGGAACTTTGACAGGGCCCAGGCTTACTCCAAAAGAGATAAAAGTGAAAAGGTCACACCGCCGGGTCAGAGGCTAAAAGGCAGATAAAACACCCTGCCCGCAGAAGCAAAATCCAACCGAAATCAAACCAGCTCCCAAGAAAGGGCTGAACTCCAGTGGGAGGATGCAATCGCCCTTCTTTTAGCGACTCTCTCCCCCCCCCATTTTTTTCCAACATGGGTTAAAAAAATATATTTAAGCACAAAACAAAATAAATGAAAAACCAAGCCTGCCTCATCTCCAACGGCTGATTTTAATAGAGACTTTTGCTCTGCAGGGTCATCTTTTCGTCTCTTAGTGAGGACAGAGTAAAAAATATTTTTAAGCACAGGAAAGACAAAATTTGGTGTTAAATGTCTTCCTTCAACCAAGCAGGGCCTGAGATATTCTTCTGAATGGTGACTTTAAGAGGACTTGGAACTACAAATTAGAAAATGTCAGCTTTCAGTTAGATGACTTAATGAAGGGGATAGTGGCAAGCTGTCGGAAGCAAGAAGAAACCATGAAAAGCAAAAACATGGATAATACAAAACATATATAAATGAGGATCTAAGGAACCTCTTTAATGTATTTTGCGAGAAACCATTAACATTTCTATAAGGAGAAAAGGCAGCTTTGAGCCATCCCAGACAGAGTGAGCCAGATGCACACCAGTGTGGACTTTTACACGTTGAGCCACAGGATCAGAGAGAAATTTTCCCTTTTGCAAAGGATATGAACAAAAGAAAACAAATGTTCAGGTCATTTCTTCCAGGGGAATCAGATCAACAAGGGGGCTGAAGTTTGTCTGTGGGCGTGCGCAGCAAGATCCCGCAGCAGCCCTGCAGAGATGAGCGTGCTCCCGCAGAACCTACAAATCTACCTTTGCAGAGACGGCTCCAGTTGCTCCAACATTAACATTAGGAGATCAAACTTTTGCGGTTTCCCTTCTTTCAGTTCATATTTCTGCAGTATGCTGCTACAAACAGAAAATTTAGAGGGCATTGTATGAGTTGGATGTTTTCCTGTGTTCACTGCTGGTGCCTCATTTTGCATAACCCACCAAGTGTCCCTCTTCAGCTTTATGTTCACAGATCCAGGTCTCCCTTCCAATAAAAACTTTGAAGGTTTTGCCATTGACTTTGCTTGATTTCCAGCACTTCTCCCCTACTTCTGTTTTTTTCATTCAGCAAAGTTTTAAACCCTCGAACTTCTCTGTGTAAGACCAACACAAGGAAGGAATGAGGAAATTCAGTTTTCAGCTTCGCCAGGACAGCTGCTGAGCCACTAGAAACTCCTGGGGGTTTATGAGGCCCCAGAGCACTAGAGAAAGGTTGACATGCTGTCTTATGCAGAAATTTAAAATTTGGGGAACCACCAATCTGTTTAACCTCAGCAAGATACTTGAACACAGTATTAAGTGACTGCCTCATAGCAAAGAGAAACAACTCATAAAATGAACCGGTTAACTTAGATTTGTGAAGAACAGAGAATGTCAAACCACAGACTCTTCCACCGAGAGAAAAAATGATTTACTGTCTGGAAAAGGATCCGTGGGTTCAACTTTGAGTTTAATAATGTGTTTTCTGACACTTCCCTTGCTCAGGATGTAAGTTTTAAACAAAAAATTCTCCCAAATGGGTGCGCAATTGGGTGAAAAACACAGTCAAGTCATAACATTCAGGACATCAGTATCCAACTAGGAAGATACACGTACCAGAGCACTGCAGACATCTTCCAGGCTTTCATGTACTAGTTTTCTTTCTAACCTGAGTGTGCCATTCACAGCTGCATCTAAGAGCTAGGGTTTAAACAAGAAATCAATAAAACTACAGGAGCCATCGCTGCTCCTTCCAGGTCTAAAGTTTGAGGTGATGAATCACACTCCTGGCTCTTAAGGTATTTCCCCTGCATTTCCTCTGGGTTTCAGAGCAGATCCGGCTCCCAGGTGCCCAGCTTCCAGCTGAGCATTTGACAACATGCAGGTAGCCCTTGGGGCAGATACTGCCAGGCTGCAGAGAGCACGACTACCGTTCCCAAACTCCTGCAACAGAGGAACTTGTTCTAGGTCATAAGGAAGACAGTGAGACAGTAGGATGTAAATCTATGTCTCCCAAATCACAGGCTATCCCCTAGCCACAGGACCTGGAGGAAAAAATATATAATTTCAGATATGAAAAAAAAAAAGAAAAAAGAAAAGCAGAGATGTTTGTTAAAATATATTTTGCCACAAACTTCATTGTTTGAGGTTGTAAGAAAAGTTTTATTTTATAGGTGGTGAAACAGTCGACCACTCTTTTAACACCCCTGTGATTAGCTAGCTGGTAGGTCCGTACAGTCAAAACCTGCCTATGAGTTTTGTCTCACAATGATCAAAACCAGAATCACAAGCAGACCTCCTAATCTAGTGTCTGATAACAGGTGGTGTAAATCATTACATTAAATGATAAGCCCTCTGGGATTCTTTTTCAGCATACAGCTGATCATTAAACCTCTTTTAGGTCTTTTAAGGTTATTCTGAAGTCAAATCAATACTTAGCTCAGCTCTGCTGCTGTCCTTCACTGAATGCATCCAAAGGACACAACCCTTTTCTCAAACAAGGGGAATCCTCGCTCTGGTTTTAACTAAAAACTCTTCGTTCCAATTTTCGGAATATTGGACTTTTCCAGGAAAGCTCCTGAAATGAGTTCAGCAAACAGTTGCTCAACCCCCTCCTTTCCTCCCCTTTAATCTTGGGTGCTGACCTGGCCATTCATTCTGTGTTTGCGGTGGTGAGCTCTGCAAACCGAGTTTCCATGGCAGCCCTAATCCGTGAATAGGGCTGGCTCCATCGGTGGTCGCTTAGGACAGGCTTTGTCCTCCCCATGTCCTGTCGCTGGCGGAACCAGAAGACAGAAAACAAGCGCCTTTGGTAAACATGACCTAATGAGATCCCCAGCTCTGTGACAGGGGCCAGAAAAGGGAGCATGTGGGGACACCCGCCTATTCTGGGATTTTCCACTGACGTCTCCCAACGGTTTCTTGCCAGTTTTCATAGACTTTCGTATTTAAACTGCATTTCTAGTCACTTTTTCATTCTTCTTTTATTTTTTAGGTACAGATATGACTGAATAGCCATGGCAAAACCATGGTCTGGTTTAGCGGTGTCCAATGATCTCTCCTTTCTGCAGGTGCCAGGTTGTCCTCGCCCCACTGTGCCAGCTGATCCCTCTGTGACCGCAGGAACCCCATGGCACCCAGTGGGTTTCCTCCAGGGTCCTTGCAGGGCTCCTGCAGTGACAAGAGGAGGGCCTGAGCTTTCACCCTCCTTCTGGTGTTAAACGACAGCACGCTGATCTCCTGCTACAAACCCTTCCCCAGACACCGCTAGAAGCTGCCTAGAGGGCTTCTGCAAATTCATTGAACAAAAATTAAATTCTACAAATTCCCCAAATAGTATGTGACTTCTTTCATTTTATGCTGAACAATCACAGTCTATTCAGCTGGACATTAAAAATGATTGCTTGGGAAACCATATAAGAGGATGACAGTTGAAACACTTCCAGAAGATTAGGCTTTTGAAGCTGCTAAGATACTAGGAAAAATGGTACCATGTAAAAACGTGCCTGAAATACACCGAAACAGACAAGCTGTGTGTTTTGAGTATATATTCTATACATTCTTTTACTGGGTTCTTCCAAGCAATTTTGCTTTGCTCTGGGTCATTAAAGTCTTGCTATCCATCTTCTTTTAACTCGTTACATGAGGCACAACACGGAAGATAAACGTGCTGGGCACCGTGTACGTGCATCTAGCCTTTATGCACTGTCAGTCATTTCCGCAGCACTGGATGGGACTCAGCCTGTTATTTAAGGTCTGGTTTCAACTGTTTGCCCTAACGCAACACAGAACAGTTGTTACAAAAAATGCTGATCATTCTCTCCATGTACTGCAAATATATTTTGGAGAAGTAGAGTCCTTATTTTGTGAAAAATCCCACCGCCCCTACATAGTTGATGTTCTACCCACAATTAGCAGCTACAGTTCAATGTATTTGTAGGAAATCCTCTGAAATCGAAAACACAGGCAGACTAACGGGATATAAAAGAAAGAGAAAGGAAGTGACTTTGGCCATGGCATGCTTCCACCCCATGCAGCCAAGGTTGGACAGCTAAAGGACCCCTGGCCCAACGCCCTGTCAATTACCTTATTCCCAACCCAAAGAGGGATGATGCTGAACACTCTACAAAAATGCTTCCAAACATTGCCACGGGAAAAAGGAAAAGCATTAACCCCGCCTTCCCAAGCATGGCTTTAGTAATGGACACATTGCCTTTTACATGAAGAAACACATGAACATAAAAGACATACCCTCCAGTGAAAAACTTGCATAACCTCTCAGAACGAACAGAATTAATCGTAGGGAAGAATTATGGTTCTAAACAAGAATATTTATGACATTACATAAACACCATTAAAACAAACTGAAAGGCAACAATTTTTAGAAAGAAGAAAGAAGGAAGTGAGGCAGGGGGGATGAAAACCAGTCAAAGTTTATAGTTGAAAAGATAAAAGTTCCCATGTGTCAATCACCGTGGAAATTGCTGCTTCAGCCATTAGTTGTGCCTTGTTTACTTCCCTTAACAGGGAAAGAATTTTGTTTATAAAGTTAGACAATACTTGGAGCTTAAAGCATTTTTCTTAAAAAGGATTTCTCAAAAGCAAGCAGAAATGTGGAAAATTTATTTCCAAAATGTTTTAACTTTTCAAGAAAAACATTTCAAGTCATTATCATCCCAGCAACTCTCTTTTCTTCCTCCCTCCCTTTTTTCCCTTTTTCCTGAGGCAGAGAAGGATGAAGGGAAGAGGGAGTTTTTCTCCCTTGTTATTGCGCGAAAAAATTAACACAACTGTATTTTTAAATGAAAAAAAAAATGAAAGAGTTGCAAAGAAAAGCATTTGGAGATTTTATTTTCCAATAAACTTGCAGTGTTTTTCTAATCAATTCTACTTACTAGAGCTGAAGCAAAAGCTTACTATGCCTTTTATGCTCCAGATTTTATTCTGAAAATTCGGAGCTCAAAAATTGCCTTGGGCAGTGTCAGTGGGCACTGCGAGGCCTCTGTTGACCCCAAGGAGACTGAGAGCCCAAGTGCCCAGCAGAAACCAGGGGAACCTTTGCCGATCCAGGAATGGCCTGGCAGGTCCGCTTCAGGAGAGATGTCGTTACACTCCCTGAGGTTTGGGTTAGACACATCACCGCTGGAAGCAGTGCTTACATGTACCATGGGCGCATGGAAGTGGCTTAGGGCTGCTCTATGAAAAGAAAGTTTCTCGGTCAAAATGCTGTTTCCTTCCTTTTCTGTTCAGACTTGGGCATATTCCAGCATCGAGAAAAGGATGGCAACCAACAGCACTCAGCCATAAAAACCACATTTATCTCCTTTAAAATTCTCTCTTTCAGGGGCTGGCTTCTGGGAAGTGAAGCCCGACCTTCTCCTGCACAGACCTCTGGTCCAAAAGTCCGTACGGAGCTTTTATGACCCAGGAGAGGAGTTGGGGATCTCGGGGGCCCAGGCATGTGGCTGTTAACGAGGAGATGTCTGTGGGCTTTTCATGGGCTGAAATTCAACAGGAGTGGCTAGACACAGACCTGCATTTAAAAGCTGGGTGCACCTTTGTAGGGGCAGCAGAAATTTTTGGAAATGGAGTACCGTGGCTTAATAGTGGTACCTCCCTCTGGACAAGCCTCAAAGTGCTCTCAGTTGGCCATGAGCTGCGGGATCGATATCAAGTCTGTGATTTGTACACAAATACTGCAATCTAATTGATGCACATGGGCAACAGATATGCTTTTGCAAATCAGCTGCGATTACCAGGATTCCTCGCAGGACTCAATAAACAATGTCTGGCTTCGGGGCCGCAGAACACACACACGGCTGTGCAAACCTCCCAAACAATTTTCCACTCTGCCACCCAGGCTCCATCAGCTGAAAGCTTGTAAAAGAGCATGCAACAACACAAACAGCTTGGGTTCAGCTGAAAGCCCAAAGTACAAAAACTCATCTAGCCCAGCACAGTCTGCATCCCATTCCCCATCTGCCATAGGGAAACGTTTCACTTTCCAGGTTTATTCTTCAGTACTCTTAGAAACAAGAGATCCACTTTCCCCCCTTACCCGGGCACACTCTGTCTTTGCCTTCATCTCCTCAGAGCTGAAAGCACTTGGGTCTCCTGGCCAAGTGTGGCTGGTCAGATGGGAAATTGCATGTTACCCCTTCTTTCTGCATTTTCCCTGGTGCCAGGCACTTCCCCGTTACCCTGATTTACTCGTCGAGGTGTCGGAGAGAGTTTGCTCTGCTAACTTCAGGAGTCAGGCAGCATTTCCTGAACCAAAATGATGGTTTAAGTAAGATCCTTCCACTGACCTCCCGGTGACACCGTGCTCATGAATAACCAGGTCTGTCGCTGCCCCTCATGCTTAATTTTCTCTGAGGAAATCTTCTGTTAAGGGGCAACAGTTTTCCATTTCAGTGTACAGCACTACCCAGCTGCTTGTTATTTCACTTGGCTGAGCCTGACAAGCTAATGGTATGTTTGATTTGCACTACCAGTTCCTGCTAGAGACATCATAACTTTTATTACAGACATGGTTCTTGTTAGAGACTCAGTTGTCCGCAGAAGAAAAAAAAAATGCACATTTATTTCAGTCAACTTACTGGTTAACTCATTATTTGCAAGCGCAGCGCTGGCATCTAGCACACAATCTGCTGCATTGCTTTTTAGAGTATTCCACTGTTGTTTGTCCAGCAAACGGAGAAATCATTACAGCTTTTCTTTTGATATACATTCCCTTTACTGTCCTAAATCCTTTGAGGATGATCACGTTTCTGATTACTAGAACATTTGCCGTAAACTTTCCTACGGACTGTGCAGCTAAACTCAGATCAGCAGTTTGCCACAAGGAAAAAAAAAAAAAAAGTGGGTACAGAGAGAGGATAAGCAAGAATACAATTAATTGGACATAGCTCAGCATAAATGTTCTGCCTTGGTTTCCCCGCTCAGCACTGATAAAATTATCAGAGTGTCTAAGGAACTTACACATCTGCATTATTCTTACACTGCCAAAAGTACTGCGTGTGCCACATAAACCTAATGCATTGCACTTTGCCAGAATGAAAAAGGACTAAACTGCCACAGCCCTGCTTGTTTGCAAAACAGAGAATGGATATTTTAATGAGGGGACTGCTTGGATTACAAAAGCTGTTTCCCCTTAACATCCTGCAATTCTTTCCTCCTTTCTCCATGGGGAACCCACTTAGGACAGGGCACTACCCTCCAAATCTTCCGCCACACTGCTTTGGAACACCCAGATACACGTGTCTGTGTATCTCACACTCAGCAACCCAGACGGAAGGATCCCAAACCTAAGATTGCTTTATGAAAATTCTGGCTGCACTTCCCCTCCATCTCCGTTCAGTTGCCAGCAAGAAGGGGACGGCATCCAAACACATCACCACACTGCAGCCTTGTGTAAAATACGCTTGGTCGAAACATACAGAAGCGAAAAATAAGTAGGTTCATATTGTTGGCTTTTCCTAGGAACCAGAGTAGGTTTGTTTCATAGAGGACCGCCAGTGCGAGATACCCATTTGCAGTATCATCATAAGAGGCTGTTAGTTTGTCGTGCAGAATGCTCTCTAGCAAAGACCCTTCAAAGCTCCTGAACTCTTGATCCTCAGAACAGCCAGTCTGGGGAGCGTTTCTCCCAGTCTTTGAAGTTGCAGCACTCGTAAAGCTGACCAGCGCTGTTTGCGGGTTTGTTTTCTTTCCATATCTCCCCTTTTCTTTTAAGACCAGACAGAAGATGACATTATTAGCAGGCTGCTCACAAGCACCTAGTAGTTTAGGGGAAGGCTTTTTATTTCTGCTTTCAAGCAGAGATGAAAGATTGTTAAAAACTCTCTCCTTTTTTTTTTTTTTCCTTAGGGAATTACAGCTCACAAAACTCCTTACAGCAGCTATTTTACTACTCAGGGAGGATATTTACTGGGTCACTTTCTTCCTGCAGCAGGCCTCAGTGTTAATAAACGGTGTTTGTGAGTTACTTTATGCTCTTCATGCTTTATTTTGATCTAGCTGTGTGTTTAAGGAGCTCAGGAGAGTGTGTCTTGATGAACTGCTTACACCAGAGCTTTGCTCTAGGCCAAAATGTAGAGAGAGGTTTTTTTCTGGGTTTTTTTTTTTTTCTTATTTTTTTTTTAAGTTTTTTGTAGGTACGTTGAAATCTGAAAAGTGAGGCGAGCTGCCAAGGTTGCTCTGCGAGTCTGTTAGCTTCTGCTCACTCAGCATTAACATCTGTCTTCACTAAAGTGTTACTGGACCCGTGGAACACTGCACGGAGCGAGCTCCAGGGGCGCTTATAGAAAGCAGAGCTCGGGGAGGGGGAGAGACCCCCGTTCCCCAAGCCCCCAACCAGTAGCACTTTTTCAGTCAAATTAAGGCACAGCTTTGCTCCAGAAGGGTCTGTCCCGGATCTGCATGCCAGTGAGCCTTCAGGTCAAAGACAACAACGAGGGGAGAGGCGAGGAGATTGTGCCAAGAGGAACCTGGAGCTGGATTCTCCCTCTCAGCCTTGTGTCCCATTCAGAAGGTGACATAAAATACAGAAAATACAGAAAACATTTTTTTTTCCTCTTTCCAAACAAGAAGT
The DNA here is from genome assembly GCA_011057875.1 of Pterocles orientalis. Taxonomy (NCBI): domain Eukaryota; kingdom Metazoa; phylum Chordata; class Aves; order Pterocliformes; family Pteroclidae; genus Pterocles; species Pterocles orientalis. The sequence continues at coordinate 451,801 of WKFP01014244.1, forward strand.
CAGATTATTTCAGTACACAGTCCAAACTCAAAGTGCAATATCCCCAGAGGCCAGTTACCCCTAAGCCCTTGGATGAGGCACACCGTCATTACAACATCAAGCTCTGCAGCAACACATCCAAAGCAAGGCAGAACTACACGTCTCCCTGCTGAGGCTGCACAAAATCTTCGTGTCTAATTAACGTCTCTGTGTCCGTCCTGCAAAACAACCAGTTCTGTGTGTACACGTAAAGTGCGTGGGTCTTACCCAGCCCCTTTCAGGACAGAAAAAAATTGCATAAACTCCCCACAAGGGCTGGTTTGATGTCTTGAATGAGATTTGGGTGCACTCAGTGAGCAAGCCAGTGAATTTGGGATCAAATCCTTAAGGTGAGAGCAGCATCTTGCTCTGCAATGTGTGCAAAACCACAGAGCTGCCAGCATGTGGTGGACAGCAGCGTGCCTCTGAAGGCACATCTTCAGCATACACACCATCCCATTTTATGCAATAAGGTCCAGCTTTCCACGACCTGACAAATTTCCAGGTTTTTCTTTGTAAACTCTGTGCTTACATGCCCACCGTACAATCAGCAGTGCCTGGATTTGTGGATTTATTGGCTGTGACCAGACACAGGCTAAGTAAGTAAACAGATTAATATGTATTAACATACTGCATTCGTTCAAAGTTCAGAACTTGTGCACACATGTGAAACTGGTATTTATCCACGGTTCTTACCAATGGAGCTGATTAAAAACAGGATCATACAAAGTAAGCAGTGCGGTAAAAAGACAGCATTAAAACATTTTTTTTTAACTGAAATATCCAGAATAATGCTTACCTGATTTAATGGCTAATCAGACTATAGCTCTCACATAATCTTCAAGGGTTTGGTGGTTTTATGTCGTAACTTGTAGCTGATGCTGCAAGAAGTGAGAGTTGTTATGAAATTATTTCTGTGTTGTTACCCATTAAAAACACCCCTAGGAGAAGTCACAATGCCTCGTCTATAAAAGACAAAAGAAGAGAAAGGACAATCATATATCAGCAACCTCCTAATGAAAAAGAGATCTCAAAACAGAGACAGGAACTTATTATTATAGCACCTTTTTTAAAAGTTTTTGGCTGCTAGTCTTGAAACTTTTGGATATTTTCTACCTAAATGTGGTGGGACAGTAAGTTAATTCAACTCCCACTTTATGATAGCAATAAAAAGATTCAGGTGTGTGTTAACACTGTCAGAGCTGCGGGCGTTAAGTACCGCGGTAGGAGCTGCCACCTTGTCCCACTCCCAGTGAGGCTGAGCCAACCCACCGCTGGGCTTGCAGAGCAACACAGGGCTAAAGAGGAGGGGTTTTAGTGTTTGCTCAAAAAAACCCTTAACTTTTTCTTGGTTCGTTTTTAATCCAAAACCTAGGATGAACTGGAAATGCAACATTTTTTACAGCAGAGGATATCCTGGGATATTCCCTCAGCTCTCAGTCTGGGAAAGGAGGTGCCTTGCAGCCTGCCCACCATGAGCCATCGAAGACCTGATGCTGAGGGAGAAGAGTCAATCTTCATCAGGAAAGGGATAAAAAATGAATTTCTTGTTGAAAATATTTATGAAAAGACTTTTCCAGCAGCCACTCAGCTGTTCTCCCATGGAAGAGGCCAGGTGAAAGCTAGAGGATCAGAGGTGCCATCAGCCCAAGAGCTCTGAGATGTGATGATCAAATTTTTCACTTCAGATCGTAAAAAAACCCCAGCCACTTGATTTAATGCCTAAATGGCAGCTCAAGTCACTTGATAATTTAGTGCTTAGGCTTGTACTAGGTGTGCTATATGACACTTGCATTTCAGGAGCTGTGATTAGGCTGTCCCTGTCCCCATCAAGCAGCTTCTCAGCTGGACAGTCTCTTGCAGAACGGAAATCCTCACCATTAAGCCAGGCATTTTAAGCAAAGCATTTGCTGACTTTTTTCCTGCTTCTCTTCTCAGCCTACACCAAATTTTGCATCTCTTTTATGGGATTTAGCCTTGAATTTTTAAGCCAGATTAATGATTTAGGATGTTCACTGTCAGGTCTCCTAAAGAGCCTGGCTACCAGCAAGAAAGAACATCGCATCCTTTATTTCTCTCAGCCTGGGTCTGACTTGACTGCAGCTTTTCCATACCTTAAGTAACTATCTTTACAACCTAGAGGTTCATCAGTATCTCTTTCTAATTTACAGCCCCCTAAAGTATCTATTCCTACAACATGGAACCAAGTAAAAAAAAAATTATGAAGGAAAATACATCTCAGATTGTCTCAAACACTTCCCTGGGATCTGAGAGGACCTGAAGCCAGGTGAGAATTTAAAAGCAAGTGTCCCTTTCCCAGTACAGATGGGGATAGTGCAGAGCAGCAGACAGGCAGCCCGGTGCTGGAAATCGTGCCCTGTGCTGTTTGCCACACGAAGTCTGAGGCACCAAGCGTACTCTGAGCCTGCCAGCTGGCTCAGACTTCACAAGGAAGGTAAGGCAGTGGACACGTAGGCAAAGGCTTGTCTGGAGCTCCCTGCAGTCCAGTGATGTCTGGATCAGGGTGGGGTACCCATAGAAGTGGAGATGCTGTAGGGGCATTAGGCATCTACAGGACTGGACAAAGTTGCAAGTGGATTTTCTAGGATCTGACTGTTGAGTTGGAGCACTTGAACTGGAACTCTGGTGTTCATGGTGGGTCTCGCCTTTACCAGACCCAAATCGTAGACCAGTGAAAATGCAGGTCAGTGTAGGTTCTGACGGAAGTATCACCTGGAATCTTCATGCAGAGTTTTGTTGTGACTCCATAAATAGCCTGTGACACCACTAGCACTGCTTGTCTGTCTTTTCCAGTTAAGCACTTAAGAGTTTCCCAAGGTAAAAATTAATACTTCAGAAAGGAAATACTAACATGCACAAAATCCTTTCCAATCTTTCTGCTTAAATAGCTCTCATTTTTTAGTGAGGTCACAGCATCCAGTTTTCTGCAATAAAAAATAAGCAGGATAAGTAGTTTTACTCCTGTCAAAACTTGAATGCAATTTTATGTTTTTCTTTGACTAACCCTATAAATATTTTTACTACAACATTCAAAGTTTATGAGATCTCTAAGACTTGTAAAGAGGTAGAGTAACTGGAAACCAAAGGCTAATACCTACCACAGGGACTTGGGGGTTTTTCTTAGGCAAGCCATTTATTAATACTAACAAAGGGTATTTTACTGATGATCCGTTTACAAAACTGAATATTATTTTACCTTTCCCTTCCAGTGTAAACAAATCAATGAGGAGGGACAAACAAGGACCAGCACCACAATGCCCAGCGGTGTTGTTTGAGGGATCTTTTCTCAGGCTACCATTTTCTGACATTATCCCTTGAGCTGAGCTTCTGCAGTTGAATTGCTGCTGAGCCAAGTGCAGCTCGGGAGCTGCGAACCACGGTCTCACTGAACCAGAAGAAAGAACAGAGTCAGACATTTATTGTAGATGCTTCTGACAAGCTGTGTCCTTTTTCCTGTTCATGAGTCACTCAACAGGAGACTTTATATTTTCTAATGTGTTTACTATCTAGAATTATAGTTGCAGCAGTTATCCACCCATATAAGAAAACGTTACTGTGCCTGAGCATGACGAGGAGGAGCTGTGTCACAGGCCAGGAGGTAGGTGACAATCTGCCCGTATCCACCGTGGCCACAGGAGAACACGCAGGTTTCAGCTCACCTGCCAGCACAGCTGAGGAGAGCTCTGTGTCACTGACTATTTGCTAGTCACTATTTCATTTCTGCTGTCAAACCATGATTTCCTGACTGAAGGTTAACTATTCCAAAAAGTTTTGACAAGCAGTCAACCCAGCCTTTTGTGCAAACATTTGTGGATAGCCATTAAATGGATAACTTGGGCCCAACTGAGCAAGGAGTCAAAATATTCACAGACTTTGGATAAATCCAGAAGAGCAGAGCTTGCCACCTTCAGCCATCCTCCCTCTGGGTGTCCTGTCTCCTGCCCACCTTCAAAACATTGGGAAGCCCACCATGCAACTGCAATCCTGAGGGCAGCTGCTCACCCAGAACCACGGCTGCTCCAGATTCTGTCTCTAATCCTTCTTTCTTTACGGATTATGGAATTATCCTTAATAGGGATTGAACCTTTCCCAGCCATAAAGCTCAGCACTGGGTTCATCACACAGCTGTAACTCTCTACCTACCCGTGTAGCTCCCAGGTAGACAGGGAGCTAAAACTAATCAAACACCTGAAAAAGAGGATGAGGTTCTTAACTAACCAAAACCGAGAAAAAAAATCCAAACTACATCATGTGTTATATATATGCAGTCAGTTCCTTATGCAGGCATGTGCATTTGGGTTTTGTTATCATCCTCTACTACACATCTTCTTAGCTGCTAGATTCCTTCATCTATACACGAGGTATACACCTGAGAGCTCCACTCCCATGCACTGTGGCATGTTCAGTTTATGCAGTTCATACCTAAATAACGTAAGTGGACATTTCCTGATCTGCACAGCCTCTCAGTAGAATACCACAAATACCTTGTGTAGATCTGTGTTGACCCTTTAATGGACTGCAGACATTTGGCTTAATCCAAAATCCAGCTGCTTATCAGTCACTGCCTAAGGACCTCGCTGCCTCAGTTGCACAGCGACCATAGCCAGGCTGCCTAGTTTTTAGACTGGATAGCACTGCATTGGTTTACAAATGCTATTTGAAAAAAAAAAAATAAAAGAAAAAAAAAAAGAAAGGATTGTAAGAGGTTGTGTAATCTCATCACTTGTGCAGTGTTCAGATTGAGTAAAAACAGATCTTCCATGACTGACGTGGATCAAATCTCCTTACAGAACAGCCCAGTGTTGGGATTTTGCCATGTTTTGCTGACCAGATTATAGGAGATAGTGTCTCATTGTTGAACCCTTCTTTGCTAAGTCTTGTTGTGTCTTTTATTCAAGGATCGTGTGAATCCAAGGCCTGTGCTTTCAACCTTGGGAGCCCAGGTATGGTGTCGAAAGTGGGCCCTAATATTGTCAAATGAAAGAGAAGATTAAAACTCTGTATTTTGATAGACAAAAATAATGTTTCAATATACGTCGGATCTATTTCAGTCAGTGGGAAAGGACAGACAGAACTCCTCTGAAATGGGCTTTGTCACCAAGGAAAGTGTGTGTGGTACTCAGCCTTCATGCCATGCTCTGGTCTGCTTGGCACAAATGCCATGACTGTGATGAGGGTAATGATTAATACGAGCACAGTGATGCCTGCATGTTTGTGGCCACGCAGGTGGGTAGACTTTGTCAACAGTTTCCTGGAGATTTTTATTACATAGCAAACTGAGGAGCCAGAGGAGGAAAGTAAGCAGACCTGGATTTGGAGTGGTATTGCTCTGTGTGGCTTCCCATCCTAAGAGAAGTCTCTGAAAGGGACGAGATTCTGAGCTCTCTGGATGTGCCAGTGGCTGTATGGGGATGGTTCAGATGTGCTTTCAAAATAGATGGAGTCAGACAAAATTTACCCAGCCATTGACAAAACACTAATTTTCTTCCTTCCTTTTGAGATGGCAGTTCCCCTTTTCTTCTGAGGTTTGCTTCAGGACAGGAGGAGGCTTTGAAAACACTTCCCACCTTGCATAATCCTTGACATGGGAGCAGAGCACTTTGTTGTTAGGTGACAGCATTCATCCAGCAAACAACTGCCCTCACCGCACTTCCCAGCTGTCCTCCTGCTCTCACAGTTTCAGCCTGGTGCAGATCTTTGGCACACAAAGATGGTTTGACTCCAAAAGGCAATGAGAAGGTGAGAGGAGGAGCTGGATGGTGTGAGCTGGGGCACAAAGGGTAGTCCCTAGCAAGCAATTTTGCCCTTTCTGACCCACGTCAAACTAGAGTGTTATCATTGTACTACACTTTCATCTGGTACCTTCAAATCAGCATAAAAACAGACTATAAAACTAATAGGATTCTGTGGTAATTGCTCTGCTACGATAAACATGCCTGACATGAAACGCACTGAACTTTCTGGCTTCTCTGGTGCCCATTCTTGAAGGGGATCATAACAGGGTGAGAGAGAGAAAGAATGGGAAATAACTCCGGAAAGAAAATTATCAAGATTATCCGGGTGACCGATGATTATGGGATTTGATATTGCAGGGAAATTAACGTTGTAAAGATTGACCAAGCAGAAAAAGAAAATCTCTCAGCTCTTTCCAAAACAAGCAAGCATTTCAGTGCACATGTCCCTCTGCAGTTGGATGGCAGTGCAGGGCATATTTATTGCTGCTCCGGTTTGTAAGCTGCCTGGGGTTTGCGTTCTGGTCCTCATCTCTCAGGTACTTCCCCACCATGTTCTTCTTCCTTGACTTGCCCGGAGGTGTGCACTAGGATTTTGTTGGCTCTCCTGCAGACAGGACTGAACATGCCAGTTTTGGAAGAGGGTAACCAACTCCAGGCTCTCCAAAGGTGTCCATGCAGGGTTGTTTTGTTGGCTGTGAACTCACTATTTTTTTTCTGGTTTTGCAAAGGAGCATTCCCTGGCTGCCTGCAACCATTTAAACAAAGACGACATCTGGTCAAGGTGACCAAGGAGCAGTGGAGGGCACCCAGGTACAAAAAGAGGCTGACAGGTATGAAGCAATGTGATGAGGCAAGAGTGGGAGACCTGCCAAAGGAAAAATAGAAATTGTCCCCTAACCTGACATTCCCTGCAAAGTGGTCGAGAAGGTTTGCTGACTACAAAGTAGGCCCATGCCTCACTAGAAGAAGAGATTTTCTTTTAAGGCACCTTGTACACACTGTCTTCAGTTTATCCAGTGTAGTGGTCCTGGTTAGACTGGTTGTCAGGACCTCCTTGTCCTTCATACGGGGTCACTGAGTTTGTCCTGAACCTATTGACTTTCTTCTCTTTAGAAGTCAGAAACGTGCCTGTTTTTCTCTGCATTTTAAATCTGAAGACTCAGATGACTCGCCTGCCTCAAACATTCCAAAAGAAAAAATAAATCTCCTGTGGCTTCACATGACACATGAAGTGTTTCAAGCCTAACATAGATTTGGGGTTTTATGTTTGGTGGCAAAGTTAGAAAGTATTTCTGTTCCAATTTCAAATACAGCGCTCCCTATAACCTCAACCCCAAACTCCACAACTCCAAGTTTAGTTCCTTATGGACTCTCTCCACCGAATGACCTAAGTACCTAGCTGCTGCCTAAGTACTACTTGAGGTGGCAAAGTCCAAAATTTAGACTTTCAAAGCACTTCCTCAGCACCACATAAGTGTCCAAGAAAAAAGTGTTCTGCATGCATAAGTATAAATTTTCTGGGCATGCATTTCTGAGCATCCCAGTTTCTACTTCTCAGATTATGCACTTCATATAGAGCAAAGGAGCTAACGTTACCCTGAAGGAGGTTTGGATGCCATGTTTCCTTTCCCTGTCACCCAAGTACCTTAACTGCCATTCTCAAGAGTCAAGTACTCTCTTGGTCTATTTAGTCTAAGTCAGCTGTCCATAAGAGAGGTCTATGCAGGAAAAGTTTCTGAGCATTTTCCCAGAAAGTGTCTGAAATGGGTTCAAGTCCCTTCAGGTTGGTTTGGGGTTTGAGCCAAGGTGTTTGGCACAGCTGATGAGTGCTGACACAACTGGTCAACCAACACTGAGGAGGCAGGGAGGAAATGGGAGGTAACAGTGAGGGGGAAGAGGACAAAGCAATGCTCACTCTGCTTGTCATAACATTTCTGTTGGTTCCCACTGGCCCTTCTGCATCCTTGTGCCACGTTCTGAGACATCTTACGTTACAGAAATTGTAATTTAGCGAGGAAGAAATAGCCAGGATTCACCTGAAGAAGGATCTTTGATCTGGAGAAGAGGAAGCAAAAACAGGGATTCCTCTGTACTCCAATTAAAAGAAGTGTTCAAGCGCAGTGAGGGATCCAAGAAAAAGAAAATCATGTAGACATGTTTATTATTTTACCTGTATCTGCATATTTTCTGTGTTACCAAAACAGTAAAATTAATTTCATAGTTTTTAGAGTTTCCTTGCAAACCCTTCACCCTTCTTACCTGTTTTTCAGCAAAGCAGCAGCTTCTGAATTCAGATTGTCCGTAAGGTTGGTGCTCCAGCAAAGGGGATGTCTTTACTGCAGAAGAGGAGAGTAAAGCCAAAATGTGAATGTATAGCTTTAGAAGAGCTCTTTCTACCAGGCTGAGCATTAGCTATATGCACAAGCTATCACATAGCAGCATTGCCTCCTCTCTGGCATATTGCCAAGTCACAGGAAGTCTAGTGCTAGTTTACAAAATTGAGACTATTTTACCCAGCTGCCTAAGGTCTCCTGGTCTCATACTGACGCCCACAGAGAATAAGGCACCAATTTGAAGCCAGAGGCAAAAAAAACCTAGCGCTAGAATTATAACAATATTCACTGAAGTTCTCTCAGAGTCAAAAAGTAATCTATTAGGGTGTATTCCTGCCAAGTTTTTAGTACTCGAATAACTCAGGCATAGCCTCCAACAGCAAACAGAATAATAGTATCCAGAACACAAGCTTGGCTTCCATTTCCAATTGACATTCAATAAAGGTCAAGTCCTGCTTCCCCTGAACTCAATGTGAAAATCCTAATTAACTTCAGGAGAAAGCGGAATGGGCCCCAAAGAGTTAACAGTAGTAGGATATAAAACAGAAACAAAGCAAACTCTTAATCAAAAAATTATGGTGTACAGCTAAGAGGAACCTCTCTGTGGTTGTACAGTTCAAAATAGGAGCAGAATTTCAGCCTCTGACATTCATTGATACCATTTAAGATGCAAAATTTGTGAACTTTTCAGTGCCAGAGCCAGCACATTCCAGTATGCATAACATTTTACTTACTTATCTTCTACGAGTTTCAGGGCACAATGTTTTTCACTGTTTAGAAATAACTCAGCTCTGAGTCACCACTGAAAAACCCTGTTCTAAATCGGATTTCCCCAACGAACCTGGACTGTCTCACTTAATTTGAAAAGTCCAAAGAAACCACAAAACCCACTTTACAGCTCATAGTCTGCGTCTGCTGTCCCATGGCTACCTCGCACAGGACTAAAGAGCAGGTCCAGGCAACACAAGGGATGCTTCAGGCTGGGGGTACTGCAGGGATCTCTGGTCCTGTGGGGCTGACTGCACTGCACGGGGCTGAGGGGCTGGAACAGAACCACACTTTCAAAGCCATCACCATCACTCCCACCAAGCAGTACGCATTTCCAGATTGAAACCCTTGCCACTGCATTCAAGGCAGCCAGACTCCCAATGACTTTCAAAAAGCTCTTACTTTATCTCCCACCGTGCCTGTGCTCAGCACCACAATATAACACGTTCTCAAACAGGCACTGACAACATGCAGGAGGGTTTGGGATGCAAAGCTGGGTTTCCAGGGTGCCACATAGCCTGGTAGTTCAGCTAAAGGACTGATGCTAATAAAGGTCTGCACAGCTTGCTTTATTATGATTATTATTATAATTACCCCTTATTCTTAAGGGGTACTTGCAGCAAAGGCTTGGCCACAAACTACCCGATTCATGTTCTTTTAAAGGAGAATATTTCTGCCAGTACAAGCAAACAGTTTTCTCCATCAGCTTGCTCACAGTGTAATATTTGTGACCACTAATCTGAAAATCTGTGGCTTCAGATTTCACGTCTTCACCTGCATTATCAAGGCTCAGAAGTGAGGGAGTGATTCAACTTGCATCTGAGTTGGCACAGCCAGGGGGGCAGCTGTGCTCCGTCTCTTCCCATTGAACCTGGATGCTGAAGCAGACAGTACAGATCCCGAGGGCCCCAGTTCTGCACCACTACCTTTGCAGGCAGAGGGACTGGAAAGCATTGCATGGAAAGCTCTGTCCCAGTGCAGCCTCCTGTGAGTCTGGAGAAAGCTGAGCGGGTTGAGGCTGAACTTGCTAGGGCATAACCGAGGCCAGGCGCAGGCTCCATGAAAGCTCTTGCAAAGCCCTGGGGATACAAGAAGCCTTCTTGTCACAGCCCTTTCCCCTGCCCATCATTTTACTTTCACTCTCTTGAAGCAAATAATTTCTTCTGAGTGCTCCAAATGTGGAACTACCGGTCAGACTGAGAACTGTGTTACTGTTTGACGGGAAAAAAAGCAGCAAATACCGTATTAAAGGGGGAGCTAGGAGGGAGGAAAAGAAAGATATCCTAACTAATTTGCACCAAGGTGAACCCAATTCACTCTGACAGGTTTCTGAACTCGGAAATTTGTAGACCGTAACTGTAAATAATATACCAATAGAATGATTAAAGAAGTATCAGGTCATGTCTGCCCAAACTGAAATTTTCTTTTTAAATAAATATTGTCTAAAATTTCAAAGAAATTTACAAATCTCATTGGACCATAGGGTTATTGGCCAACTTAAGCAAGTAAAAGTGAAGGTATTTACACCTGCATTTAAGAGCTAGAGATACATGACTGGAGTCTCTCTACTTGGTCAGTCATTTATCATTGTGCCATTGCTTCCTTTAGCACTTCACAAACATCGCTCCTTGTTGAGAAGATTTTCTTGCACAATAATAATTTAATTCTTTGGGGGGGATGTTTCAGACTGGCAAGTCCTTTGAAGGGATTTTTAAAGTTTTGGAACTCTTCAATTAATAATTCATACTTTCCCTTAATAAAACATTCAATAAAATATTCAGTGCTGAAGTTAAATAAGAACTTTTATTATGAGAATATTGCATAGCTTTAATAATTTTCAGCAGATCAAATAAACCTTAATGAATTAAGAAAGCAGCTCTGACAATGCCAGCTTGCACTGTCTCAAGTCCTAGCTTACAGTGAATTCAAACTTCTGAAAATTATTCCATTGAGCACCAACAAAAAGGTTTTGTACCACTACACTGTGCACCGTAGCTAAAAGGACCTAGTAAATTTGTGCTACATCAAATCTTTTACTCTTATAGTAAAAGAGGTTTTCTTCTGAAAGTGGCCTCTTGTGCTGTCACTGGGCACCACTGGATATAGCCCGGCTCCGTCTCCTTCATTCCCTCCCATCAGGTATTTACACACGTGAATAAAACCACCCTGAGCCTTCTCTCCTCCAGGCTGAACAGTTGCAGCTCTCTCAGCCTCTCCTCATATGCTCCAGTCCCTTAATCATCTCCAAGGCCCTTCACTCTGTCCAGTGTGTCCATATCTCTCATACTGGGGAACCCAGAACTGGACGTAATACTCCAGATGCATCTCACCAGGGCTGGGGAGAGGGGAAAGATAACATCTCCTGGCCTGCTTCCTAATGCATCCCAGAACGCCATTAGCCACCTCTGCTGCAAGAGCAATTTGGTGGTTCATGTTCAACTTGGTGCCCACCAGAACTCCCAAGGCCTTTTCTACAGGCCTGCTTTTGAGATGATCGGCCACCATCCTGCCCTGTTACATAGCATTGTTCCTTCCCGGATAAAGGACATGAGACTTCCCTTTGTTAAACTTCATGAGGTTCATAGAATCATACAACGGTTTGGGTGCGAAGTTCCAACCTTCCTGCCATGGGCAAGGACACTTTCCACTAGATCAAGTTGCTCAAAGCCCCATCCAACCTGGCCTTGAACACCTCCAGGGATGGGGCATCCACAACTTCTTTGAGCAACCTGTTCCACCACTCTCACAGTAAAGTATTTCTACCTAATATCTGATCTAAATCTACCCACTTTCGGTTTAAAACTGTTGCTCTTTGTCCTGTCACTACACTCCCTGATGCAGAGTGCCTCCTCATCTCTCCTGTAGCCCCCTTTAAGTACTGGAAGGCCACTAGAAAGTCTCCCTGGAGCCTTCTCTTCTCCAGGCTGAACAACCCCAATTATCTCAGCCTGTCCTCACAGGGGAGATGTTCTAGGTCCCTAATCATTTTCGTGGCCCTCCTCTGGACCCACTCAAGCAGTTCCGTGTCTTTCTTATGCTGGGGACCCCAGAGCTGGACGCAGTACTCCAGGTGGGGCTTCACAAGAGCAGAGTAGAGGGGAAGAATCACGTCCCACGACCTGCTGGCCACACTTCTTTTGATGCAGCACAAGATGTTACTGGCTTTCTGGGCTGTGAGCACACATTGCATGGTTATATTCAGTTTTTCATCCACCAGTACCCCCAAATCCTTCTCCACAGGACTGCTCTTAATCCACTCATGGTCCAGGCTGTATCCATGTTTGGGGTTACCCTGACCCAGGCTCCCATCAGCCCATTTCTCTAGCCTGTCAAGGTCCCCTGAATGGCTTTTCTGACACCACCCCTGCACTGTCGGGCTATGTCACCATATCACCTCTGGGTCACCTGACTCTATAGCCATTTCTTGTGTGCTTCCTTTTTCATCCATACAGGCCTCCTTCTGCCTCTCTTTGATTTTCTGCACATTAGGATTGACTGTTCTTGACTCTAGAGGAGATGGCCTTTGCAATTCCACCATCTCTGCTGAACTTCGCTTCCTTATCCGAGTGCATATGTTAGAGGTGTGCTCCCCTCTGTAGTGTTTGTTGGCTTTGAGGTCTCTCCTGTCCACTCCACCCTGTGTTCTTTGCTTGCCATCCTGGTCTGACAATTCACTGCTTCTTTGCCAACACCATCTGTGCAACCAGATATTGGCCTGAAAGATCCGTCCAGTCCTCCTCGAGCCCTCCGCCCTCCCTGGTAGGATTAAGGAGAAACCCATCTGGTCCCTGGGCGTTGGCCCTTGCCCCAGAGCTGTGCAGTTACTCCTGTTACGCTTCACATAACTCTTTAGGCCAAAACAAAAAGGTGAAACAAATGAGTCAGTTTTCTGAAGCTGTTCATATTTCAAGGGAGGTAGGAGAGAGACAGAGAGACGAGAACATGGATTTCATTTCCGTTCCTATACTCAAAGATTTGACATTTTCAGAATCTTTTATTAGGTTTGCAAATCTTCTCTTCTTGTAGCCCTCAAGGAAAAGAGAAAAAGAAATGTGAATCCACAATTTAAACAAAAAACATTCCCTGCCATTAGCATTTCTTTGATGATCCTTTGGTTTATTGTTGTGCATTAACTTCTGTATAATCACATAATTGCTACAACATTCATATAAATAATGCATTTGGAAGAGAAAGTAAACAGTGTGTCACATTCTATTCTCCAGCGAATCTAGCGGGACCCTCTGGCTTGACTTTAGTGGTAAAGCTGCTTTTTTGCCTTGGGGTATATAACGCCTGTTAACGAAGTTGAAGTAAACAGGGACAATAAAAGCACTTTCATCTTATCATGAGATAAATTTGA
>WKFP01014244.1:476795-495445 GCA_011057875.1 Pterocles orientalis
GAGCAAAATTTGCAGTGCAAGGTTTGTTGTGCCAACGGTCCCCAGAACAATCCTGGGATTGTTTTATGAGAAGATTGGGCAGTCAGGGTTGAGCACTTTTGCTTCAATTATCCCCGTGTGCTGTCACGGCTTGGAGCTGCTCTAGTGGAATGAAGAGAAGAAAATAAATCGATGTCTGCTCCAACCCTGGGAGCAATTGCTGAACCCTGAAGAGCTTGGTTGGTTGTATCTTTGTTAGCTGTGATTACAGATATTATTGCCTGGTAGTGGCACTGAAACGGAGGGTCCATTAGCACTTCAATGCTACGTCCAGGGATTTACAGCTCCACTGTTGAGACTTATCCTGGAGTGAAACTCAGTATGTGGTCTCAGCTACACCCAGCTCTCTATTATCCACTATTTTGGGTGACCTAATAAAGCTCAGATATTGCCGGTGTTGGATGTAGTTGGTTTGCTGATTTTATTGAGAAGATTAATTGATTTGGGGGTGACAGGTGACTAACAGAAAAGTTCATCTTACTGGGGTGAAGTTAAAAAAATATCAAGGAATTAACTGCTTAATGTAGGAATCTGAACGATGTGCAGACACCTAAAAAGATTATCTTAAAAGAAGAAATGTAACCAGTTGATCATAAATCAGAATGATCCTTTCCCAGATTATTCCACAAAAAAAAGTTAGTTCCTATTGAAGTTACTGGGCCACATATGCTTAGCATCTTACACGACCTAGGCTTACCAAGCACCTTCATGAGCCCCAGCTGGTTGTGTTGCTCACGAATTTCTTCTTTGTGACCTGGGTACACTTGTGCAGCTGTCATTTCCAACAGAACTTCAGCAATAAACCGAAAAATAAAACTTGGAGAGGGGACTATGTTGTTTCTTGCAGCAAGTTATTCCAGAATGTGCCATTCCCTTTGCAATAACCAAGGATCAAGGCCCCTCCATGGACTTTGGGAACAGCACAATCCCCGTGTCTGGCTACCTCCAGAGATGCCGTGGGTTACCCCTCTTGCACCGCCACTCTTCCTGCTGCATCTGCTCCTCTTGCTCTCCTTGTACCCTCTGTAGCACTCACCGGGTCACAGCAGGACTGGTTCAGCTCACTAGCCCAGCAGAAAACTAATCGATTCCTTCTGGTGAGTTAGCTTTCTAGCAGATGGCACATTGCATCAGCTCACCAGGCTGTCAGACAAGCCAGAGCCAGAGGGCTCTCACAACTGCAGGCAACAGTGCGAGCACGCCTTTTGTTTGGGTGGTGGGTTAACCTTGGCTGGATGCCAGGTGCCCACCAGGCCCCTCTATCACTCCCCCTTCAGCAAAATAAAGGGGAAGCATAAGATAAAAACAGTTTAATTAAAGCAAAGGCCAAGGCCACGCACAGAAACAAAAGGTAAACAAAGATGTTATTCTCCACTTCCCCTCAGTAAGCAATGTCCAGCCACTTCCCAGGAAAACAGAACTTCAGTGTGTGCAGCAGCTGCTCCTGGAGACAGACACAGCAACAAATGCCCCCCTCCTCCTGCCTGCCCTTGGCTTTTATGGCTGAGCTGAGGTCACATGGTATGGAACAGCCAATCCGGGGCAGCTGTCCTGGCTCCGCCCCTCCCAAGCTGTGTTATAAACACCCTGCTGGCTGCCAGGGTAGCTCTCAGCACTGGGAGTGCTGCTATGGGGATACTGGTTCCAGCTCAGCCAGACCCAATCCAGTTTGCAGCAAGACATTAGATCAATCCTCTAAAACTTGCAACCCTATCCTCTTGTATCTACAGATTTACAGCATGGATTTGGACTGCCATGAAGGAGGACTTATGCCACAGGTCCACTAAAGGTTTGCCTAGAGCCCTTCAGAGCACTGGAGCAGCATAATTCTAGAAGAGCAACAAATAGTTCCCCCCAACATAGCCTGTAAAGACTTCTGAAGGAGCTGTTTCTCTCATGGGTGTGAATCATGTAGCATGGTACAGCTGAACTACAGGCGGGCAGCACATTCCCCAGAGATTGTTGCTGCTCCAACTGGAAAGGCTTTTGGGAAGATGGGAAAAACTCTAGAAAAGGATTCACCAAATCCAAATTTCATAGTAGAAAGTCTCTTTCTACCTATCCCTAAACCCCTGTACCTACAGATAGACTTTTGTAGAAACATCTTCCAAAGGTCTGTGGTATTGACAGAAGACAGTTTGGAGAGCAAAGAAAGAAATAAAGCAGTAGGTGTCCAGCTTTATCAGGTGTACCAAGACAATTTGTTACACTGCAGGGCAAGTCTGAGTCCATCTAGCACCGAAAAGCAGCAGAAAAGACCAACGAAAATTCTTCACAATGTGTCCTTGCAGCAGTTCTGCTCTTTGTAATAGCCGCAGGAATAAAAAGAAATGTCTCATGTTTGGTTATATTCCTTTAGCACCTCAGAATATTTCTAGCAGTGCTCAAAAGAAGAATGAAGGATTATTCCTCTTCTTTCCAGAAAAGGATTTAAGAAGCCAGAGATAGTACAGCTCATGGGCAGCTCAATTCTCATGGTGAACTGCAGGGTGCATGTTAATCCAGTTAAAGCATAGGCTAAGATTTCTCCTTAGCTGTACTGGAAGCATGTCCTTCAGCACTGTCATGCACCAAAGAAATTTGGGTCTAG
The DNA here is from genome assembly GCA_011057875.1 of Pterocles orientalis. Taxonomy (NCBI): domain Eukaryota; kingdom Metazoa; phylum Chordata; class Aves; order Pterocliformes; family Pteroclidae; genus Pterocles; species Pterocles orientalis. The sequence goes on from WKFP01014244.1 coordinate 479,425, forward strand.
CCCTGCCAAACTTGCCCAGGTCTGGCTAGGAATTTCTCCATTTCAGTTAACTTGTGTTTAGCCTGCATTTCAGCCACCAGAGAGCCCACAGAAGTTTGGGGGATCTCTCAGACAGGTCCACTGAGAAACACAAGCCTGCCAACACCCCAGAGGAGCCTTCACTGTCACTGGACGGGTCAGCCCAGTCCTTCACTCCCCTCTCCTCCCCACTCCTCTGGGTATTCCCCTGGCCCCTACTCTTTGTATAGTTGCATTAGGAATGGGTGGATCACCAATATGGCTGATGAACAATCCTTTTGCTGTGTTCAGATCAGTTCACTGCAAGACCTACTACACCTGTGCTGAGGCACCACAGACCAACCATCAGGTCTGGAGGACTTGTGTTTGTCAGATTAAAGCAACCAGAGTACCGCAGACCAAGTACTTGCATGATGTTAAAAGTAAGCAGTTAATTGCTCTTTAATCCGGACATCAGAAATATGATGAAAGCCAGTAGCTGGAATTTGGTTAAAATTCAGGTTAAGAGTAGGGTTAGGTTCACTGTGGTGATATAGTTTTCTGCAGCATGCAACTTATTCTCTCCTAGTTAACCAGCTGCACTTTGTATGTAGTTGAATATTAGGGGAATTCCTAATACCTCCTGGCCCATGCATGCTTAACCAGGAAGACTTACGGGAGCATCTTCGAAAATCCTGTGGTTAGGGTGCCTCTAAGAGATCACAACTCAAACCTCTACCCCAGGTGAGGTAGGAGAGGAGCTCCAACCTGGCCTCCCACACTCCCAGTGGGGGCACTGGACAGCAGGAAGGAAGAAGTGGGCTTTCCATGTTTTTGTATGATCATGCGTGTTTCAAGCAACTCAGAGACGAGATGGTCAGGGCAATACATGATGCACAGATCTACCAGGGTTTGGACATGAGTCTGACCAGCCTATGATATGAGTGCTTATCTACGTGGATTTCTCTACCAGTAAAACCACAAGTATTGACAAGTTTAGGAAGCAATGGATTGCTGCTCTGGAAAGCACCAGCACATGCAGGTCTTGTAACTGGCACTCTGTATACTGAAATATACAAAGGAATCTGGCCAAAAGTATCTTTGGTGGCTTTTGTTTTAAGCACGCAAACACACAGAGAGTACAGCTGAGTATTTCAACAGCATACCTACGGCGGATGTGGACTGTGTGGGCTGGGGGGTCTTTCAGCAAAAGCCTGGATTCCTTTCTGAAAGGCACACTCCAGTTCAGCCAGAGGTTATAGGCTTCATACAGAAATTCCTCAGCTGCGATCTGTGTTTTAATGCAGCAGGTCAAACCACCCTCATAATAGTACCTCTTGTCTTGTACAGATTATACGACATTTAAGAGGGGAAAGGGGGCACTCGAAGCTAAATCTCAGGATACTCCAACATCTGATGGTGTACAGGTCTGGCAAATGGATTTAGACTTAGACACTCTTAACAAGAATACTTCAGGTTTGAGTCTAACAGTTTTACTGCTGGTGTGGAGTAACTTCAGGGTTAGCTTTCCCCAAAAGCTGGCTCAAATAGGGTTTTTCCCCCATACAAGTTAAGACGACTTTTAACCTAGTCCAAACACACGCTGAGGTGCAGACCAAGATAAACAGTAGTATAAAAGAAACACATCGTCCCAGAAGACCACTGGGGTACTTCCCCACAGCGTTACCCAAGAAAACGGCAGAGCTATTGTAGTAACACAGCCCTCTCCCCATGCAGGGGGCAGCCCTGTGGTGGGATGGTTCGGGGACTGTGGTGGGGTACAGCAGCTGGCTCGTGTAGCCTTGCTTAGCTCTAGGAGCATGGTGTCCCCACCAGTTTACCAGTATGAGACTTTTCCTTCAAATGTTGGTGTGGAGGGAGGATTTGAAGCAAGTGAGGGGAAGTACTTTGTGGTTTTGCCAGGGTATCTCTGCGAGATCACCAGGGTGGGCGGGAGCCTGGAGGACCACGTACAAAAAGGGGACAAGGGAAAAACAAGGTAACAATGGTGCAAGAGTCGGGGTGGATTTCAGGACAGGGGCTGAAAGACAGCATAGGACAAAGCAGTCGATAGCTTTTTGGGTGCAGACGTGAAGTTTGCTTTGCTCCACCCGCAGTTGATTTCTGCACTACTGACCACAGGGGCAGTTTCTGAAGACAGCTAAGCTGCCTTTACATTAGCAAGCTAACGTACTGCTTGTGCAATAAAATGCAGCATCACAGAGCACAGCACGAAATGCTGAACTCGCCTGCCATCCTGGGGAAATGCTCCCACAGCAGGCTTGGCCCCACTGTGCATGCTGGTGCATCAGTGGTGCGCACACACACATGGTTTGCAACGTGAACAAAGCTCTAGAGGACTGTGGTAGTTAGACAGGAGTGAAAGAGCACTTTGGAAAACAGCAGCATGAGACCATCCCTCTCTTTGTGCACATTCGGAGCCATCGAGGCCGCAGAGCTGGAGATTACAGTAATTAAGGCATGAAATGAAGCCCTGGGCAGAAGCTGAGTTGATAGCATGTCATAAGGTCCTTTTTTTCTGAGTTGTTTGAACAGCTTACAGTTTTCCTATAGTTATTGCTTATTCAAAGCTGACTGTGGAATTATTTCCATGAGTAACTCTTGGCCGCTGTATCCCTTGCAAGCAGTTCGTTGCAGTCAGCTGATAGCTGAAATGCAAGACTGGTCAGTCTCTTTTGCCTGTTCCTTTAGGTCACTTGTTCTGCTGCAGGGAACAAACTGCTTTCCGCCAGGTCAAGTGCCAGGGCTGCCAGTGACTGTGCCTCCTGGCTTGCCAGGGACCAGTGCTCAGAGGGTGGGACAGTGGGGCAAGCCCACTGCTGTTCCCTGGTTGCACAAGTGCCAGCACAGCATTTGCACATGTGGGATGGGGTTTTCTTGGGTGTTTTTAGTAGCTGCTCCAAGCTCGCCCTTCTGATGAGTTGTCCTGCCAGTCTATGTGTTTTGGGCAGTAAGGAGGAGGAAGAGGAGCACCGGGGGGGTCTCTCTGACCAGGGGGATCAGGGCATAAGATACCAGCAGAACCCCAACCCATGGTGGATCTCAGTGTCCCTGAGCAGGCTTAGGCAGCACAGGGCAGGCTCAGATGAACTGAACTGAAAAGTTAACCATGCTGTGGAAGTGAGGGTCTGTCAGCTGCCGATGCTCGGTAGAGTAAACAGACCTGCGTGCATGAGAGCTGCAGCATTAATCACAGATAACAGAGCCTTGATGTGCGGCAGAGTAAAATAAGATCGATCTATCCACCAGCAGACACTGATTTCAGGGTCCCTTCGCAGAAAACCGTTCTGTTTTAAATAATGCTTCAAACATACCTAAGTTGTTAATTACAGCCTGCATGCTGCATGAGGAGGAAGATATAAGACCTGTGAGTTTCAGAGCAAGGACATTGGAAGGAAGAAAAAATTAACTCGGTGTGGAAAAGTATCACTATTAGATTATATAAACAGTGTGTTTGTTTCCTCAGCAGTTTTTCCAGCTGCTGTGCTCTGAAGCATCTCATTTTGGAGTCTCAATTGCACCCTGAAATTCTGAAATGAACCCAAAAGGTTCATTTCAATGAACTACAAGACTTAAAATTATAATTTTATTGCGTTTCCTACCCTGGTGGGGTTAACTAGAGCCTGGAAAGTGCATGCTGCCCATTAGGGATCATTAGGAGAGCATTTGGAAGCTACACAGCCTCCTTGGACCTTTATTGTTGGTAGTTCCTTTTGTGGCCATTCTGAGGAAAAACAGGTTTTCTAAAGCAAATATAAAACTGTGTGAACAAATGTATCAGAGCTCCACTAGTCCTTTAAGGATTTCCAAAACCTTCTCTTCCTCCTGCCTTCCCCCAAGTCCTTCAAAACTTTATATTATACAGGCTTTTGGTGGCTTCCTGGAAAGACACATGAAGACCAGTTGCATCAAAGCGTGATAGAGACTAGCAGGCACCTGGGAAGACTGGAAATCTAATTAACTTTGTCCTGTTACTCTGTCCCACCTGCGCTTTCTTGCACTGCGTCCACAGCCCATTCCTCTCTCCATAATTGGCGCTGGGCTCCATGTGCCACACTTGCTCTGCTCTGAGGGTGCCAAGTGACCCACTGTCACTGCCTGGCAGCCTCTGCCTGTTGAATTCAGCTCCTGTTGAGAGCTGCCTTGCCAAAACCTTTTCCACACTATGATGGAAACCAAGTTAGAAATAACTCAGGAGTTGGCAAGATTTCTCAGAGCTTCATTGCTTGAAAGTTTTTGCTGCCAAGCTATGTTATTCACATCTTCTGGGGGATCTGTAGGATGATTTTTTTAAATGCATTTCCCTCTGATGGGGGAGGTGAAAGATATAATATCTAACACCTGTAAAATCTCTGTGAGATGTGAGAGTCAGCAAGCTAATGAGTATGGTGATTAGGAGGTGGAGCTGTTGTTCATCGTGTCGTGTCCATGTGCCTGGGATGAGCTTGATGCTTCTGGCAGGGTTGTGTTCGCTGGCCCACTTCTCCGTGGCTGCTGCATCTGGCACTTCAGACAGCAAGATAAGACCGAGGTTGCACTTTGCATGTTTTTCACACAAGGTGCAGCTCTGCTGTAGGTACACACGAGGCAAGGGCCCCAGTTCTCCAATCTGGCATCCACACTGGCCAGGGAAGTTGTGCAGCAGTCACATCCCCTTTGCTCTCCATGTAGATGTCCTAGAAAGGAAAATCTGCAGCACAGCGTTCTGAAAGATCATTATAGGTGGTAGGGAGAGAAAATACCCACCTTGGGCCTTGCACAGTAAAACAAAGCACAGTGTAACTGGCTTCTATGAAATGTTTAATAGAGAAGAATCAGTGTAAGAGAAGAGGGTCTGTTTCACCCAAAAGTAAGACCAGAAGTCAATTCATTATTATGTGGCCAAAACGAACACTTTTTAAAAATATGAAGGGATCTTTTTCTTCGAGGTCAGAGAGTGCTGGATCAGAACCAGAGGAGAGCCTCCAGAAATGCTTCTCTGTTTGGAGGAGGCATCACACCACACAGGCAGGAATCAGGCTGTCGTTGATCCTTTAGTTGAGTCACCGATGGCCTGGGAGGACAGAGAGAGATGGACTTCTACAGAAAACAAAGCAGACTCTTCCCTACTGTGGAACAGTTGGAGAGCTATGTTAAAAATACATATATAAAAATCTCTGCCACTGATTGTTTATCCATTAATCCTTAGCCAAAAGCATTTTCAGCCAGAGGCTGTCAGATGAAAAAGTCATATGAAACTTGTTCTTACAGCAAGTTAAAAAAGAAGTGTTATGTGTGTACAGGAAAACAAAAAAAAACCTGAAAGACAAAGTTCTCCTTGCCAATGTTGTAGTGCAAAAGGAAAAAAAAAAACTAGAGCAGTCCCACATACAACACATCTCCTTCCAGGACTTTGTAGCACAGGCAACAGAACAATATCTGCAAGACAATCTCAGCATGGAGACTAGAATTCAGAGCATTGCTTGGATCTGCTCCTCTGGGTCCTGAGTTTGGAAATGTGGTCTTCTCAACCTACAGCTACATGTGGGCAGTGCAAAAATACTACTGAATGACTAATTACCACAAGCACTAGATAGCGAAATCCTGATTTAAATATTTGCAGGAGATAGACAGAAAGGTGCCAGTCCGAAGCTTGTAATTACTTTTATTTCTGGCAAGAATCAGATATACTTCTAATAATAACTGTGGGCACAAAGTATTGGTTAGAAAGGCAGGGGATACTTAATCCCAGCTGCAGGGGAGACCAAAGTAGGCAGGAAATATCCTGACATTGGTGGGTGCACCAACGCGGACAGTGATGGCTGCAGGGATGGGACTTGTGCAATGCGGTGGCACTGCCGAGGTGGCCCTGCCAGCAGCCCCAGGGCAGGGAATGCTCCAATGCTCTTTTCTCCTGGGGGCAGCAACGCTGGCTGAAAACTCTCCGTAAGCACCTTCTTCCTCTGACCTAAGCCTGCAAAGCTCATGATGCTGAAGAGAGATGCTACCATCCCCGGGGGACCGTGGGGCCAGTCTGCAGCTCCAGCAGTGCTGCCTCACTTTGTGGCTGGTGCCGCCACAGGGTGGGTGACAGTCTCTTTGCTCTGGAGGGAGGTTCCCTCTCCTAAGGGAGCTCTGATCTGGGCAGAGTGCTTTGCTGCCGTGGCTCTTCCCACCTCACCCATCACACAGCCCTGACTCCTGGATGGAGGATTTCCTAATGGTGCTCATTAAGAGGCTGGGTAGACTCTGGTTTGCAGCAGACACTCACACCCCAGCCTGGCCGTCACTGAACAGGGCAGAGGCTGTGTCCCCACTGCTGACACCTCTACTCAGAGACATCCCCGTGTCACTGGGCTGTCCCTGCTGGGTATGGTCTTTTCCAGGCACTCTGCTGAGTGGCTGCTAGGGCCACATCCAGCGCCTCCAGCCTCCCCAGCCACCATGTCCATTGTTCAGTTGCTCTCACAGTGATACCAATGTCATTTTCTGAGTCATTCCATTTCTCTGCCACAACATTCTCCTGTCAGCTAGTTGACATGGTAATTATAGAAGGAGCACACATCAAAGCAAAGCTGTCTTGGTACAGCAGTTTCCATATGCTGCTTCGCCTGTGTCCCACAATCCTCCGATTTTTTTTCTCCCCAGTCCCTTTTATTTCTGCAGCATCTGACACAGCCACTCTGCGTTCAGCGTGCTAGCACATGCCATCGGCAACACAGCTTTCTACCGCACGTGCGATTGACAGATTCCTATTTGATTGCTGAGGCATTAAATATGTACACTTATGGTGGCATATAAAATCTGTGATCGCGTTAGCCACACTGTCAAGTTTAGGAAAATCCAAACTGAGTTATGGTGGGGAAACACAATACCACATCAGTTGAAGAAAGAGTCTGAATTAATTGGAAACCTCATCGGCTTAAATTTGGTTTCCAAGGCCTTCTCAGCCCCCGTCTCTTTCGGTATTACACATTTTTTCGTTCAGGTTGGCTGTACCTGCTCCTGCCTGAGTGATGCCTCTGCAAGAGACGAGTGGGTGGCAAGCACATTTCAGGAGTATGACCACCACGTTGCCTTCCCCAAGCCAGGTCTGGCACACAGACTTCAACCCAAACAAAGTGGCACTTCTTTGACTTCACTGGGATGAAGTTTACTCAGTAATTAATTACTCATTAATGACCAGCAGGCCCATCTACAGAGGGAGTGAAACCAAGGTATTTCGCTCTTCTCCCATACTCCTTGTACAAGACCGGGCTTTTTCATTCCTTCTTCAGCTGGATGTTTCTTGTGCCTACCAAACACCCATCTTTAAGATACCACACTGCTGTTTTTCCATACCCAGCTTCTCAGACAGAAATAGACTTAACCCACACTGCTGCTGCTGCCAAAGGGGTTCATATCCCGCAGACGGGAGGAAAAGAGGGAGCTGCCCTGGGCTCTCCATAGCTCCCCATGGCTCCTTGCTCCCCACCGGGGAAAGGACATTCTAGCTCTCCAGACCTCTCAGCAATCGGCTCTCCTGGACGTGCGGCCAACATTTGCTTCAGGCACAGGGTGCTGACTAGCAAAAAATCGCCCAAGTGCATGGAGGCAAAGGGAGAGTGCATCAGCCTTGCATGAGTGCAGTACAGAGCATGAGCCCAGAGCCAGCTGCAGCTCAGAGCCCCACCACGGGATTTGGGTGCTCTGCACAGCAGAAAGTCTGCCACTGGGTTGGGCTGTCCCCAACTTCCCTTGGAAGTGGCTGCATTAACTTTGGAAAGTTTCTCAAATCTTGGGAAACATGAATCTCCCATTTTGCCAGAGGTGGAGACATGGAGATTGTCCCTTTGTGGATGCTTGTCCCATCTAAAATAATTACTGGCCACTGCGGCACTGCCTGATCTCAAGAAGGTGAAGGAAGTCAGACGCACAGGGGTGCCTGCAGGCATCGTGAGCTTTTGAGCTTGATCAGGTTCAGCATCTTTAAATGAGTCTTTGTAAGTCTCATCCACTCTTCTGCCATGGAAAGGCAACTGGAACTCAAGCACCCACAGCTGCAGAAGTTTCTGGTCTCCATAAATTTTGCAGGAGAAAGTGCTCTCACAGTTGCTGCAATCATCTCCATATTTGCCCCCAGGCCTAACGATCACATAGATATTTCATAAAAGGTTAATTACAAAAATCTGGAAACTCATTAGGCAAAAGGCCATACTAATTTGTGTTTTGACCTAGCTTTGTACAGTTGCTGGTCACAAAAGGGGAAAATCTGACCCAGGAAAACAACCTGTCAGCCTGTACTAGGAGGCACAGCTCATCGACCTTGCTGCTGCAAGGAACTGGTTGAGTCATATGTCCAGCATACAGCTGCTCTGTTTAGATGTGCATATATAAAGTCACTCCTTTCTGCCACTTTGCAGCTTTTAGTCAAAATCTGTTTTAATACACTCCTGCAGAGCCTGAAATTGTGGATCTCCTTTCATGGACAGGAGCGTATATGTGGTCAAAGGAAGCCCATGCAGCGTTCCTTGTAAGCATCACTTTTCACAACCATTTCAAATCTGGGTTTCGGATCAGCTCTGGGAAATGAAAGTAGAGCAGGTAATTCTGTCAAAAGGCAGTGAGCTCGGGTCTTACATCCTCTTGCTGTTCTTCAGACACAATGCATCTTTTGCCATGAGGCACAATTCTCAGTTTACAGTCATCATTGGCATTTGTGCTGGCCTGCATCTAGTGTTAAAGAAAACAAGCAACAAAGTCCCCAGTCTAATTCTTAGTGAGCTTGGATGCATAAGAGGCTTAGTATGAATGAAGAGCACACAGTGTTTGAGCTTGATGGTCCTTAAAATCAATAGTTTAACCTTAAAGTTATTCATTTATATGACTGCTGGCAAACGTCTCACCACCTCTCCAAAACCAGCCACGAATTAGCTCCAGTCCTACACATAGAGCCTACAAAGGACAGGGGAGGAAGCGTGATTAAGAGGAGAACAAAATTTACAGTGCAATTAAAGGACACGGTACCCAAGCCCTCTGCTTTCAAAGTTCAGCTAAGCAGCGCACGGACACCACGCTCTCCTCCCTCTGTGTTTCGGCAGTCCTGGGGTAAACTTTGCACGAGTGTAAAGTGTAAGTAGTTCAGCACACATGAGGGTGCTTGGGGAAGATCTTGTTTCTTCAGGTTACCTTGAGAAGGTCCTATTTAAAAACAACTACCTTTTCCTAAAGGTAACCTCCAAGTATTTTTCCCCTAATATCTTAACACCTGATGTGAGTTTCACTTAACATCAGACTCATGTCCGCTCTGAATTCCTTAAAAATCTTTGAATGTATCTGCATTCACTTAATTTATTCCTTCAAAAGAAAGTATCACATGTCGGAAGGCTCAAACTGGCTAGCACAGCACAGAGGGAAGCTCTGCACAAGTGCAATAGCAGATACTATTTCAGACTCCTTTCTGAGCTATGTTTCTGCAATTCAAAATGTCTAATGAGCTTATTTGACTGTATCCATGCCAACAAAGAGATATAAACAGCTTTAATCACTGTTTCGCGTTGCTCTTGACCCCCTGCTTGGCTTCATTATTTTCCTTTTACCCACATCAAGGCACAACACTCCAACTAAATCACTCGACCACTTGCTGAAGACCTGTCCGTGTAATAAGATTTCTTTTATCATCTTGTGGGTTTTTTGCACTGCTGTTTAACAAGCAGCAGCCGAGCTGGGTGTTAGCTCAAAAGCAGCAGCTAGGTAAGGAATTAATGTCGATAGCTCTTGTTGGTTCCTTTATTTTCAGATAAATTTCTAAATTTATTACCCTGGACTGATTAATGCCCAGAGACAGGGAGCAGATTACAGCTTCTGGTCTCCTGTTTTGTCACTAACAATGCTGGAGGGAGAACAGAACAGGGAAACAAAGGGAAAAGGAAGCGTTAACAGTTCAAGTCACAGTAAGTGTTGGCCTGCTTAAACTAATAATATCAGACAATTCTCTATAGTCTAAAACACCCGCAGTCCTCCTGCAGAGCTCCAAGCACTCCATGATCAGTGAACCACGTTTTAATGAGACGTTCTCTTGTAGAGCTTAAAGGTTTGAAATATTAAATCTTTTCTCTCATGCATGCTGACAGCAAATGAATCTGATGCCCATCCATTAATGAAGTTTGTCTGTCTCTTGATCATTATAACGAAGGCATTAGCTAACATTACTTCCCCCCCACACTTTTTTAAATACAGAAAAAAAAAGAATGTCAAGGAGTCCACCAAATGTGACACATAACTGCAAGTTCAAAAGGTCGTTGAGGATTGAGGTCAGACAGCATGGAGAAAATCTTGTACCCTCCTAAAAAGTAGGTCATTTCTTTCAGCCCCACATGGGTCTAGGAAAAATCCTGAGGCATATGTGCAACCTCTGTTCTGTAAAAAAAAAAAAATAGCTTGAAGGTTGTTTCCTTTTTAAAAATACTTCTTTTTTCTTTCTTTATTCTGAAGTGGTTCTTAACGTGATATTGACACATTCTGGGAAAAGGATCACAGAGCTGTAGTATGCCTGATTTCTCTGACATCTAGGTCTGTCACCTGTTAAATACTGTAAGAAGTGTCAGTGACTTCTGGAATTTTTTTAGGGCATTCATTTTTCCTTCTTTTTCTACTTGAGTTCCTGAGAGTGGTCTGGGAGTCTGTGCTGGGTGAGGGCAGCATGGGAACAAAGGCACCAGCCTAGCAGGGCACCTGCTCAGTGCTCAGGCTTGCTCCTGAGCTCTCCCCGAGTCCCCCCTCTGCTGCAAGGCAGGAACAACTCACACCCCACAACCAGCTAGCTTCCTCATAGGAACTTCCACAGATTTCACTGCCGTAGCTTTGAAGAAGTCCTCCACCATCCAAGCTATCTCTTCCTCACTGTAATTCAGGTTGGGCAGCAGGAGCATGAAGAGTGGATTATTTCCTCTTCCCATTCCCAGTTTTTCTCTTCTTGAGTCTGAACAATACTCACCAGTTCAATCCTTTGTCTAGCTCATTTTTGTAGATTTCAGATTGTTCTCCCTGCTCTTTTCCAGATGTCCCACGTTGGCACATCAACGTACATCTTCTGGCAACATTTTCTCCCCTCCCCACAGAAGTACATCTCCCAGCTGAGGACCTTTAGTGCCACTTGAGCCTTTCCTGACTTACTCCCCTCTCCCAGTAGGAAAGCAGCTCTGATTCCTGTGTGGCCAGTGAGACATTGACTTTTCCACCTTTTTGAGAACCTACAGAACTGCAACTCCCTGCAACTGCAAGGGATATGATTTAGTTGGGAAGTATTGGATATGGTTGGACTGGATGATCTTCTAGGTCTTTTCCAACCTTATAATTCTGTGATTCTACATAAACTGCATCTGTACTCATCACCAAAAAAAAAATCTGTCAACATGTAAAAGTTATTGTTCTCAATGAGTAAACATGGGACTCCAATTGCAAAGCAGGTTCCTCAGCCTTCTGGGCACTGCATGTTTAAAATACCGTGATCATTTCAGATAGCTTCAAAATAAAATACTTCGGAACAAATTGTTAATGGTATAGGTGAACTCCTAAATAGTTTTACTGCAAGGGTTAATAAGAAATGTTTTCCCTCAGCTACAAGTCTTACAGCTGGAGTTATGATAGGATTGTGGCTGCAAAAGCCCCATTGTTAAACCTAATCTGCTGTTAAAGTGCTCAGTCGAGATTATTAACATTTCTGATGAAATACTTAGTGAAGCAAAATGTAGTCTTGAGGCTTTGCTGTCTGGACTTCCAGTTAATATCACAAGCACCACAAGCACACTAAATACCTAAACGGTGTACAGGGTTATTAGCCTAATCCACTGTGAGAGCATAGGCATTCCCTCCCTAGGCTCCCTATACATTTCGTCTTAATGAAAACATTGTAAGTATTTTGCAGCCTAGCAGCTAAGGACAGATGCGTCATCTCAGGAGGCAGAATAAATGCCAAAGCTGTTAGATGGTTGCATGGTAAGGGCCTGATCCTGAGCATCGCTGCATATCCGTCCCTCTCGGTGCAGCCTGCATCAACACGGAGCACAACTGGTGGGCTTGGTGGGAGAGGAGGGAAGAAGAGGTGATAACAGATGGAAAAGGGGAAAAAGCAGACCAAAAAGCAGGAACAGAGCTGGCAGAATTTCTAAGCATTTCCAGTGTTGAAGGCCTAAAGAAGTCAATACATTTCTGCTAAGCTCCATTTCCACAGGGAAAAGAAAACCTTTCCTGCTGCTAGGATGATGTAATTTCTGACCAAGACTGAGCTGGCTCTGGCATCTTGAAGAGCACAAGTTCTCTTGGGATTGGCCATCACACCATGTCCACAGAGCATCAACAGGGCCATCAACAGTATGCTACCACAGGCACCTCGTAGTGAAATTTTATCTCATGCCTTGATTTTCAAAAATCTCAGACACTGACTTGTACAGCCTCCATTTCAAAAAAGCAATTTATTCAGGTGCGTGTATGCAAGACACTCACAGATTAAGCAAATACATTTTGGTCCTTACCTAAGTAAGCCAGTTATCTAGGCTTCATCTCCAGTCAAGAAAACAGAAAGCCTCTAGAAAGAGGTTCATCCCTGTCCTGCCTAGGTGCGTGTTTCAGCTGGGTGGGATTGCCTTTCGGAAGTGCCAGTCTGACTAACCGGAATGCACAGGCAGCCCAGAAAGGTAGTTTGGACTATGCTTGCAGGAGGCTAAATTAAGGTCCAATGAATCTCATCTAACATCTCCTGAAAACCCTGGCGAGGGAAGGCACCAGCCGTCTTGCCTGAAATTGTACCATGCACAAGTGACAGTCAGCGTTGCGTCCTGAACCACTCTTTCTTGGATTTCACGGGGGTCAGAGGTAGCCTTGGCATCCTGGACCCATCCCTCATAGCATTAAATTGGGAAAGCTTTCTGTTTCTTCAGTTCAAAACTTCATAACCACAAGAGATTTTCCTAGCCCAGAACAATCATAACTTCACCATTAGAAACAATACAGCAGTGTTTCAAAATAAGATACAAGCATCCAAATCCGGACTAGAAGATACCTCCCAGAACAATGGCTGTACCGAAGCCTGCTTGTGTTTCTTGAAAGCGGAGCTGCTTTATAAATAATAAAAAAATCAAAACTGTATAGCCAAGGTCTGGCTCGCTCTTGCTTGGTCTCTTTCCTCAAGTCATCATTTTATTTCTAACATGTCCGAAACAAAAATGAGCTAGACAAAGAATTTAATGAAATTCTTCACCTCATCCTGTTTTGGTGTCACTTTATTATTATCCGTCACAAACAATAAATTATTTTTCTTTCTGTGACTATGAATTTGTGGCAAATATGAGCCTACCCCAGGCAAAGCAAGCAGAGTAAATGGAGCCAAGTCAAACTGGAATACCACAAGAGTATTAGCTAGATTAAACATTAATAATGACTTTTCTCCTTTTGATCACTGAAGTAGCAACGAAGCAGTAGAAGGAAAGACTAAAATGTTGACATATGTTTTTATTATCTTTAGTCTTCTTTTTTTGAAGTCTTGGGAACTGGCTCCACAAATACTTCCCAGGTCAAAGGCACAGAATTCTATTGTTTATTTCAGCAGTGAGGAGACTGGGCAATTTTGTTTATAAAGATAGCTTCATTTATTCTTACAAAAATTATCGGGAAAACATTCATATAAAAACTGCAAAGAAAAAAAATAATACAATTTTTAAAATTGCTAACTTAGAGCTAGAGCAGAATAAAGAGATTCAAACATAAGTACCAAAAAAATGGAAATCCAGCTACATTTTCTTTTCCATTTTTTTTTCTCATTTTTAGTTCTTCCTGCCTGTTTTGGTTCTGACAGGTCTGGGAAGAGCTTCCCTACAGCCTTTAGTGAGAAATGTTCCTGTCACTTGTCTGACCAAGGGAAACACCAAAGAAATCCCACAAAGAAATCCATGCCTTCATGAGATTTCCAACTACGCTCACCAGACTCTATAGGTTTGAGTTTTCTAAGAACTCCTGCACTTGTGAAATGGATCTAGAGCATATCTGAACCTTTTCAGATTGGCCTGTAAGTAAGAAATCTGCTAAGAGGTTGGAATGGAAGGGAAAGTAAAAGTAGTAAGTTTAAAATAAATGAATTTATATTAAAGAAACATAAAAATAACAGCAATATATCACCCACAGTTACTTTTCCCCACCTTTCCCCCAGCTAGGATTTTTTTGTACTGATTAGAAAAATACTTTGAGGTGGGGAATTCGTTCCTTTTTGTTTAGTTGAAAGCAATTCTACTTTTATTTGAATTTCCTATCTTGTTCCCTTGAGGTTTTGTTTTGTCAAAACACAAAGATTCTGTGAGCACACAAAAGGTAGCTCGAAGTAATTTTTAAATGACTATTCCTGGTCAATGAAATGCACAGTTCTAATAGGAAAATTCACATATGGGGGCAATACCTGCATCTTTTTCCTGGGCCCTGAAAGGGACCAAAGGCATCCAATCTTTTCTTGTTTTGTGATGAAAGAAAGGAAAGAGTGAATCTGAAGCAATTCCTAGTCTGAAACAATTTGTTGCTGTGGCTGCAGGAAACATTGGAGTTCACAGGAGATGCTCATTAAACTACTCTTCATCCATCCTACAGTGTTTCCATTATCCCTGAGTTTACTTTAAAAAGCCAAATTAGGAGCAAGCTTGTATCAAGAAACACACCAATTTCTGCCTTCTTTTCCTTCCCTCTCACGTCTACATCCAAATCCCACCTCCTTTGCATCTTCGCATGCCAATAAAAACCCTGGGGTAAATGCCAGGCACTTGAAGACCCAGACATGTCTGAAGACACCAAATGGTAATTATGCAAACAATTAAATACCACTCTGGTTATGCTGGATCCAGCCATGAGTTTTTCAATCCAGTCATTTCCCCCTTTTTCATATTTTCCAGTGATTTAGTGTATTAATATGGCTTACTCCTTCCCTGCTTTCATCCCTCAGTGTGGGGCACTGTCTTGGTAAAAGTACTGATGGGTACAGCATGAACAGTTCCCAAAATGCTCAACTATATATATATAATCATAGAATCATAGAATCATTAAGGTTGGAAAAGACCTCAAGGATCATCAAGTCCAACCATCAACTCAACACCACCCAACCCACTAACCCATGTCCCTAAGCACCACATCTACACGTTTCTTGGACACCTTCAGGGATGGTGACTCCACCACTTCCCTGGGCAGCCTGTTCAGGACAAAAAGAAGTGCTCAAAATTTATTTTGATCTTTGGATCTGGATTTTTGGAGAATAACCACAGAGAGTGACACAACCAGTGTCTTAAAAACTCATGGTCCTGAGACCAGTGTGTTAGTGGAGTTGTCAAAAAGCAGCTGCAGCACCCCATCCCCAATGAATTGACGTCATTGGCTCAAGGGTCATCTTGTCAATATTACCAGACAGACCTCGCTTTTTGAAGTCTCACTGACACACACGCCAGTGGCAGCTCCTGAGTGACTCCAGTGACTGCAGTGGCAGCATTGTTGGTCCAGGCCCCGCAAGAGTCCCGCTGCAGGCAGCAGTCACAGAGGCTCTGAACTGAAGACACATTCTGAAATGCTGTCTTGAGGAGATGAGAACTTCACGCAAGCACCTGCTTCCTCAACAGAGACCTGGATCTTGTATCAATATTAGGAGAGTCTGCATCTGATTTACGGAGCTTTCCGTGTTCAACGCCCCCCTATTTAAGGGCTAGCAATGTAAAGCTCACTGCTGCTTTTTGAGTTACCAAGCTTGTTTCCTTTACGAACTTACAAGAAAACGTGCTATGGCAACTCTGCTTATCACCTCCCTTGAGAAAACCATAAGCACAAGTGTCTGAACCAGCACATACAGTCTTGCAGATGGCCAATCCCTTTACTAAAGTGGACTAAAGTCTCCTGTACAAGCATGTGTCCTAGTGCTGAACGTTATTAGAAGAACAGGGGAGCACTCAAGTCTGATCAATAGAGAAGAGCATAGCTACAAGTAGTTTAGGCAGTTGAGTCCTTTTGGGTGTTACAGGTATGG
>WKFP01014244.1:524464-539456 GCA_011057875.1 Pterocles orientalis
TGGATTTACCATCAACGAGCCAGAGCAATCGTATGGGTTATTTGTTCACTGCATCAACTGCTTATTCCTGGTGGTATGTGACTGCTCATCACAGACACATGACGCTGTCATTGAACCCCAGCCAGTGCCCAAGCAGGGCTCTTACCAAGGACATGTGTGTACTTGCAGAAACAGAGGGATGACAGATGAGAAAACTCTTGTGGTTTGTTTTTCAATGTAAACAAAAAAGCTTTTTCATAAACACAACTAAGGATGCAGGGAGCTTCACTGGGAAAACAGACTTAGGAAAACTACTCCTGGCTGCAAAGCTTACTGTCCTTCCCCCAAAACGTTAATGAGTCAGTTTGTAGCACTGAATTCTCTGTGTGCAATTACAGCTGCAGCAGAGGGGGAAGTGTTTAGAGATGTCCGAGACACCTCTCACAGAGGGAGATATCCCAGCTACCGACGACTATAGACGTCTGATTAAAGTACATTTAAGATGTTGATTTCCCTTTGGAGTTAACAGAGAGAGGTTTGCTCCTATGGAGAGCGTTTGTGTTAGAAGTCTGAAATTACATCATGTGAACAGTCCCTCAGCCGTCCCCAAAGTCACTGAGGACAGTTCTGGGAAGTAGCTGTACTTAACCCACAGCCAGCAAATGCAAGTTTTGCCTGAAGGGTCTGCAGAGCCAAAGAGCAGTAAAACGTCCCAGCAATAGGATGGGGCACTTCGGGGCTGGGGAAGAGAGAAAAAAAAAACTTTAAATTAAATTTGAAATGTTCCTGAGGCGGCTCCTGCAGCCCTGCAAAGCCTGGGGCCCTGCTCTCCAAGGCCACCTCTTGGAAACACCAAGTTAGAAAGCTGGAGAAAACTGGAGGAAATCCTGAGCAGGCAGAAAGCTGCCAGCGGCCAGGCGCTGTCCTGGGCGGTGGCAGAGACGGGGCCAGGGGCCACACACGTGCAGTGCTGCAGAGATGTCCCCATCTGCGTGCTTTCAGTGAGCATCCCTCAGCCCTTCTGCCCAGCGCAGGCTGCCGGTAGTGTTCAGGTCAATTATTCGATAACCCACCTATTGGGAACATACGACAGACACTTACCACATACCCTAAATATTCTCGATAGTTAGCATTTCTGAGACTCAGGCTCCTTTTTAACACCTCCATATCGGAAGTGAAGTTTTATACTTTCCACTAGCATTTTATATAACATTTTTGGTGATTGTAGTACAGCACTCGGGGTCTCATAGCCCCCCTTGCACTTTGTAGCCTTAAAAACAGATATTTTCTGTTGAGGGATGAAAATGTGTATTAGAGTATTTAGGCATTTTAAGAGAAAAAAAAACAAACAATGTTTGCAGCTGGCTCCATTTACTGATTACAGTTTCATTAACCATGGTAATAGTATTCCTGCTAGTAAATACTTGCTGAAGTATTTACTTTACAATGCTAAAGTATTGCTAGAAAACAATACTCTCCCTTGTTTTCTCATTCCAGTAAGGTTACCATAAGATTACAAAGGAGTCTGATCCCAACAGAGGACTACATTGGGGTTACACACGTATATACACACACCTATACTATCTCTATACATTATCTCATTCCCATGATTAACAACCATTCTTTAAACAACTTTCTTCTTGTTTTTACACAAACAGAAGGTCTGCAAGTATAATCTAAAGATTTTCTCTCCGCAGTAAGTATTCCCATTTTCTAACTGGGAGGGTCAACATCTGATCCAGAAATGGAATTAGCCATTTAAGTCTTAAATAGTAGCAAGAAGTAAAGACAAAAGTTTTTGCATGAGCCAAATGAGCTCTCAGGAATAGGAAGGAGGACCCTGGCAGGACAGGCCAGGACAGGGCCAGGACAGACGGCAGGCAGTGGTTTCCAAGGCTCATTGTTTCCAGCAATTTTCCTTCTTTGTCCCCTCCGTCTCTGCATCTCCCTGCGTGTCAGTAGGCTCCCCAGGCACAGCCTGCTCTGCCATCATAGCTCCATTTTACATCAGTACCTTGTTAACTCAGGGCTGGCTCCTTGTTCTTTTTTGTCCTTTTGTTTTGCATCCCTGAGAAATTTGTCTGCAGTTAAGAGCCATCTGTCATCTCTTAAAGACTTCTCTCTTTTCTGATTCATCTGTCACTCTCACATCTGCTAGGGGTTGAGCAGAAATTAAGCAAGGTCTGAATGCCTCAGAAGCTAGCCCTGTAAGACAAGAAAATAATACAAAATCATTGCTTGTTTTCCACTGGAGGAAAATCTTAATTTGAGTTTACATCCTCCTGGCTTTCTGAGGTCTCTTCCCAGGACAGAATAGTCTGGGCTTGTGTCTATCTGCACTTTGAAAGCAGGCTGTACGTTGGAGACAGTATCCCTCGTCCACTGAAAAGCACAAATAAATATTTACAAAGTTGACTTTTTATCAGCGAGTTACCTCTGCTTGACCCTACTTTTCCATGGAGGAGCCCTGCACAAACACTTTCTGCATTGATAACTGTATTTTATATCCACCAAGAGCGTGTTCAAAATTTGCCATGTCATCAATGGTATCTGCAAGGATTGTGAAGTGTTTGGGGAGTTAACAGTGCTGAGGCTTTCACTGACTGAAAAAAAATGTTTATCAATTCTAAAATGTACCAGTTTACAAAGAAAGTGCTTTGTTAGGGATTTTTCTTAAAAAGTCTTACTGCAATTTGTACTGACAATAAACATGCACCGATGGACTGAATTAATTTCCTATGCGATCAAAACACATGATGTGCTTGATAATGGAATTACAGAACACTCTGCTCTCATAAAGGCATTGCTGCGAGCAGATATTCTCTTCTGAATCTGGCATGGCTGATATGTGAGAGTGCACACGATGGGAGGAAAGAGGGAGAGCGAGATGCATTTGCCTTGGGACAGGAGGGTAAGCCAGTGAAGAAGGCAGCTGCAATCACAGCAGTGGAGCTTGTAGGGAAGTAGTAGCCCTGTCAGATGGATAAATTTGGGGTACAGGGAAAAAAGGAGGCTGTGCCAGCCTCACAACTGCCTTCCTGCCAGTGGCAGCAATCCTTATTCTGCACACACAGTGACAGCCACGCGGAGGAGGAGTCCAGCTCTCATTCTGAGTGAGATGCAGCATCTGGTGCAAGCAAGAAGATTAAACGCAGCGACAGCAGCCTGTGTCTGTAGCTCCCTAGTCAAGGTGTGCATGGCGACAGAGCTGCAGCAGCGGGCAGGAGCCAGGCTCCCTTGGGACATCCTCACGTGAGGATCTGCCGGCTGGTGAGCGTGCCTCCACACCAGTGTCTCCTCCAAGTCCAGGCCAGCAAGCAAGCCCGTGCTGCCTGCCACAGCATAAAAGGAAATGTTAGACCAGTTGAGGTCTGATTTTTGTCTTTCTCCTTAATTTTCCCAGATGCAAACTGAGCCACAAGTGCAACAGACATGAGGGTTAATTCGGCAGCTGTGCCAGGTGGGCTCAACGGGAATTAGTGACCCTGGAGCGAGCCCCAGAATAGAGAGACCTGGCCGTGACATTTGGTCATTGCGGCTGCAGAGCCAAGGAACCAGTGAAGCCATTTGGGCCAGCAGCAGGAGGAGCACCCAGCCTCTGGCGGTGGAGCCAGAGACCCCCAGCACTCTGCAGTCTCCAACCCCACAGCAATATCTGTGCCCAATCCCTCCACCAGCAGCATCCCTCAGCAGCATGGCTTTGTGAGGGACTGCGGCACATTGATCTTTTCCTGCTGGGTTTTATTCATAAAAATGGACAAGCCTAAAACCTTTCCACAACCTTCTGAATTTTTCAAGAAAACCTGACAGCTACACACGGAGCTGAAGAAGCCAAGGTACCGTCCTTTGCTATTACTCACTGTAGCTGCATTCAAACATTTTCCACCCTAAGACCAGTCAGTGACTTCCCTCTCCCGCGTGTGCGGAGGAGGATGTGCTTCAAGAAGCCCAAGAACGGAGAGAACAACAGCTTTGCAAAAACAGCAGGAACATCTGGGGTTTCCACCCCTTCTCAGTTTTTCCAAGGTACATTGTCTTGGGGATTGTGGCAGGGACAGATGGTATGTCCTTTTTCTTTGAATTTTACAGCCTGTATTTGTTTACTAAGCTGAACCGATCTTAAAAAAGTGTATCCACCTTCCATTCATTGCACTGTGCATCACTACCTTGGGCTAAAACGCTATTTTTAGTCAGCACACTCTTTTTGAAAGGAGGCAGACACATGCATTTTTAAAGCCCCCTTCTCAGTTAATCTCAGCCGCTGACATGCCTTTGAAGCTTTGGGTTTGAAGGGATGTGGTATCGGTGATCTTGACAAACATTTCAGTTTGCCCACTGCCGTCCAGGGACTGTGCACACAAGTTTGCTTTTACTAACTGCAGAAATACAAGCAGAACAGACTTACAGTAGGTATATAAACAAGAAGGTCACAAGGTTAATGTTTGACTCTAATCCTAATGACTTTTTTTCAGCCACGCACAAAGCATGACACCAGAAAGAATTCACTAACAACAAAGTAAAGATAAACAAGTACAAGAGCACAACCCTCTCCTTTGTACACCAGCTTCAGAAGTTGCACAAAAGTGTTTATAGTACAAATAAAAATACCCTAGTTTTATAATAGATGTAACTTTATCCATTCCTCTCCATTATATGTGCAATAAGTTGCTCCAAGGTACTAATAAATATATCAGAGGAACTTACTGGTTTATAAATATTTGGAAAAAAAAGAAACTATTGCTTAAATAACCACTGTATAGAGAAAAATAATCTCCCATGGAATTTATTAAACTGGGTTAATGAACTAGCAGGAAAAAAAAAGTTTCAAAACCATTCCCCCAAAATCTAATTCAGAGCAATTCTTTCAAGCTGAGTTTCAGACAAAAATAATGAGGAAAGTCATTGAATATGTTTACAGAAATGTTTGCAAGCTGTGACAAATACATTCTTGATTGTTTAGTTAACGTGCAAGGTGATTCGAAATACAGCAAAGACATTCTGGCTGTTATAAAGGTTCTGTCAAAATATAACAATATTGCTAATGGCTCTTGAAACACAGATAGTAGACCCAAGCCAGTAAACAAACCCCAAAAGTGCACATAGTTTACAAAAAAAAGTACAAATGCTGCCAGCAAGTCTGTTCACATTTCTTTTCGCAGATAAATGTAAAACCTTATCAAAAAACTGCTTCTGTGCCCAAAATATTTGTTCTGTTTCAGGACAGTTTACTTTGGCAACTTACTCAACTTTGCATCTGTAATTAAATGATGAAGATGAGACAACGTGGCTCTGGAGAGATCATAGCAAACTCCGTCTTATCTATTTGCCTTTATTTACAGAGCTCTTCATGTTTTGGCCTCCTTAATGTATTTTTCATGAAAGCAGGAGGGCAAGTTTGACATATGACCTTCTCCCTCAGTCCGTGCAGGAATGGTTATCCAAAGGTAAAGTCCAGCATTTTCTACGACCTCAGATTTCTACCCCCATCAGCAGTTTTTAAGTGATTCCCTCTGCTTTGGAGAACAGACACATCTCCCAGTGCTGCCTTGCTCCATGATGGGAAAACCATTCAACCCCACTTCTGGCTCTACGAAAGTAAGACCTGAGTGAGTCTCTTAGTCAGAATTAAGTTCACATCTAATTTAATATGAACATGTATTATTTCCAGCGTGGGAGTACCCTGGTGTCCAACACTGCCTCGCTGTGGAGAACCCTGGAGACCCTTTTCACGGTGTTCTACTGGCAGCCCACAAGAGAGGTTTCTGCTAGAATTCCCACGGAGGGCTGGAGATGGGGCTGACCTCTCTCAAATCCTCATCAGAAGAGTGACCATGAACCCCATGCTGAGGATGGCACTGCCTTCTCCAGAGGGCTCTCAAGCCCAAGGGGACAGTGGGGAGTTCACATAGTGACACCTCCCAGAAGCCACAGGCAGAGCCCTGCTGACATAACTCATGCTGCAGTGAGGCGACAGCAGCATCCCCCAGTTGCATCAGCAGATGGAGTGGGATTGAGCTCATCTAACATCTGAAAGTTGAGTGCTTTGTCTGCTGGGGTCATCTTGTCTACCTCTGGGTCTGTGCAAGGAGGTTTCTAAGACAGTGGGGTCACCATCCACTGGAGTCACCAGTCTCCCTCCCCTGAAATGTGCTGAAACTAGCTCCAAACTAGTTAGGACTTAGTCACAGTGTGGATGTCTGTGTCTGGACTAGCAGCACTGAGCTCCTTCCACATGCTTCCTTCCATTTAAAATATTTCTCTAGAAGCACCAGTTTCTCTGGGGGATGATAAAGACAGTCTGAGGTATCTAGCTCCGCTCCAAGCTTCGACAGTGCACTTACTAAAGCTGAATAAGGCCATTTCCACCATTGTTAATTTGCTACTCAGATGTCCTGGGGAAACCACCGTGCAGTGCCTGGGCTCAGGTACTATGAAGTGGGGTCATGATCCTGCATCAGAGGGAGAGAATGACTGCAACAGACTGGACCAAGGGCTGGTGAGGAGGGGACTGCGAGAAGACAGGAGACCATGATGGCTCTCAAGGCACAGCCATTTCTGAATGAGCTCCTCAAGCCCACCCAAGTGATGAGTTTGGACTTAACCCAGTTTGTTAGCAGCAATGGGTGATGCGAAGACTTGGGTTATAAAGCGAGACATGGTTTGATTTCCTGTCCACCTAAATCAGCTCACAGTTGCGTGCGACTGTGTATGACGGCAGGAGTGTAGCTGACCTTCCAGCCAGAAGTCCTTGGCCAGAAGACCTTTTTTCACCTCTTTCACCATTTCAACATTCCCACTGATGTTATTTTGACAAGGAGATTTACAAATGTTCGCATTTTCTGATCAACAGGCTGGAAATGTCTCACCGTGAAATGCATCCTCCGCAAGAGGAAACATCATCCTAAATTGCAGAGAGAGATGAAATGCCTTGCAATAACGACTGCAGCAGTGGCCTATAAAACATGTTTACCAGACCCAGGATTCACTGAAGCACAAACATGCTGTACACTGATAGAGGCAGGTTTCAGGGAATCAACGGTCTTTACAAAGAGCCCCCTGTTTGCGGGGATGAGCATGGGGGCAGAAGGCTTGGGTTTACATGGGAAATGTGAAGAACTGTTGCACCTCTCTCCCTGCTCCCCCTACCCACCCAGCCATCAGCCCAGAGCAGGCAGCCCACTCCCACCAGCATCCCTGCCACTGCTCAAGGGATGGTGGCTGTCACCAGTCCCAGCAGAGCTACAGCAAGAGGCACCAATCTGGTCAATCATTAGGGATGAGAACGGAATTTCTCAAACATTCTTGTGACAAAGAAAAACAAAACAAAAAAGAAAAGGGTTTGTCGCTTTGCAATCATCAGCTAGGATGAGTCAAGGATTTGCTTTCATAAAGAGGACAACTTGGCTAAAGCACTTTCAACCTGTAGAATAAATTAACTGGTTTTAAAACAAAACTTAAAATGTATATCACAAGCTGTGTCAGATTGGCTCCAATCTAAAACCGAGAAAATGTCACGAGTGTTCCCTCTGGGTTCAAAGTGATACTGCTTGAGTCATGTTCTTGGCTCTTTGTGTCCTCCTCCAAGTTCCCTCTACCACACAATTGTGGAAACTCGTGCAGTCGGATCTCCCTGAGTATGACAGATTTTGTATGAAATGAGAGACTCCTGCAGGTGCCGGGAGACAGTGTTTCGAGGCTCTTTAGGCAACTAAATCAGGATAGGTCTCTGCAAATTGTGCAAAAAAAAGGCCAAGAGACAAGGTTTTTCAATGTGTCTCTGAAATGATGAAGAATAATTTAAACTTTACACCCAGCCAATATGTCTCACGACTGCCTAACAGATTCTAAGGATACAAAAACTAGATGTAGATAGTTAAGAAAAGCAAATTTTAAACACGTGCTAAAACTCTTCAATCCTATTGAGTTATTGTACTTCTCTCTAAACTGTTATCTTTCCCCGGATGCTTGCAAACCTCAGGAGCATCTTTTAGCTGGTCTGGGAACTGGATAAGTGAATGAACTGTGTCAGCAAACACAGCACAAACTGAGACAGGACATCACGTAAGCCGAGTTCAATGAATGTACTGTTGTTCAAACACGTATAACAGAAAGCGCCTTGCCACTGCTTGGGCTGTAACGTGGAGGCTCTGACTTGAGTTTTAGAGAGTAAAAGGCTGGAAAAGCCCAGCCAGTGGCATGGCCAAGGTCCTGGCACTGCACAGCACCATGTGTAGGTTGGGAAGGACTGGTGGTGTCCTGAAAGGAGCACCTCCCAGTTCCACTGAGTTTGAAAGCCCCGGAAGCCTAACTTTCGTAAACAAACTATCCAGTTAGCCCCACATGCACACTTATTTTGCCCAATTTTAGACATACTCAAACTGACAAATATTTTCCAGAGCTTTGACCTTTCCCAGTCTGCCCACCTCTGGCTTCACCTCTAATTAACAAGTGTTTTCTCCTGAAACATCTATTATGCATCTATTCTAGGCAAAAACTAAACACAGAGTCTGTTCCCATCCACAGCCCGCCCCAGGGAGGGACCCATGAGGTCTCTGACAATGAGCAGCAGCCTGCCACCCACTCCCATTTCCCCAAGATCATCAGCAAAATGGAGAGTTTGTTCCTCTTGTAAACTCCTCACGTGCTGCCAAGGCAGAACGTACACCTCCGTATCCAGACCAGTGACCTCAGAGAGCCCAGAAACAGGAACGCAGAAAATGTTTTCAGGAGGGAGGATTCATTTTTTCCCCGTGATGTCAAAAAGCCCTCAGATCCTGCTGCATGGCATGCTCAGGAATGCTGGAAGCTCCTAAGAGGATGGAAACTTTTCTTCAGAAGAGAGAGCGCAGATCAGCTTGGCACAGGCTTTGGGTTCATGATGTAAAACATGCAGCAAAATTGACTTCGGGTGTTTTCCCAAATGTAGTGTTCATTCCCACTTCTCATTTTGATTCAAGTGCGGTATTGCACTGCCCCGGTATTGTGTCAGAACCAGCATTCACATAGCAAGCTCTAATGCAGATTAAGGAGCCAATCCAGCTTTAAAAATGTAAGAAAAAAATCTTTTTTCTGACTTTCTGAAGCTGGATTTGCTCTCAAATTTCTTTGCAGCAGTCTCCAAAGCAGTGAGCCAGCACAGATGGGGAGATATACAGGGCAGGAACGAGTGTAAAGGGAGTGGGGGAAGAGGCAGAAATACTGTAAAGCAGCATTTCCACCCGACATTTGTCACAGTGGAACCAAACCATCTCTACGACATGGCTTGTGTACCCTAAGTACAAGGACATTAGCATCACCAGGGAGCTTCCTGTTTTGTGGCTGGGCTTGATGTGCAACAAGTGGGGTGACAAACCTAGCATGTGCAAAAATGGAAAAGGAGCTCATGAGCTGTGTGGTACCTCCAACACCCTCTCCTTAACCGTGCTCTCAAAGATGACTACAGAGTGCCTGTGCTCCCAGTGAGTCACCGAGGTGCACCCTGGCAGGCTGGACCCATTTACCATTTTGGAGAGCAGGATGCAATCAAATCCAGGACCAGACGCTCAGAGCAGAAGACTGCCCAGAGACTTGGAACTGACTTTCTTTTTTTCTGCAATTCAAATTTACCAGACAATAGCCAGAAAAGGGACCCAAAGCATAAAACTGTGTCAAGCTCAAGATCAGGGTCCACAAAGAATGAGACACAGCAGCAAACGGGTCTAGTTTTTGCGCAGTGATCTGAGTACAACGTTAGAAGAGCAACAAGGAATTAGTTATCAGATCAATGGATACTCCAGATACTGTCAACAAAAGGATTCATCCTGAAAGCCAATGGGACCATTATTCATGTTAAGCTATTTCACAAACTGTGGTGTTCCCAGAGAACCTGATACAGAGGAAAGAAGATAAGAAGGTGAAGAAGGTTTCCAGAGGTGATCCGAGAAAGCATGTGAAAAATGTCTGCATGAAAAAAATAAAGCACACGGGAAAGGGCACAGTTTGTTACAGTACCGAGGGAAGAATATACAAGAGCAAGATGACTTTTTGGGTTGCAAGCTTCAAGTTTGCAAGCTCCGTAGGAGCTAAGAGATGTGCTGTCTGCAGACGTGCTCCATCAAGCACCCAACAGCTGCCTGCCAAAGTGCCTCCGAAATGTGATGATCTGACAAAGTCCTGTCAGCTCACAGACAAAAAGGAGCGGGACTGCTCCTGCAACTGCTGAAGAAAGTGTCTGTGGGCCAAGGCAGCACATTCCCGAGCTCTGCTGGGAACCTCAGACAGAGCCCCAGTGCAAATGCCAAAAAAGTAAAGGGCCAAGTTAGGCTCATGTGAATGATGCGAGGCAATCGTCCCTCTGCAGCAAAGTAGGCACGGCTATGTTTAACTGGAAAGAAAACAAAGTGCTCACCTCAGGCAGTGCTCCGTGCTCTGCTGAGCTCTCCATGCTAAGGGAGGCTACACTAAACAGAGGATTATGGAAGTCCTACCTTTCTTCACTATGGTATATGCCAGAGAAGCAAATACAAGTTCGTGGAGTAGATCCAGACTGTTTCCAATAAGGCAATTTTATTCCAGAGGAAGAACATCCCCAGGAAGATTGCCAGAAATTACTATGTCACCTTAAATTCCCAGCCAAAATGAACCAAACACGTAAATAAGACATTTCTGGTACCTTCCAAAAGAAGATCTCAACAATTCTTACAAGCGTTGCTCCATCTCACAGTCCCTTTATGATGTGTTGTATACGTGGGAGATGAAGTCCCAAAAGGGTAAATGGATTGCGTAAAGTCTGGGGCTGTGTTGGTAAGGGAGACAAGACACATTTTCTGAGCCCTACTAAATAAAAATAAAGTCATCTTTCTTTGTTATTTGGAGATGTCCAGATTCCTTCTCCAATCTATATATCAATAGATACTTATCCTCTCTAGTGATTTCAGATTTTACTTATTGTGGCAAGTTAAAGGAACAGTTCGTATTTTTATAACTGTTTTTATAGCATGCTTAAGCATACCGCATAATGTACTTCATAAACCTCACAATATCACAATGCAAACTTCATTAAGCTTTAGTGAAAGTCACTACACTGTCAACTAAATACATGATTAAGAAAATGGCAACCAGCTTATTTCTTGGCTCTCATATCTTAGAATTAGATTACTATAAATGCATACAATTGCATGTGCTGCCAAATACTGTACTCCGATGTTTGTCCATAAAATGTAATTTGAAATGCATGTAGGATGGTACAGCTTTTGTAAAAGGAAGTTATTATCTGTGATAAAAGTAATTGTTGACATTAGGAATACAGACTAGAGCATTCAGATGGGAAATTTAATAAAAACAAAACAAATGTAGAAAGGAAAAGGGAGGTTAACAATACAGCAAAACAAAGCCAGATGTAGCAGTAAATATCTGCCCAGAGGTGAACCTGGACTGCTACTGATCAGAGCGGCAGCACAGATGGTTTATTTTTTACACTGGATGTGGTCGGTGGGCAGACAACAGGCAAGTATGCACTTAATCTGAGGAAAAGCAAGGTTAATCATACATTTCACTCTGAAGTGTTATTTTAAAAGAGGGGAGGGCCAGTTGATCAGGGAGCTTTTTGGGGTTTGTTTTGTGTTTTAAACAAATGCTACTACCCACATTTCCTCTTAGCAATCGTCTGAGTTGCATAGGTGAGTAAGAAAGTAAGCAAGCCAGGAGCACTGAGTCAGCGTGAGCTTTTCTCCAGTGCATAGCGGGCCATAGGAGATGCCGCAAAGCCATGCAACTCCTGCCCGTGGACCACCTCTACCTGTGCAGGGCTGGGGTGCTAACCCCAAACAAAATGTCCTTTTCTCCCACTTCAACTCCTCTCCCAGCATGTAGCACATGCGTAACAAAAAAAATTCCTTGAAAACTGCAGAACAAGGTACTCCCTGTGCATCCAGCGCTTCCCCAGGATGAGCAGAGTCAGGGGCAAGGAGAATTTCCTTGGTGAATTGAAGCTCACACTGGGAGCCAGGGATCCCACTTGGAATAATAAGTAACTTTCAATAATCTAATTGTTCTGTGTATTTTTTTTTCAGCTTGAAAATGTCAGGAAAAGGATGTCATGGCAGGACACAGACTAATACACAGAACAAGCTGGCTTGCATTAATATTTTCTGGCTTTTTTTTGTTTTCTTATTTTGGTCTTCTATTCTGCAGTTGTATCACTCCATAGTAACAACCTGCTGAGTGAGAAGGGGATTTACAGTGCTTTTCTCTAGTTCTTAAAGTCTTTCTGTCACTTAGCTGCCACTTCAGAGTTAAAGGAGAACTAACTACACATTTTGGACTAACCTAGCTGTTTTCTCCCTTTTTTAAAAAAATCTTTTCAATGACAAATGTGGCCGAAAGTATGTTGCGTTGTGGGAGGGAAACAGCGTTTGGTATCCAAGGGGTGCATCTGCACTAAATTATCATGCTCTAAAGCTTGGACTGATTTTTCAGCTAACAAACTGGTTTACCATGTTCTTTTAACTATTGGAGAAATAAGCTGTCTGTCAGCTTTTCTCTACAGTGCATTTAAAGCGAGCATCAGCCTCAGCACAAAGCTCAGCAGCACACAGGCAGGGCAGGGCAGAGGGGAGGCAGAGCCTACGGCTGGGACCTGGCACCTGCACCTCTGAAATCAAAGTGGGGAGGAATTAATGCTCAAAATTGTTACCCACAAAGAATAAACATGCAAACTTCCACGGAGGATTTTATCCCTGTATATACAACCATATCCTGCCACGGGAGCGCTTTCTGAGGCTGGAGCTGGGCAGGTTCAATATTTAAGCCACCTTTCCAGCAGATGCATTTGGAAATCCAAAGGTGTAACTCACGAGTGCACTGGGAAGGCACTGCCAGGCATGGCCCTGATATGGGGCAGGGGGCTGTGCTGAAGCACAGATGTGCCCCTGCCTTGGAGGAAACTCGCTGGCCACTGCTAATGGGAATTGCACTCCCAGTGAAGACCAGGAGGGCATAGGAGTGAAGGGTGGGAGTGGAATGTGCTGAAGAGACCTAAGCTACCTGCAGGGGAAGGGAGCCAGGCATGGCTGCAATGATAACTTGGGAGAGACTGCTATTTTCGGCATTATTTTAATCCTGTGTAATTGAGGTGATCGGGAAGGCACTGGCTGCCAGAGTGGGTGGGGATGGGGGACATAAGGGTGGTGACAGGGGACAGATGTGGCACCTTCCCTTATGCTAGCCAAATGCTCAGTGACAAGCAGAGGTGAGAAGGAACAGCAATGAAATGGAGAATGGTGTGATCGCGGCACTGGCGTCTGTGAGCTGGCACTGAGATGTACAAGGAGGCGTTTGATGGCACCTTGCACAGATTGACTGCAGCAAACTACTTCCAGCGTGAGCCCTGAAACCCCATTCTAGAGATGTTTTGAGTCAGAACCAAGAGGCTTTTCCAGTTCTGCTACAAGTTCAGTTCTTCTGGCTCCCTGAGCTTTCATGTGGCAGCAGGGCTGGGCTCCCGAACCATGGCCAAGACATCTGAGTGCACAGAAAAGGTGAGGCAGCTGGAAAGCAAATGTGGAAATAAACTTGGGGTGTTATTTTCCCTCATAAGGAATTGTGGCAATCTATCTTCTTTGTAAATCTTTGTCACTTGAACTATCAAGGAATTTACACTGAGCAGAAAAATAAATTGAAAAATGATGAAATGAGAACTTCAGATTGGTGCAATTATCCCTTTTGGAGAGGACAGAGGACTGCCTCCAGCACAGACAGGTAGCCCTCTTGGGTTTTCTTCTCTGGTCCCGATACAAAGGCAGTTTTATGCATTATCTTCCCAGATCTGATCCCAGGTTTAAGATCTAGAGAATCTGTAGTTGTTAGAAACTCACCTACAGGAAACATACTGCAAGTTTTGGAGTGGTTTGCCATCATGTCTAGCACTGGGAGCTGAAATGAAGCTCCATGCAAACAGAGCGACCCTCCAGCCAGGACCCAGTGCTCGCCCTCCTCCTCGAGGAGCAGAGGGTGGACAGAGCGAAGTGACAGGGGTTGGCTGGCAAGGTCATTCACTGAAGGAGCTGAGAAGTTATCTCATGTCTTGTGAATGCTGATCCTGTGCCCTTTACGCAACTCGATGAGACCTTAAATTATATGCTGTGGAGAGTCAAGACCGTAAATAAAAAGGAGGGCTCCTCAGATAATGGCATTCCAGTAGGCTTACAAATATGCCTCATTTGGGAACATAATCCATTACAGTTTTGGACTTGCCAAATGATCTTCTGTTCTATGGTTGGACTGGATGATCTTCTAGGTCTTTTCCAACCTTATAATTCTGTGATTCTGTGATTCTATTTGTTACCAGTAGCCTTATATCAGACTCATATTTTAAGTTCTTAATTTGTGCAACTTTTGTTCTACCTCAAATGAAATATTTTCTTTTGCCTCTTGCTCCTAACACTCTTACCACCCAGGAGTCAGAACTGACCATCAGAAAAAGCCCTGACATACCCTGGCACTTTCCTCCAGGTGCCCGGCTGAGATACCGCTAACGCAGCAGCATCAAGATTAGCCCCATGGGAAGAGGTTCACCTTCGCTGGCACTGACCAATGCCAAGCTCATGCTTCAGAGGTCAACTTTTTGGCCCCAGGAAGGCACAGGCCAAACAAGGGAGCGGCTTTACATACAGAATGGTATCAAGGACCCCAAGTACAGTGAAACAGATTGATCCTGATAGCACATGTAGAAAGGTTTGAACTATCCAACACAAACTGGCCAACCCAGTTCTGTCAAAGCGCTCTGCAGTTCTGCTTCAGGATTTCAGCCTTGCATTATGGGGAGCAGCTGCTGCTCCAGGAAACATATTTCAGTCTGCGAGGGATCAAGCCCTGAGAGTTTCTGGTACATGTTTCAGAGAAATCAGCCTCAGCCTTAGGTATCCAAGTTGGCTGTCATAAATATTTATTCATTAAAGAAAGTCCTTGTTTGCTTCTGGTGCAGTTTCATAGCCTTCTAAAGACTCATGAACAAGGGAAATGTACGGGCAGGGAA
>WKFP01014244.1:558826-581491 GCA_011057875.1 Pterocles orientalis
GAGGAGGTAGAAGAAAGCTCCCTGTTTAATACCGCAAGTTGGTATCCACTCAGTAACATGTCTAAGGTAAGAAAAAGTCTGTCACGGGTGACAAATTTGCTGAATGTAATGGGTACATGCTTGTATCAATGGTTAATAACTTACGCCACGGTTTTCAAATGCAGATGGTAATTTTGCATGTCTGTTATTTGCTGTGCAGAAAACCCCGCGGCTTTGGGTGCCTGCTTTGGAGAAGAGAGGTGCAACCTCTCTGAAAATCGGACTAACACCAAAACAAGTGGCTCCCGGCATCCTTTTCCAAATATTTTTGCCTGGCTTTCATAATCCTCACAGGCATCCTGGGCATCTGTGAAAAAAGCTGGAACTGCCTCTGGATAGCCAGGATGTATCTTAGCATCATTCAGCCCGGCCAGTACTCGTGTTTGGAACAGCAGAAACAGGTTGATGAAGTGGGTGCACTGAGCACTGGTACACCAGTGAGGTTTCTAAAAGCATAATCAGGAGAAACCTTCAGTCTCCTTCAAGCACGTGAAGAAAATTGAAAGCCCAATGCCATTCATGGGAAATTCCTGTGGGAATTTCACCTATTTACACTGACATTTGGGTCAGCTCCCTTACAAAGGTACGCATTTGACAACAGGCAACGAAAGAAGCAGCTGGTTTTCAAAGAAAACAATTGCAAGTAAAGCCTGCTGGCCAGGCTGATGATTTCTCATCCACTCAGAGTATTTTTGATGAGAAGAACTGATGAGAGCAATCCCTGTGTTGCTGCCTCCTTAGAAGTCTGCCCTGGCATTTATGACCTGCCTCTGAAACTCTCACGGGTTTTGAATCCAAGCAAAAGCTTTGGCAGCTGTAAACCCAGCGCGGGCTCGTTTTAAATGATGAGAGGAAACAGGCGGACAGTGAGTTGATTAGAAAGCTCTTAGAGCCCTGTCGCCTGAACGGGGAGGAAAGGACAACTTCCTTCATGCACTGCCAGAGAGGGGACGCAGGGGCACTCGGAGCCCGCCTTGCTGTCCTTGGTGAGGATGTTGGGAAAGACCATTCCAGGGAGGCTGAGCTGCCCTCGCCAGCCTGCCCCTTCCTGACAGCCTCTGCTCTGAAGATAACGAGGGAGGAAATAACAAAACACTATGGTAAAGACTGGATGGATTTGAAGAGACAACTGCAAGCTGTTTCCTGGCCCCAGCCTTATCTGGAGTCCCAGAAAACAACCCTTTCTCTGTGGTCAATAAATAACCCAGTATGATTGGGGTGAAATATTCGGTTTAATTTCTGTCACTGAGTGCTGGGTAGTGCGATATGATTTCCGTGAAAAGCAGGGCCAGCTGTATTTCTAACCGTGCTTTAGAGCAGAGGGAAAATTCTTGGCAGGAGCATGGTGTGGGTTAAGTCAATGGCATTTAGATGCATTGTAGAAAGTGAAGATGCAGTGCTAGGATGGGGAGGAAAGGTTAAAAGGATGGACTCAAAAAGCCATGTAGAGGTTATTACATGGACCAAGCAGCAAACATTAAAAATAATTCAGCCAATAAAAAATAATAAATACAGGAAGAAATTACTTCATTGCAGCCCACACTGTGTTATCAGTATGAAAGGTCTGGGAGCTGCTTTTCTTTCCCAAATGGCAGCTGATAGCTGATCTAAACAAAAGATCGTCAGGACAGCAAGAGGACAGGAGGGAGGCTCAGGGAGGGGACAAAGAGAAGATGCACCAGAGCAGGAAGGTTTAAGGTCCCAGGCAGCCCCATGGCCACACACACTGATCGGCAGCACCGGCAGCAAGGACACGCAGCCCCCTTCAATACTCTCTGCAGCCAGCCCCTAAAGTCCATCTGAGCAGAAAAAGACATGTCCTAGCTCAGACATCTTCTCTGACCAGTTGCCCAGCGGTGCCTCTATTTATCACACTTCAGACTTCAGGGTCCACACCGCACATTTCACCAGAAAGCCATCACTTTTATACAGTAAAACCTATAAAAGTTTCACTTTTATACAGTGGAACTTGTGTGAGTCCACCACGTTACATCCATACCTGTCTTAAAGGACCACCCCTAGGGTATCCTCAAATTTACTAGCTGCAGCTCTACTCTACCTCTGCAAGAAAATGACCTCTGTGAAGCAATCAACTTTTTGCTGGTCCCCTGAGCAGTCAGGAAGGCAATTTACACTGCAGTTCATTCCTACTACCTTCATAAAGGAAGAAAAAAAAAAAAAAAAAAAACCAACCCTGCCCACTTCCAACTACAGAAACAGTGAGGCAAGATGCAGTTCAGCCATACTGTGGTACCTATAAAACCAACAATCTTAGATATAAGTTTGGTTTGGGGTTGGGAATTTTTTTCCTGTATAGTGAAATAACTGGTAGTAATAGTCATAAAATCTTTCATTGGGTTTCCTGGGGTCTGAAAGACATCTGGGAGGATTACAGGAGGAATACCGTGTGTGGTAGCTGTGCTAGGAGCAGCCCCGATTTATGGCTCCATCTGTAACTGCTGCAGTTTGCCCAAAGCAGATGCTGAAACAGCCCCTCAAGTTAAACGATGCTGATACCATGGCTCAGCAACTAAACTCAACGCCAGGACAAGCTGTGGTCTGCTTTACCTTTCCCTCCCCTTGACTGAGCCCACCTTAGCACTTCCCAACCCTTTTTATTTCTCTCGTTGCCCCAGTTTGGAAGCAGACAGCTGTTTTCACCCCGGCCCCGCGGCAGAGAGAGGTGGTAAGGAAGCAGCAGGGCTGGGTGGCTTGATCACACTCAGCAGTGGAGGTGGCAGCCACGAGGCATCCTGCCACCAAGGCAGTGGGCTGCACTTGCCAAGACAAGACGAGGCACCACCAGTCCCTTTTGCAAAGCGTCACAGAAGGGGTGAGAAAGGAGCACACGGCAACACAGCTGTGCCTTGTAGCAGAGATGTGCTTCCTTATCTCTTCTAACTTGGCTCTTTCCATATTGCAGCCTTATGATACTACTGGAGAAACCTTATCATCGTTTTGCTGAAACACAGCCCGCTATTAAGCAGGGGTCCTGGAAAAAGTCAAAGATGAGGGAGAAGGATTCACCAGCGCAGATAGACATATTTTTGTGGAGGCAGCTGACCAGTTCTCCACAAAACATCCGGAGCTTTCTCAGTATCCCCAACCAGCCTCCATACCTCCAGCTGACTTCCCGTAAAAATGCTGAAGGGTCTTTGATCTCAGGGTACACGTCCTTATGAGAAGGGGAGGGGTAAAACTGCAGCGGTCGGGCCAACACTTGACAGTAGTTCCTGCAGCTCCTCAGACCCCAGCCAGCCTTTGAGAGCCTGTGCCAGAGATTTAGTTTGATCAGTCATGAGTTGAAAAGGCAGAGCAGAGCTGCTCAGGTCAAATCAGATGCTTAACTCTGCTTGCCTTTTGTGACGGGTGGGGAAGTTCAGTTAAAATTAGGATGATAAGAAAGAACACACACGCACACAAAAGACTAACTAGAAATTACATATTAAAAGCATCAGCCTCCTTGTTGTATATCATCTGAACACGGATATCAGTTAATGTCTCAGCCAGTTTCCCGACTCAGCCTCATCCAATTCCCTAGAAATTGCAAAAAAAATAGAAGTTAAGTGTTTCTTTGGAACACACAATATCCCAAACTTTCCAGCCAGCACACATAACACAGCTTTTGCATTTACAATCTGTTATTTTTGCAGATGCTAGAACAGAGCTCCGACCCTGGAGGGGATAAAACTAGTCCAAATGATAACAGCTTAAATGGCAGAAAATATAAACAAATGTTCAGATAGATATTCTTTACTTATGTCTCTGGCAGAAATTCCTCTGTGAGGAAAGAATTTCAGGCTGTAACGGGGGAGTCAGTTCTTTACTCATTCCTGCCTTCCCATTGACTTAATGTGTATGGAGCACTCATGCAATGGTTTTTCCCCTGGGAAACCAAACTTATCCCATGGAAACAAAGGGATAGAGCCCCCTCTTCCTTACACCACTTTCTTCTGCCAGAACGCCCCTCACGTTAATAGGTATCTATAGACATGTGTAAGTAAAAGTAAAACAAACTGTCCACCATCAAGCCATCCCGACTGTATGAAAGAGAAACAGCTTTTTGTGCATCAGGTCTTGCTGGTGTCTAAAACACTGGAGTGATTCTGGAAAAAGAAGTCAGCCATGAAGAATCTAAACTGAGGCCTGAACAAAAAAAAAAAAATGAGATTGATAAGAAGGCAAGGCATGTAAACTGAGAAGTGTATAGCTGGAAAAGTGGTGGGTTGGTTCCCCTCCATCAGCCCACCTCTCAGGAAGGGATGCATGACAAAACGCTGACACCGGGTACTTAGGAACAAAAGGAGGATGCTGCAAATGGAAACCTGTAGGCAGCAGACAGTGAGCAGTAGACTTTATTGTCTATTAGCTAGGGGCCAGAAGAATGAAGTGTATAAATAGAAGCAATAACTTGGTGATGGGCAACACCCCAAAAGTTGAGTCTGGAGACAATATCCCAGGTTACTTGAAAAAACTTCCCTGGAGTTGGGGTGGTAATCTCTCCTGAGCAAATGTTTCTAGAAAGCAAACCCAGGACTTCCTAGGCCAGGCTCTGCAGGAGCCCTGCGAAGGACATCTCTTCTGGTTGTCTCCATGCATCTCCTTCCATGGTGAGTGCAGTCCAGGGGCTGATGCCCAGCTCTCCATAGAGCCCACCTTGTGGCGAGACGATTCACCGTGTGATTACCTGGTAGCTCAGATGAATATGGAAGACAGGGAAAAGCTACTGAGTCTCAGAAAACAGATTAATTTGCAGAAAGGACAAGCCACTATTAACCCCTTTGCCTGAACCAAGAAAGGAAGCGGTAAGCTGGAGCAGCTGGGGGGTGTGATGGAGAGGGTGCAAAAGAAAATTGTTAAAGATTTTATTCCTAGGTGTCTCTGCTTTGTGTGTCCCTGTGTTGTGAAGCGTGGAAATCCTAGGACCATTTGCATGACAGGAGGAAGAAGAGGCAGCCAGAAAAGCTGCCATGTTTACTAGGAGGTGTATTTCAAGACTGGTTTGTCAAATATGCTTTGCATATACATTTAGCCACAGACAAAAGGAAGCAATTCATTCACCAATTTCTGTGGTGAAAATTACTTCAACATTTATTCCACGCCCGTGTGCCAAGCGCACTCCTGATACAAACCCCACAGTTATACACCCATGTACATGCGTGGGTACACACCCCCGCACGGAGACATCCCGTCACTGGCACTAAATAACTTATGGAAATGGTTAATTATGTTTTATCTGGAAATAAAACTAAATCTGGAGGTGAAAAGACAATCAACAAAGCCACAATGTTGAGAATCCTGAAATAGGAAACATCTGTCTGCGGAGGAGGCAGTGCATGTCCCGGTGGCAGGCAGTGGTGCAGGGGGAAGCACGCCCGAGCCCTGGCTCTCTGTGGAGGGCTGGGGGTACAAATCACCTCACTTGCATTTTCTCTTCCTTATTGCCCTGGAACACTGTACATGCGTGACGGTATGTACAGCACTGTACCTACTCCACCAAGACTCTACTTTCCCAACAAAACCAGAAAGATGGTCAAAAATAAGAAGGTGCAAGATAGTTATTCAGGAGTCCCATCAACAAAATCGTTATTCAGCATGAGAGAGTGGTTTTGGTGTTTGGATATGGTGACACATTGGAGCTTGGGGGAGCTGGGTCTTCCAGGTAGGCTGCAAAGAAATCCGGTCAGCAATGAATGGATCTTCAGTTTACTACAGGCAAAGAGAAAAATGGTTCGGCTGAAATCCGTAAGGTCTGGAAGGCCCTCAGATGCAAGTGAGTCCAAGGAACAGAAAAACAAACAAACAAAAAAAAGTCATGCAGAATGGGCAAAGGAACAAGAGGAAGATGATAAAGAGCAGCGAGGGGAAAGCTTGTGCAGAGGGAAATGGGCAAGTTTATTTTTGGCTGTGTGTTTCATTGTAGAAAGCAAACTCTACACAACGGACACACTAGTGCTCCAAAAACCACATCTTGGAGATACTGTTAGCTCAGGACATTCATAGCATATATGAGCTCCAAAAGACAAACGTATACTTTGTGTAATCACAGTCCGAGTAAAGACTGCAGAAACCATTACCACACCAAAAGGCTAACCCAGCCAACCACAGTCTCGTAGGTTATAAAAAACTGCATTCAAGAAAGTCAATTAGGGTCCACAAGGCTCTTGAATGACACAAATGACAGGAAAGCAAAAACATTTCTGAACTGAAGGGCCAAATCCTGCCCCGCCGGTCGCACAACGCAGTGTGAGCTGTGCATAACGATCTGAAGACAGAAACATAAAGAACAAGAAAATAATGCTGTCTAAAGCCAGTAATTGTTTCCTATGGTTTCACAGAGCTGTGCTGAATAAAATGTATTTGTTATATTATGACAGTGGGTCACAGAAACCATAGCAAGGGAGGAAAATGCAGGAAGATTATATGTTGCAGGAAGACATAGCTGCCATAAAGATGAACATAAAAAGCAAAACTGAATAGAGATCTAGAAGTTCTAAATTACCCTTGGCCCAAATGTCTGCCTTACCATTGAAATAGTATAATTATAAAGCTGGCATAAAACACTACATGGATCTAGTTACTAATTTCTTACTAGCAATAGCAGCAAAACAGTTTCTGCCAGTAGCGGGTCTCTTGACAAAAACCTTGTGTCTTCTACATGACGTGACCTATGGGGAAAACTGGTTTTAATCAGGCAAATCTATAAATGGCATGCAGTTGTGGTCGCTCCTCTCAGATGTCAAAAGGAAAAGAGGAGAAAGTG
The DNA here is from genome assembly GCA_011057875.1 of Pterocles orientalis. Classification (NCBI taxonomy): domain Eukaryota; kingdom Metazoa; phylum Chordata; class Aves; order Pterocliformes; family Pteroclidae; genus Pterocles; species Pterocles orientalis. The sequence goes on from WKFP01014244.1 coordinate 565,629, forward strand.
GGGGAAAGGGAGGGGGGATCTTCACCGTAATTTCTGGTTTAACACTTGGCTGTCTCTGAAATGCACAGTGGAATTTGTAGTTTTAGGAGATTGCCTTTGTCATGCAGGCCAGCGATGGCAGCAGTGTCACCTCACAAGCCAGGTGAATAAAATAAAATAAAATAAAACCTCTTCCTAGTAGTACTTTTTTATCCCGTGTGCCCCACTTAAGTATTGACTGCAAACACAGGCTTCTTTTCATGGCTGCAGTTCTGAACTTGGTTACTCTGTTTTCCAGCACACACTTAAACCTAAGCACATGAGAAACACCGCTGAAGTCAACGGCACAGCTCCTGTGCCAAGATGTTAGGCATGTGTTCAAGTGTCCCAATGGGTCTATCCAAAGACCTTCGAACAGAAAATAATCCTAAATAGTTTTCTTTCTCTACGGTGGGTGTCCATGAAACAATCAGTGAAACGCAATCAGTGGAATGGTGTCAGTGAATTAACATTTCGATATCTTACACCACATCATAATCTGTACGCAGTTTAAGATTGTGTGGAGATCTTTGTGTGACCTTTTTAACAATGAAAAGTTGTTTTCAACAAAACTAGACTTCTCTGACATCTTTCTGCTTTCTACTGCTTGAGCTTTTGACAAAAATCTGAACCCCTGAAAACCTAATAGCTTGGCTGCTCTGAAAAGTGTACAGATTATGGTTAAAAAAAGTATCTAATCTTCTGACTAGAAGACAAACTTTGTGCAGAGCCAAACCCTAGTCATTCAGCTGCTGAGCTGAACACATTTCCTCGGGCAACACATGGCAATCAGATAAGTATTAGAAAAGCATAGCCCCTTTCACATCAGCCAACTCCATTCTAACCACAGTTTTGCAAACTTGTGATCTATGCTTGGTATTTAAAAATATTATTTATTTATGTGTAAGGATGCATATTGTGTATGTATATTTCCCCGTTATTTTGCCTTGGGTATGTTGAGGGCCCTCCACATGCCCAAGAGCTGCCAGGGTACTTAAGCATTTATGACCTGTGATTCCGTGGGTCTGAAGGTCATTAAAGGCTGGGTGAGGAAGCGGTTCACATGACAGCCAGTTTGCTGTGATTGATTGTTGTGCTGTAAAATATTACGGAACCTCCCCATTAACTCTTTTTCTCCGCACAGAGCCTACAAGCAAAGGTGACGGCCGTGAGGAGCAGCTCTTGGAGCACTTGTCCCTCCAGCTTTTCCAAATGGTTTTCTGAGTAACATCACAACACTGCTGCAATGTTGAAAAAGGGTCACCAAGGCTGGCAGATAATGATTTTAAAAAACAAACAAAACCCAGGAGTTGAAGAAATGCTTTTGCTCTTAAAAAAAAAAAAAAAAAGTCCACTTGCACCTCTGCAATATGCAATAGAAGAGGTCATTGAACTGTGCTTCGCTAGATGACGATATCTTGTCAGGCTCATGGACAAAGGTGATGCATGACTACCTCTTCACTCCTGCAGTGAGCAAAACAGACAGAGGGCATTGCAGAGGTCCAGCAACGATCACCCCATGCTGCCTGCATGTCCTGGCCCACTCTGGATAGAGTTGTAATTTTGTCAGGACAGATGAATTAATTCCTTCTAGATATTATTCGCAGAGCCTTGCCCCAGTGGTGCCCATGAGCAGCCTGGGACTGTCCTTTTACACTGTACCAAGCCCACAGCCCACTCCACAGCACCCTTTCTTCCAAAGACCCTGAGCCTGTAGCAGACATGCACCCATAAAAGAACAAAAAAGTCGGTATCTCCCAGCACCTGACACGGGTGAGACAGGGATTTGCTTCCACGCCTCATGGTGCGGACGGAAGCAGCATGTCCAGCATGTCCACACGTCACCAGCTGCCCAGGAATATTCTCACCATAAGACCAGAATTACACCGTGATGTGATTAATGGCGTCTGGGTTTGGTGACACAATAAATACAGCTCTTTGCGTGACCAAGAAAAGCAAGAAGAAGGAAAAAAGGCTCTGGTGTAAGTCTCAAATGCTTCCAAAAGAGAAAGACCTGCTTGGATATTCCTCTCTCATAGCAACCCCAAAACAGAGAAGTCAGCAGCTCTACAATAGCTCCCGAACTGGAGCACAAACAACAGATCAAGAGCTTGTTTCTCTTATACAGCACTGATCTCTCAGTTCTTCCTACAATTCTCTGTCACCAAACCCTGCCACACACCTACTGAGCAGCAGCCTAACCCTTGACTGCCCACCGTCAGGCATAGCACCAGAGGAACGAGTGGGATTACCCAAAGAACAAGACAATTCGTGAATGAAAGCAGCAGAACCTAACCTTTAATACAGATCCCCCAAATGGCATCTGCTCCCTCTCGTGAGCTCAGTTCTCAAGTTTGCACTCTGTATAAAAAAGGCATCTTTTCACGCTTTCATTTGTTTGCCCAGAAATGTCATTCGCATCATCACAAAGACCAGTCTTCAAAGGAAAATGTTTGTTTAAGCAAAGAGAGACATTTTTTGTCTGATTCTTTTAGACAAAGTGACTGACATCTTTGGCTTCTGCTTAAAACTGAACTCCAAATGAGGGGAAAAAAAATATTATAGAAAACAAACTACAAATAGTCTGTTTCTAATAAGTCCTCTTTTTATTTATTGAACAAAAGTAACTTTTTACTTTTACCCAAACCTAGTACGGAGTCTTTCTCTGTACCAGTAAAACCAATCAGATGAAAAAATACTTTCTGCCAGAGCTGGAAAGTAAATTCAGTTCACCAAGAAAAGGTTGTTTCCACAGGCTTTGAGCCTTTTATAAGTTACATTCAACCTTCCCTGTCCAATTATTATAGACATAAATTACAAGGTGAGCTAAAATGTGTAGTCCTTTTTTTAGAGCAAAATGCTGGGGTTAGTTCTCTTGGTTGCTGCTGAAGAATAAATTGTATCATTATAGCCTTCTGCTGGGTCTTGTTATTCTGACTTTTTGACTCTCACGAGCTGCAGTCTATACAATGCACAACTGTATTTGTTCACAAGGAATGCTTTAGTTCTTTTTTACTTTTTCCCTTTCCACTTCCTAATGGTTTACATGTAGAAGCCGAGCTTTTGAAAAATTACCTAACACATACTATGTTTAATGAGTACTTTTAAGCATACTTTAGCTACAAATCTTATCAGCTGATTACTTAACCTTTGTGGATAGGCTAAATATTTTCTTCGACACTTAAATAAATATGATACATGGTTCCCGTGGAAAGCCTAATGAGAAGGAAGTTGGATTTAAACTGAAGTCAAGACTTTTCATTTAATTTATTTTATCAGTATTTTTTTCCAAGTGATCAAAGAAAGCAGTTTGTATGGCAGACCTAAATTGATAAAAGACAAATTAAGTACTAAAATATAAATTCTGCAGTACTTTGGGGAATGGGAGTTGCATGTCATCTGGAAGGATGGTCAAGAATTTGCTGTACACTGTGAAGCACATGGTATGAGGTGAGAAGTCAAAATCCCGCCATCTCTCAAGGTGGATTTAAATAATTAAAATCAAGATGTGTGTAAGTCTTTCAGATTTCAATAACAATAAAACGTGTATATAAAATGCCCAGCAGTTGTCCTGGGTCCCCTGAATGCCTTCTGAACTATGAGCAAAGCCTCACCCGAGAACATCAGCCTCCACGCATCAGCCTGTGCGCCTGCGAGTGGGCAACCAGGCTGCCAGGGTCATGCAAGAGACACACGTGCACCCATGGTCGCGTGATGGACACGGCCCTCAGCGCTGTCAGAACCTCCAGACGAAGCGTGGGCCCACAGCACCCCTCCTGGTCCACCCCCAGCCTGGAGCAGGGCTCTGGTGCTCCACAGACCCAGGAGATGCTGCTGTAAGGTGAGGGGCTGCCTCAGAGTATCTCCTGCCCCGCACGTGACACTCAGGTGTGACAAACACAGTCACATGCAGACACCACCGCACACATCCACATAGTGCAATGTAACCCGTTGAGAGGGGTGACCCATGGCTAGCCAGAGCAGGCGGCTCTTTTGGGGCACATGTCCTCAGGGGGGGTTCCCAGCCCTACACCGCAGTGCAACAGGACAGAGTATTAACACCACCCGTGTCACGGATCTTCATTTCTTCTTGAAACCTAAATGCAACACACATATAGAAATCACCCGGAAAGCATGCCGGAGAAAACTCGGGCTCTCTTCTGGGACAGAATGAAGGAGAATGTGAAAACGCACTGACGTCACGAAATAAAGAAGTTGAATAGGTCAAGAAGCAGAGATGTGAGCTTCAGGAAATGGCAAGGCACACAAGAGAAGATAAGGGAGATTGTATAAATAAATAAGCACACAGAAAGGAGCTGAGAGCACTGTGAACAAAGCCTTACTCTTGAGCGAGGGTTTGCGGTCTCTTTGCAGCCTGAGAGCCCCTAGAAAGCTTCAGGGGAGGAGTGGACCCTTTTAGAAATTTCACATAGTGACATCGTTGTACAACACCCACAAACTCGTTTTTCCTTTGTTACCCTTTGCAGACCGAACGGAAGGGACCTGCAGGCGTCCCCGCTCTTTACCCGTGCAAGCAGACCCTCGGCTGGAAGGAGTCCTACTTTCATAATTAAAAAAGAAAAGAAGTAAAACAGCAGAAAGGAAAATAAATCATACAAGGAAACCTGGCCTAGCGCTTCTTTTGTACCCTGATCCGTTCAGAGGAGAGAAAACAGAGAGGTAACTGAAATAGTATTAGTTTAGTTGTTACTGGCAGCACATGTCACCTCGGCTCCGAAGTTGAAAATTAATGAGTATACTTACAGAGTTTTAATTACTGTTCTTAACTCCCAAGCGTAAACTTCATCTACCCACAGGGAATCTTCCCTCCGCTGCTGGAGATAGCTGTTAGAGGCGTGTAATAATGATGGAAAAGGTTTGTATCTTTTCCACTGTGGTTGCTTTAATTTGCAGTGACAGTTGTTAGATCATGTATTTAGAACCACAATAATTTTTACATCCTGTGTGCCAAAAGCAGATACATACATCGTACCTGAAGCTAGGATGGGAGTGCAGGCAGACGTATCCCAGACAGCACCAAGCCCGTGTACTCACTGTGCTTTATCATTACACTGAACTGGATCCAAGGAACTGACTTAGAAGCCAGTTCACGTTTATTTATAGGGGTCAACTGAAAGATGCGGCAGCAGAAAAGTCAGCACAGGCTCTACAAACTCACCAGTGTCAGCTTGTGTTGGTAGTTTGCTGGTCCGTACGTGTGCCTCCATGGCTTCTACTCCTTGCATTAGCTAAAGTCTACTCCACGGACAGTCCAAGGGAAAATACAACAGCCTAATTTGCACTACCTGACTTAGAAAGTATAATGATGTGCAGAAGTGATTAGTGGGTGGTATTCTGAGCCTTGCGTCTCTAGTTCTCAGTGTTCACCCACAGGACAGCAGGTCCTTCGTGTGTCCCTGGGAAGAACTTTTAATGTGGAAACGCAACAAAATTCATTCTGCAATAAGCTTGCAGGCTCAATGGAAGCAACGCACTGTGTTTCAGGTATGTGGTAACCAGCATCATGGCCTTAGCAGGGCTGGGGCAGGGCTTGGGCAGCAGATTTTTATTGCCTCTAGTTCGAGACAACCTGGGTTGAAAAGCTGTCCCCTTGCAGGCTACAAAAAAGGGTACGGGTGCTATAAATGTCTTCCAGGCTCCATGAAGTAAATCCCTGGTCTAGAAGTATTTTGAGGGAAAGAACAACTGAAAACACAGAAGCAAACTAAGACTGGAACAAAATGCAACACATCCCTAACAAAGGCAGCTTCTGCCTTTCTACCAGAATACTCTTATCTGATTTTACAGACAAAGGAAGTATGGGAAGATGTCATTTATCTAGACAAGAACAAAGCATTTGATACTCTGCCAGATGGAAACTATTAGTTCAAGTAGAGAAAGTGGGGATTAAGATAAGAATTGTAAAAAATTGGCTAAAGGGGAAGGGACAATGTTGAGCTGAATGGAAGAAAATCACTAGCAGAGTTTTGCAAGAGTCAGTATCAATCCTATTTATTTCCTTAATAATTCTGGCACAAAAGAGTGTCTAATTAAACTTTTGGATTACTGAGGTTGGGGTTCCTTGTCCATACTGAGAAACAAAAGAATTTTGCCTAAAAAGAGCCATATAGTCTTCAGAAACAATAAACGTGGAGGGAAATTTCATCATATAAGGTAAAGAGGTGTGCACTTAAGAAATCACAAGTAGGAGCTTGTGCCAACCGTGTACATGACTACAAGCCAACAATGTGGCCTGACCACTGGAAAAGGTAAATGTCACCTGGAATGAAGTAAAGTATTTCCACTACAGGAAGGAAAGTATTACTGAAATCAGTAAATGCCAGGCACTGACAGGACCTCATCAAGAAGACCATGCCCAGTTTTGGTCACCAAGGTTATGCTGTGCTGCTAAAATAAAACGTGCTGGGGACTGCTCTCTGGCTTGGTGGCATGGCACAGAGCATGTCTAAACCTCTAAGCCCTCCCACCTTCTCAAAAGAGTCAAGATCAAACTGCCTTTTAGGAATCGTTGCTGGCCTTTGCTAGCTCCAAAACCAAGCCCAAGTATTGCCTGGGAGAGTGTGTAGTCTTCTGGGGTGGACCTACCCCAGTGCTCCCATGATTTGTGCTGGATTAACGCATGCTGAAGAGAAAGGCTACTAGGATGAAGGGAAAACTGGAGAACATCTTACAGAAAAGGAGATGAGAAGCACATGAATCACCTAGCAACACAGGGGCTAAGAAAGTAGATGATTGGCATAAATAAGAACTAGGGGAGAAATGTGTAAGCCAAAAGATAGCACTTGCCATGAGTAGATTAAGAGAGGGATAACAAGCTTATCCATTTATCCAGCAGAGCAGAGTGCTGGAGCAGCCTTCCAGAGGAGACAGAGAGAGGAAAGATTTTAATTTTAAGAAGGAACTTGTAAAGTTTCCTGTGGCAGGTATCCACAGCAATCCAAAGGACTATAAAGATTATGCATGCTGTGTCATGATGCATCACAGCACACAGATGAACTCTCATTGCCTCCCTCTGATTTTCAAACGTGCACAAAACAAGTCACCATTCACAAACCCTGGTAGGTCTCTCGGAGATTGCTGAGATGGGTGAAGGCAAACAGATCCATATTCATCCTGCCCACTTCTGAGTTTGCACCCTTGTCCCCAGCTGGTGCCGCTTCTTTATCCAAACACACGGATCGTTGCAAGCAGAGATATTAGAAAACAGGTCTTGACAAGGAGAGCCTCAAAAGCTTTAGTTGTGCCTCATTGGCTTTGCTCAGCTAGTCCAGTTTCACTAAAGAGCAATTAAATAGAAAGGGGGCCTAGGGAAGCTTATCTTCTTCAGGAAGCATAGCACACATTTTTTATGAATCTCTCAATGGTAAGTCTAAAACCAGACAAAGATAAACAGGAGTGGGGGAAGCTGTACTTAATGGCTCACACATTAATTCCAGCTTTGTCTTGTTTCACTCAGTGTAGATACAGCTGTATAATCTACTCATCAGCTAAGCTGAGCCTCTCCTTACATTTCCAGAGGTCATAACCATTAGTTATTCCCATATCGTAATTTAAAGTAGCTGTAAGCCTCTTCTAGGCTGAAATTTGTAGATCATCCCCTGCTAAGTTGGCAAACTGAGTCTGGACTTCCAAGTAATGCTCAACCATTCCACGTATGAAAATACATGGAAAAATGTGAGGACTACATAATCACCCTGACTGGAAAGCCAAGGCTGTTGTTGTGAGCTGAGCAGGGAGCTCTTCTCCTGCGTGCTGGCGTGTGTTAAGTCTCAGCAGTGTTGTGGTTCCTCAGAAAAACAAAATTTCTGTAATTTTGGTCAGGGGCAGAGGAGGAGACTGGAGCACACTGCCTGGTCAGCCAGGCACACACAGAGGAACACCTCTGCCCTTACCTCTCAGAGCAGCCACAGAGACTAAGGAAAACCCAACTGCAGGCCCTTGCCCTTCTTCTGCCCTTCTGGATGTGTCCTCTCTCTTCAGACCTGTTCTTCTGTGGTGAGATACTACGTACATAAATCCAGCCTGGAGCTGACACACCTGCTGTTTCAGGAGTTTCAGTGAACACAGTATATTCCCATTAAAACTAAACAGTTTCAACAACAACAGCAAAAAGGATTCAACAAAAACAAAAAATCCTCTAGCTGACAGACTTTTTCCATTCACCTATAAAACCCATCAGGAAAAAAAAAATTGCTATTTGACATTTAAATAAGAACTCTTCCCCTGTGATGCAGCGTGGTGCAGTTACAAGGGCGCAGTCAGACATTTGCTAAGTAGGCTGTAGTTATAATTTTTAATTTCCTAGAGGTAACATTCCCCTTTACCTCCCTCAAACCCAAGTCTCCTGCATGGCAGTATCATAGGCTGTTGCCATGCCACCAGCCAGCCACTGATCTTTTTTGAGAACAAACGTGTACTTATTATGAAGATTAAACTGGTGGCACCATTTATCCACATGCCAGACACTGAGGGTACAGCACCCTCGAGCTGCTTTTGAGTGACATTAATCTGACCTGGCCTGACCACACTCTTCACAACAGCACTGTTTCTCCTTAGCCAGAGCTGGTGCTCGGATGAATTGCACTTTATTCACTGGAAGGTCCTGAGCCTCCATCTCTCTGCACAGGACTTTCTGAATATTTCCTCTAAGTTTACCAAATGTTTCCTTGTTCCCAAGCCACAGAGAAGCTGGTGGGGAATGGGGGAGTGAGGAAATCCCTGTGGCTGCAGCCTCTGGTGCTTTGTAAGGACAACCTCTCACGCTCCGTGAGCCTGACCAAAAACCTCACCAGGCTGGGAAGTCTCCTTCGAGGGCAGTGGATTTTGGACCTGCACCTCACAATGTTAACTGTGGAAGTGGAAAGCATTGTTTGACTAACAGAAACAGGTGAATTAGACAGAGGTGCCCTAAAATCAGAAAAACACCGTCCATAGGAGACCCCATGAGTAGCGTATGTGATGGAGCAGAGCAATGGTTCTGAGCAGCTGGTACTCAGAATAAAATCTGAGGGGGGCTTAAACCACCTTTAGAAGAGAGGAACAACAAATCTGATAATTTTCAGTAACCCTTCTTGTTCTCCCAGTCCTGTTGTCAGGCTCACCAACTCCCCACTCCTGGAGGGAGGCAAAAAACCAGAGAGAACGCTCTTCTCTCTCCCTGGCCTTCCTGCTGGCTCCTGTCCTCCCCCTCCCCAGCACCCAGGGTGTTTCTCCTCTCTGACACAGGTTTTGCTGGCACCAGAACACCACCTGTACCTGGCTCCAGTGGTGTGTTTCTCCTTCGTTAGGAGAGCTCCCAGTTCATGCCATTTCTTTCTCGACAGCTTTTACTGCAACCAGTGGGAGAAGGGGCAGGAGGAAAAGGGAAGAGGCAACAAGCCAAGTTTTGTAATGCTTGTAATGCTCAGATGCAGTTTCACATCCAGGAAATGTGAGATCCTCCAGCCGCAGGGCTGACAACATCACAGCAGAAGCCATGCGTCCTGATACAAATGTTAGACACGTTTCTATGACCTAACTTTCCTTCAGTCTTCCTGCAAAACCACAAAGAGTAGGAGGAGACCTCTTCTAGGTTTCAGCTAACAAATGTGACAATGCATCACAGACTGAGAGGCAATTAAAAGTGTGATGGATTAGTTCAAGGAAGCCAAGCCTGTACGAATCCCATCTAAGTCCCTCAGAGCCTCTCCCATGCCAAAATCTGTATGAAGAAGCATTAGCTTCCACAGACATCAATCAGGATCCTGCTGGGCAAGCTGGACATGATGCAGCGACAGCGGTCCCCAAGCCTGACACTACATGTCTGCACAAGAAATCACGGGATGGTTCCTCCTGCTGCCAGGGTGGAAAAGAAGAAGAGACATCTAGCAAAGCCCCGCAGAGAGGAACAATGTGCTTGCCTGGCTGCCCTCCATCACCCACACCTCGCCAGAGGAGCACGCTCACCGCCTTCCCCACCAGTCACACAAGGGAAGGGGCAAGCTGGTCCCCAGGGTCCAGCCCTGCAGGCAATATCAACCCCAGGAGTTATTTATAGTCCCTCGGGAAGTGGCAGGGGATGAGGATGTGAATGGGAGGGAGATTCAGACCAGATGTCCGCAGGCCCTTTCCAAGCAAGCCCGCTTAAATATACAGCACAGCTCACAACCAGAGCTGCGTTGTGTCAAACCACTGTGGTTACCCGAGGACCAGGGTGATAGCGTTGCAACAGCAATGGAGCAGGAGAAAGGATTCTTGCTCGCTAATTGAACAGGGGCCTCAACCAAAGCAGAACAATGCGCAGCGCTGGGGCGGCGGGGCTGCATTGTGAGAGCCTCTGCGAGGAGCGACCGCTGTGCCAGTCCCATTGTTCAGCGCTATCTCCATCTGCTCACGGGCCAGAGCGCCTCGCCCTCACCCGAGCCAGCTGGACACATCTGCATCCTGCAGCTCTGCCGGCCGTCTCTACCAAGGGTGGCGAGTCCTCACCAGCAATGCTACTGAACCTAGATGTCGATGGAGATAGGGCTCTCCTTCAAACATGAGAGGTGCTCCTTGTGCTTCCAACATCACCAGCAGATCCAAAGCTCTTACCACAGCCTTATTGTTGCTGTTACTATGAGACAAGTTCACAATAACTGAATTTTTCCAGTGCTGGTTAGAACAGATGCACTTTGCCAGCGAGGGATTTTGGTTGGGTTTTGTTTGTTGCGGTTTTTTTCAAAAATAAAACAAACTTTTCCTGGGTTAGATTTTGTTCAATGGAATCAGAGGGAGGTCCTCAGCTGTTGAAATCAGAGTAACATCACTGAAGTCAACAGAGTGCACGTTCATTTGTGCAGCTGAACACTGGACTAGAGTTTTACCAACGAGTGGCTGATCAACACACCATTAAACCAATCCTAAACTTGAAACCAGTAGACCAGTTCCTAACTAACACCAAAAAGGCACAGCAAAAAGTAAAACAGGGAAACTGGAGGGAGCCAAAGGAGGGGAAAAGGAGAAGCCTACTGAAATAGGAGAGCCTGGAACCATTTTCTGAAAACAACTCACGAATGATGCTGAAGAACCTCCTCTGACATGCAGCTCTGTCCCCAGGCCCCTTTGCTTTTTTCTGTAAATCCTTACCCCTGACCCATCTCAGCTGGTGAGTGTGGGCTTGTTGGGGCTGCCTGGGCTGGCATGAGGTGGGACACAGGACGAAGAGTAGTTGCTCAGCTGCGTTGGCTCAAGACAATGAAGAACTTTATGCACCAAAGCCAGGTTACACAAAGCCAGGATCCTGGAGTCTTTTCTAAAGACCTGGCATTTAGCCCTTCTGTCACACAGTTTCAGGACCTATTGGAAAGCCCAGAAGCATGATTAGAGATTCTTCAGATAAAGTAAGACATTCAGAAAAATGGAATTGAAAATTCAATAGAATAGGAAGTGTTGCAGAGGTTTGGAAAAGTTCCATCTGCTTTGTGTCTTTTGTAAATTTTCATGCGACTCTGCACTGCCTTGTTAGCCAGATTCAGAAGCAGAAAAGGTCCCTAAAAAGGCTGGTTAAATACCAGGAATCTCACAAAGAAATCCCTTCTTTCCCAGCCAGTTTCCAGGTAATAAAATTAAATTTCTATATTTAGTTACAAATTTATCTAAATTTATTGCAAGCTATGCCTAATTTTCTCTTAAAAGAAATAATTTCCTTCCTTAGAGTAGTGCTTGCTTGTGCTCAGGACAAGGCATATATGACAGTTTCAGCTGAGTCTTGGAATTAATTCAAAGCTGATGTGAAATACCAAAAATGTAGATAAACAGAGACTAAAAGAATTGCAGAGCTAATGCTCTTTCCAGGGAAGCAGCTCTATGTTGCATCCAAAGACTCTGAGATCCCCCTATCCCTACTGGTTATGCAATCTGGTTTGAAGAAACAGTCACAGGCTTGGAAGGAGATGGTTTTTAAAAAGCAGCTCTCCACTGACAGTTCTTCCAGTTCACGTTTTGCATTCTCATTACTCAGAGGAAAAGATGAATTTTCCTGCTAGATGAACCAAAAGCCCAGGTAGTGGGAAATCCTGTCCCAGTAGGATGTGGTACCTCCCAGACGAATGCCAGATTCCTGGGCAGAGGAAGGAGAAGGGACACCGCTACCGGGTGATAGCAGGTCAATCCCTTCACCTCTCATACATGGCTGATCATATTCCTTATTCCTTTCCACCCTGACTATCCAGATCCAAACATTTCCATCCTGGATAGTCTGAGCATGCCCTGGACAATGTAATTCTCCTGTGTACACTGCTAGCTCGGCACCTCAATGATTCTGGAGCAACGAGCTCCATAAGGCTGAGTGTGAATTTTGTACCAAAGTGTTTCCCTCATGGTATGGCCGTTGCTTCTTAGTTTAATTGCATGCCATTTGTCTGACGCAAAGAAGCAAAACGGGAGTGAGCTAAGGAGGGTTCTCAGATAGTCTTTTCTACAAATTCAGTCTTTTTCTCTGTCCTCTTTTTTTCATTTCATTTACAATCAAAAAAATGGAAAGCCGACCAGTTCTTTTTCCACCCTTTACCCGTGTTTAGAAACTGCATTCATTGTAATGCTTTGTTACGTGACTATTCCCATATTATTTTTAATTTTTTTTCCCCACAATTACTTTCTCTGAGGTACATTATACATTCAGGGAATTCAATTACCTTTTTCCTGACTGCCTGCTACAGCAGTTGTAGAGGGGCACTCTATCCACTGAGCTTCAGCCGACTTTAGAGTGTCATGGACCAAGACCTCCACTCCAGGCAGCCCATGCAGGCACTCGGGGAACTGAGCACGGGGCCAGGGCAGGACCGGCCCGTCCACACCAACTTGTCAGCTGGGAACAGCTGGCTGAGATGAACAAGCACCATACATTCCAAAAACGCAGAAAGGGGAACATTTCATCCCATGTTCCTGTCTACTGATGGCTTACTTCAATCTTTTGCTGACATTGCCTCTCTTTCTCTTAGTAAATCAATTAGTGAATGGATCTTCTGTATAGCCTCATCAGCTCGTTACGCAGCGTGTACTTCAGTTGTGCTTATCCAACTTTCCTTTCCAATCTCATTTGTACCGGTACTTTCCTTCTTGCAATAGCAATTATTAAACCACTTGGTGCCTTTCATGGTTAATTATTTCCTTTCTTTACCACAGTTTGCCTTCAAACTACAGGCTAGGTCTTGAACACACCTCAGCATCCCCACTTTTATTTCTTATGAGAAATAATGTTGAAAAGTCCTTATTATTCAACTGTGGAATTCTGTCACATACATTTCTTCTGCAAAGTGTCCTGATTTAGCAATTTTTAATGACAAGTATCACAACATTTTCTGTCCTTTTGTCCTGTCTTTCATGCAGCTGATGAAGGTAAATTTCCCTGGTTTTGTTCTGTGTCTCACTTACAAGTTAGCAGGTTACTAGGCTGAAGTTCCTGTCGTATGACTGAAGCAGGCAGGATAATCATATTAAAGGAATAACTGCTATGAAATGTGAAAAAATTGAACATGTTTTTTGGCACGTATTTCATTATTTCATTATTTTTATATACCAGGTATGGTTAAAAACTAACCTGTATTTACCCCACACACACAAAAAAAAAGATGACTCTCTCAAAAATTCATTACCATACACAGTTTTTCTCTACTTCAGCTCCAGATATTACAAAGAGAGAACCTAAACCTTCTGAAGTTATCTCTGTGTGATAAAGGGCAACAGCACAATCCTTAATTTAATAGAATAATATTGATAAGGACGCAGATGGTGTACCTGTTTTGCAAAGTTATGCCTGAAGCTTTGTTCCATTTTAGTTAGATAAATGTGTTACACGCTAACAAACCAACAGAGCCTGTTTACATTTCCAAGCTGTAGGGAAGAGACTTCAGTAGCACAGTGCACGTTTTCGAAACTGCGGTCGTATTAGTCCCAGAGACACACAGCACACTCGACCTACTGCAGAAACTTGTGTAGATGTGACCCAAGTGATCACTACTGCACAGATTTCGACACCAGTGTTGCTCTATGTCATTGGAATAACAGGCCAGTCTCTTACCCACTGACCAATGTATAGTCCACAACTGGAAAAGAAGATACACTTTTCAACCCATCGTAGTGCAAAAGTTACACAGAAAATGAAAAATTGGGATAAGTTTTCCAGCATTTGGAAATAACTCTAGATTCTGCTCTAAGTTAGCAAGGATGATATGCCTATGTTTACTTGCCACTCATCTTGCGACCTCTTTCCCTACTGTGTGCTAACGTTAGGCTTTCTTCTGTAGCAGTTTCATTTGTCACATAAGCCAAGAAGTAATAAGAGAGGAGAAAAAAAAGGATGTCCGTATAGTCTATAGCCTCTTCAGCAAGACTTAAAGAGATGCTATTCCTCATTACCTTTACAAAGAGGAAGTTAATATATCCTTCCCAGGGGACAATCCCATGCCAAGGGCAAAGCTGAAGGCCACAGAACATCACACCCACCCCTATTTCCCTGAACAGCCATCATGTGTAACTAGCACTTTTCAAAAGGGGGCTGCCCTCCTCACCATTGTGTTTTTTCAGCTTCCTCATATCAGAATTTCCCAACATGAATTTCAGCTGAAGACTCTCCCAATAGCTACTTCACCTGGCTTCAGGCATCCACTTGGAAGGTGCTTAGCACCTTTGGATCACAGAATCCTTCTGCCAATGCATTTTTTTTTTGTTTTATTTCCCAGACCGTCTCATCAAAACCAGTGAAAAAAACCCATTGCACTGCCTAAAGGACAATGGGACATGTCATCACCCCAGCAGAAAACTCAGCTTCCTTTTCTGAGAGCAGTCAGCTCAAAGAGGAGAGGTCATTGTAAAGAGAGGATAAATTTGGCTGCCAGTGCTTGCAGTCATTCTCCACAGCCAAGGGGATGCCCTTCAAAGGAGGGAGTTGTTTGTAAAGAATCCTATTAATGACACCTGGGATAATCAGTGCAAACAGGTCTTTCTACTTCTGGGCTCCACGCCATCCGCTCATTCAGAGGTCGGATGGCTGAAGGCATTGCACTCCAGGGCTTTGCTGCTTTGGGAGATTCAGGTGGGAATACACCCCAGGGATGGGAGGGTTTATGCTTAGGGAGAGTGATCCAGTCTCTCGTTTGAAAAGTGTGAATTTAGCAAACATGGACTCTTGGTGATACTGAGCATTAAGTAATGACTGGCTACAACCTTGAGTTTCTTAGGAAGTTTCCCCTCAACACCTCTCTCAATGAGAGCTTCGCTGTGCGATGACGAGGTGAAAACTAGATGATGTACCGCTTCTTCTGTAGAGCTTGTAAAAGCCGGGTGCAACAGGGTCCTGACCTGCTTGATGGGGTCTCCACAATATATGTTACTAAAAGCAGCCTCCCTCATCCATGTTCAGTGAGCTGGGGGCTGCACGCTCTCAGCCCTACCGCCTGCTCCTGTGTCCCCAGGGACTGTATTGCCTCCTGATGTTCAGAGCCACAGACTAGTATCTCCTGTCATTTTTTTGCCACTCATCTGGCACCATTTCATGCTAAATGCTGTGTCTGTGCTACAGATTTTGAGTGCTGCTGGTGGCCTCACGTCAAAGATCTGTATTTAGGCACCTGAATAAAGGTTCAGAAGACTGACCAGGGACACTGGTTGTGAGACTCCTAAGCCTTCGACTTCAGGCTCTGTAAGGCTGAGGAGCTTTGTTTTCAGAGTCAGTAAAGCACTTTGGAGCAAACTGGGCATGGAGCAAACTCCCACTAATGGAGTCAAGAAAGACAAAATAATACCCTTATTAAGATTGGGGGCTTAGGCTGGGAAAAAAAAAAAAGAAAAAAAAAAAAAAAAAACAA
>WKFP01014244.1:581734-593535 GCA_011057875.1 Pterocles orientalis
CAGTGCTTCAGGCGGAGTTGGAACTAGGTAAGAAATGGTTTTCCTGTTCAGTAAACAATTTTAAGAGTCCAGAAATGTTCTCATGCAGCATCAGAGCATAGCTGAGACCTTGGGAATTTTTTTTTTGAATGAAAGAAAAAAAAACCCTTTACATGCGCTTGTAAAAGAGGGCTCGTAGAAGTTAGCACAGTGCAACAAGGGCTCCTGCAACTGAGACGTTTCACCAGAGTCATGGTAAGCCCTGAACCTTGATAAGGGCCAGTTCCCTTCTCTGTGAGATTTTTATTGCTTATCGAGGGAGGAACAGCTTCAACAGCAGAGATGGAGAGGGGTACCTCCAGTGTCCCCAGCATGAAGGACCAGGGCCACAGCCCCGTCCCTCCAGGGAGGAATCAGACCCACCCTGTCAGCAGTGTTTCTGCAGAATTACTTTTGTCCAAGCTGGATCTGAGATATTACCCTGAGTAGAGCTTAGTCAAAACTGGCATGCCGCCACCCAAAATCTTCTGATACAGGGAATGAAAAAGCCCTTGTGTCCAAATGCTCCCCACCAGCTCTGACTATAGTTCAAGGAAAGGATCAGACTCCCACTCCAGCTGTAAGGTCCCAAACCTGACCTAACACTGCAAAATTTCTGCCAAGTCTTATAGCAGCAGGATAAAAACGGCAGCTATCCTGGCAGGCACTGCACCCCCAGGTTTTCCAGAAGCCTAGGAGAGAAAAAACCCTTTCCCTTCTACAAGGATTGCCCTGGGATCCAATAGCCAACCTGACCAGTTCAAGTCATCACAATCGCTCTGGCTTTTGAAAATGAGTTGTTGTTCAAACACACATATTTGCTATGACTTGCTTCCTGATCCCACAGTAAGAGCAAGGGAACGAACTATTCAACAGCCAAAAATTCACGGAAATCTCTTACCACCATTAGAGCCTGCTGCTGGTACTAGCTGCCGGTCTGGGTCCAAGCAGCCAGGGTCTGCAGGGCTTTGCGAGAACATAGTCAACACCTTCAAACCCAGAAAGTGCCTTTTCTTTGGGCCAGAGGGGGGATGTAGGAGTGAGGACCCTGAAACAGGCTCTAGGGACACATCAGGCTTTAAATCCTTCCTGCTTCCCATGCCCACAGTGGGATGAGCATGGACAGGTACCCTCCCAACTCCCAACTGGTTACCACCCTGCTTCTGTCAGAAACATCTATTGCTTCACCTTCCACGCCTGGTTCCTGTTGTTTGAGGGACAATGTATTTAAAAGCCAAAGGTCCCAGTTTAATGTCATTTTTGGCCCAGGGAGAGCTGAAAATGACAGAACTCACCAGTGCTCCTGAGAACAAAACTCCAAACGGGCTTCAAAAGGATGATTCCCAGTTCCAGACACATCTCCAGATTGATGGTATTTAGTCTTTTCTCCCTAGGGATCATTTCCCAGTTGTTTCTCTAAACTTAAACAAAGAAGGGAAATTGACTCTTTTAACTATTTTCTTCAGAATATGATTCATAAAATATATCTGCCAGTTACCTGTAAAAATACTCTTTCATGGTTTCTGTGCCAGATAAAGCAAACAGACTCAGGCTAATCAATGTACCTGAGCAAGACTGAAGTGGGGAAAAAAAAAAAGCAATGAGTGCTAACGATATCTTTTCTAATTTCTCTAATTAGGCATTATTGAATTGCGCACGTAGCAGCAACCAGCACTGCAGCAGGGTTTGGACAAAAAGTGTTGTGACTCACGTCTTTTTATGTTTGGACTGTTCTGAGTTCAAATCCCAACATGCAACGCAATAACTCACGGGTGCCAGCTCTAATGTGGAAACACATTTACTGAAACAGTTTCATTGCACTCACCCAGTTACACCCAGGATCCTCAAACCCTGCGGCTCAGCTCCTGGCTTTGCTGTGCTGTCCCCAAATCCCCCTCCCCAAAGGAAGGATAATAGCACTTCTCCCCTTACAACAGGTCTACAAGGACAAAGAAGTTCAAGATCCTGGTGAAACTTTCAGTTGCCAGAGTGACGGGGCTGTATACATCCTCAAGAGATCATTCTTTCTTTCATGTGCAAGACAAAATATGTGGAGAACCACAGAACCGCCCAGGAGGTCACCGCTGGTGAGACGGTGCTTTATTTACCCCCTTACCACAGGGCTGCCCACGGTGCAGAGCCAGGTCACTGCTGCACACCAGGGGCAGGGTCCTCACCGCTCACGGAGGCGGCTGGTGAGAGCGGTGGCAAAGGCAGCGTGAAGATGACCAGAATGATGATGTTCGAGCTGGAGCCAGCCTGTGGTTCAGAGGTGGTCCTTGAGCACAGTCAGCATTTGCTCCTGCCACAGCTTCTCCCTTTCCACCCCCTGCAGCTCCTCTGAATCTAAACGAGGGAGAAAAGACCCCTGTGCCCACGCCAGGCACTCCAGGCTCTGTTGTTGGCAAGGGAGGTGAAGGGCTGGAGAAGCCACAGCAGGAGGATTTGGCTGAGAGCAGGAGCAGAGTGTTGCAGGAGCCCCTTGCAAAGCTCCTCTGCGGGCACGTGGCCGCCCCAGGAGCCTGCGAGCACCCTGGGACCCTCGCCCCATGGGGCAGGAGGCATGGAGCTGGGCAAGACCCCACAGAGGAGTGTGAGCTAAAGCACCTTTCCTTACACCCGCCCAGACAACAGGAGCACTGACAGGCCTTAAAGACGTGGATTTTGTTTCAGATTTACTGAAGGTAAGCAACTGCCCAAGAAGTATTGTTAGAAAGATGTCACTTGGCTCCTGTGGGTCTGAGGACGTTTCGTCTCCTCCAATAAGGTCATAGCTGGCAAAGAAGGAAAAGTTTTTCTCATTTTTTTAGTTTCTTTTTTTTAAATGTTGCTACTGGATATTACACAACTTAGTGCTGAATTCCTTACCTCTGGCTTTCTCTTTAAGTGACTCTTCCAGGCAATCTCCCAGAAAAAGGAAAGCTCGTTTCTCAGATAAAATGCATGACCCGCTCACCCCACCCTACCCCGTTTCATACCGTATCCCCTTAGTGCGAGGCATTAAGGCAGGGACAGGCAATCCAGTCCAAGATTTATTCTGCTCTGATCAGGCCAGGCTTTGAGAATCTCCGTGTGGATTTGAGCCTGTGTTCAGTAGCTCACTGACTGCTGTTTTAATACCGAAGCCCTTCCAACCCAGCTGCAGTAATTACCCCCACGGAGCATGAGGAATCTCAGTTATAAACGAGCTGGCAATCTTGCAAAAATATGTCTCCTAGAGGACTTCAGGATATTTCTTTCTGAAGTTAACTCTGTTAAATCATTCCGAAGCTGTCTTCAAATAAAGAATGAACATCCAGAGTAACCCTTGTTTAGTCTCTTTTCCCTGTAAAAGTCAGCTGATCTGCGGAGCCTTCAAATCTCTCAAAGTTATTTCAATTAAATAATCTCTAATGTTTTCCTGAAATGATGCAAACATTCAACAGGAAAGCTTAGGAGAGACGTGAAGGGCTGTTAGACTCGAAGTCAAAGCTTAACGCAGAATGTGTGCTGTTACACTCAGCCAGGCAGGATACTTTCACTCGGTTTATATCAGAGAAGGTTTATTGCACAGTAAACACGACATCAAAGCCTCGGCCAGCATATCCAAACTCAGCTCTTGGCGTTTGTGTTAGGCCAAAGCTGGAGCAGGTCTAACCCTGGGTAGAAACGGCACTGAGCCCTGACTCCTCTTAGCTGCATGAGTCCCGTCTGGCTCAGAAGTGACTGTGACCCATTTGGTGACAACCTGGAAGTAGCCGTGGAAAGCTGTGATGCCTGAAGGGCAAGCAGCCAAGCGACAAAAGCCGTGGTACAGCTGATGCCCTTGTTGCCACTCAAAGGGGAGAAGGGGTGGGTGGACAACACAAACCTGTATGATAACCCGAGTCCTGCAGCAACTGAAACCCCCCTGGCAAGCAAGAGACTATGCCACCCAAATCTGTGCTGCTCTTTGCAGAAACAGAGCTATTGGAGGCAAACACTGCTTTGAAACGTGCACCAAAGGCATGGGGTGCATCTGGGGAGATGCAGGACATGAAAGGCAACTAGCACAGAACTTCCTTCAGCGGCAGTTCGTACTAATAACGTCTTTTTTTTTGGCCCTTTTCACGTTGAACAAGTAACTAAAAGTTAAACAGGGTGTCACCTAATCCCATTGCTGAGTCCGGTCCTGCGTGTATAAACTTGGCTGGACTGGGAAAGACCCCTGAGCACGCTGGGCTGCCTTTGAGCACTGGCGGGAGGCAGTGGGGGCTCCAGAGATGCCCATGGAGGGAGAAGCTGCACAGCAGCGGGTTTCACTGCCGCACACACTCGTAAGAATGAGCAGAGATGAGATAACTCCTTCCTAGTCAGTGGCCCTGCGCATTTTTGCCGTTGGGGTACTCTGCAGAGAGCTGCGGATGGGATGAGCGAGCAACACGAGCACTGGCAAAATTTGTGGGGCAGCCGAGGGGCGAGGAGCCTCAGGGCCACCCGTGCTTCTTACCAACCAAATTCAGGGCTGGCGGGAAGTCTGCAGATTTTTCCAGAGCAACAGGACTTTTCAAACTGCGGATAAGAGGTTGATAGAAAAATGTCCTGAAAGGTGATTAAGCTCTCTTACTTTGTGGGGTGTCCAGGAGCAGTTATCAAAGCTCTGTAGCAGGCAGCTCTGCTGAGACTGAACCAGGGAGATAAGTCACCAAATCAGCCCAGTTAATTATCTTGGCCCTGCAGTCGCTTTTTCTCAAAGTCAGGAAGGTTTAATTCAATGTGCCAAAAACCCCTTTTTATGTCAAAGAACATCTATCCTGACCTGGAGGGATGGTAGGAAGGGGAAAGATATTTTTCAATTAAAAAAAAAAAAAATCAAAAACCCCACCATATACACAAAGCAAAATACCTTCTGTGTGAACCGAGCAGTTCCTAAGAGACATCTTGGAGCAGCAAGGGAGCTGGGTAATCTTTAATAAGGGAATTCTTCAGAGACTGGAGCTTTCCTTTGGTTGCTGGCTGCCTCCTGGGGAGAGAAAACACTATGGAAATGAAATACGACCTTGCACCATTGTGGCAGAGTATTTCCAGTCCTTTCCCTTGCCCATGCGAGTAATCCCTCCTTGTGTAAGGAGCTCCATTTCATGGTCACCTGCATGGTCACCTTCTTCATCACAGGTGACATTGCTGCACTCTTTCACTTGACACACACAGGTCTGGAAGCTCTGTTTACTATTTTTTCCCCAAGATTTGAAGGATGTAACCAGTGGATAGTGTTTGCTTACGGCATCAGAAATTCTTGCAACTCTGAGTTTTGAGTTTTCTCTGCGCTCACCCGCACCCTTCCCAGCGGCGTGGCATGTCCTCCCCCATCAAGCACGCTCAGGGAGAAGGATGTCACCCTGGCCAGCTCGTGCCCGGTGCTGCACCCTGGCGCTCAGCACACCCTTGCCCACCTCCTGCCAGGACAGCACAGGAACCACATCACCCAGCCCCAAGAAACAGCTCAGTGCGGACAGAAACCCCCACCAGCACACCTCCCCATCCTTCCCTGCACATTTCCAGTAATTTCCAGCAATCTGGGTTTCATTTTTTTTTAATAATAGTAAACAATAAAATAATATTGTCTAATAATAATTGTCTTTAATCTATATCCTTCCACCAGCTGAGACCCTCCTGTGCCAGAGTGCGATTTCGTTAAATGAATAGCTGATTGTAGAGTAATTACAGCCTTCCCTGGGCTACTCCTTTTTTTTTTCCTGTTCGTTTTAATTTCAATTTCCACTGATTGAGGGAAGCCCCTTCTTTTTTTCCTGCCTTGGTCCACTGTGGTGTGTTCGGTCTCAATCACAGGCTTTTTCCCCCAGTGAAGGGAAGGCTGGGTAACACTTGGGTGCGATTCCTGCCCCAGTCACATGTAATTTGGTAGAGAATGAGTAACCGTGCCTGCAATTTCACCTTCGTTGCCATGCAGCTGTCTACCGTCTGGATGGCGGCACCGTGATACCGTTACCTGTTTATCTCCTGGAGGTACACATACTGCTGGCAAGCCCCTGCCCATCGCTGTTTATGTGCAAGGAGTTAATATCACCGCGTTACAGTGCCCCTTGGTGAAACTATAATTAGGCAACGGTTTTATTTTACTGCTTGTGAGCACTCCCTGACAGCACAGCCACTGGGTACTTTCCAAACTCTTGCAGTTTCAGGCCCCAACCTGAAATTCTCATTTAGAGGATGACTTTTACTGCTGTTAATTCCTCAAGCACCTCTCCGAGGCCCCAGCTTGCACTGGGGTGCCAGAACATGGGGCTGGACTGGGCAGGGCTATCAAATGCCAGGGTGAGCTGCTCTGCTCCGTCACCTGTGCGGTGGCAGGACAAGGCACCGGAGGTATACGGCGATGCTGGTGGGCTGGGCAGGGAGGGGGGTGCTGTGCCCAGCAGCAGAGGTCCAGGCACCCCGCTGGCCCAGGAGCTGTGGGTGCAGTGTCTTGGTGTCCAGCAGCACCAGTACCCGTGGGTGCAGGAGAGGAGGAGCAGCTGAACAGCAATGCCCTTCTCGTCAGGGGAGATATTTTAAACCATCTTCTTTGCGGGTAGCCCTTTTGGCTCCTAAGTCTGTCTGAGGCAGAGGTGTAGAAAATGTTGGAGGGCAGAACATCAGAGCAGCAGTCCGGGAGGACAAAGACCATCTGTCTGTGCCCGGGCGCAGCCTTTCACAGGACTAAGAGGCACACTCACACTTGCTCATCTGCGACTAGAGGAACAAACATATCCATGGCTTCTGTAGCTACCTCAGACCTCCTGCTATTAAGGCATTTATTTGTGATTTTTTTCATCTCCCTCCAACACCAGACACGCCTCTTCTTGCACAGTCTCCATGCAAGCCATAGAGACCTGCATGGCCCTGGGGGACACCAGCTGACAGCACTGACCGCTCCAAACCACTGGTTTTAGGACTACTCAGATGTTAGACAGATGAGCAGAGTGTAAGTATCTAGGGAGAAGGGTTATTGGCAAGAAGAGAATCACTGAATCTGTTGCCTGCAGTGACAGACAGGAGGAAAGCCACAGGCAATGCAGGGACAAACTGCAACCCCTGGGACCAAACACGGGCAGCCCAGGAGCCACAGGGGTTGCCTAGTCTTGGTGAAGCACCTCTGCCTCTTTACCAAGTCTCACGCCACCAGCTGGGCATCCAACAGTCCCTGGCCAGGACCTGGAGGTCTCTCCTAGTCAGGAACAAGGCTGGGAAGCTGGAGGGGAAGGGCAGACCCAAGTCCTTGAGGGGCAGGAGGGCTGCAACCCCACGGCGCTACCCAGGGAGCCTGGACCCCTTCTCCCAGGGAATGCCCACACTGGTGGGACACGTGTCCCCAGGGCCACACTGGGCACTGTATGTGCTGACACAGGGCATGGGACCTTCACACGTATTGTAGTCCAGCTTCAGCCACAGCCGAGCTCACACCAAGCTAATTCGCAGCTTTCAGAAGCCTGCCAGATTGAGTTTCCTTCGAGCATCCAGCCATAACAGTGACTTACATCTCTGGCATATGGGCAACACGCCTGGCTGTCCTGATAAAATATGTCTATGCCTTCCCATCTTCAGCAGAGACCAAAGGCATTTTCAGCGTTAGGCAGAGCTGCAGCAACTTCTGCCTAAACTAACATTTCATTTCCTTGCTACAGCTCACTTCTATTGTCATCACTTTCATGCCTCTAATTAACTTGCATCTGTTTCGTGTTTGAAGTTTATAACACTTGCCCACTTTGGCTACAGTAGTTTATAACCCAACGCTAAACATATGTTTATGTTTACTGCACACTAGCTCTGAATCCTTTGACTTAGCGTTCTATCAGTTCATTATGCCATGAATGGAGAGCCTCTGACACAGGGCTGCAGCGTTTAGTGGCAATAAATTGGGGAATCGTTTGGAGATGGTTGAAGAGAGGTGGCCAGTGAGGACATGCCTTGCCTGACATCCAGAGATGATGAGAATTTGCCACCCACCCTGTAACCACTGGGATTTTTAGCACCTCCAAACATGAAACCACAACAGCTTTCAGCAAAACTGCCATCTGGAGCTCAAAGAAGAGACTTAAATCCTGTGCCATCTTGGCTCCAGAGGCCCTCAGAACATCCTACCTACCTTTAAACTAAGTACCCATTGGCTTTGCATTAGGGCTAATGAGATTTTCAAAAGGGTTACAGATGGCCGGGAGGGAGGGGGGTTGTATAACGTACCATGCTACATATAGAACGTATAGCATATTGCTAAGTAATGCTTAACACCTGCCACAGCTGTAAGGTAACAGGCTGGTGTCCTGGCACCAGCTGAGGTGAATATTAAGGTCCAGTTGGCCATTCAGACCAGTTTTACACTCGTTAGCATTACTGGAGCTACTCTGTTTTCCACCAGACATGATAAATCACGCCAGCATCTGGGTGAAATAAGCTCACCGCCTCTTCACAGCCTGAGCCATTAAGGTGATGCCTAGATAAATGTGTTTATTTTTCATACAGATAACAGGATGCTCCTTAGACATAATAAGTATTTACTTTCTCCTGCATTGCTATTATCTCCCTCATTGAGAACTGTAATTAGTGTCATTGATCGTTTTTGTAGTTTGCCATCTAATTTTTTTTTTTTTGCACTGTGGTTGACTGAAACTGCAATACACATTATAGCAATACAGGAAAAGTCAGGTTTGATCTCTGCCTGTACACTGTTTGGACTGATCTACCTCGGAGCAGTGCACGAGCTGTTCCCGTGACACACCACAATACTTTACCCTGTACACGCAATTTAAAAGGGACAACCATCCATTTTCCATCCAGCAAAATTACCCTCCCTGCTAATATTATCACCAAACTCTTGAACGAGCAGCTCCCACTTCTCTAGTGGTTTCTTGATGGGGATAGGCAGCCAAACCCTGAGTTTCTTGCTGGGGCAAGTTTCTATCACCAACCAAAAGGCAAGTGGCGTGTAGCTCCTCTCTGGGGACCCAGAGACAAAAGGACCTTCCCCTCCCTCTCCCTCTGCACAGGCACTGCTCTCAGGAGGTGGTGTCACACAGGACATTTTCGGGATGCATGTGATCTCTTGTTGCCAATTAAATATGTTATTGACTGTGTACCACAAGGATAAAATAAAACCCCAGCTGTGACACATAAGGAAATGCCCGCTTGCAGAGCCTGAGATGCGGAGATCGGTGCTGTTGTGCTGAAGCCAATGCCAGAAAGCTGGTTTGCAGCAACAGTTATCTGACCAAGCACCTCTGGGACTGCTGTTCTTCCTGTTCGGGAGAAAGCATCAGTCTGCATCCATCTACAGTCATGCATATTTTTTTTTTTTTCAGATAGCAAGAACTACACAAGTAATAAATTTACAATAAATTTACAAATTGGCCTGGAAGGTAAAATCCTTTGCAGAGCTTTTATTTTTTCTCTGGCTTCCACACACCACAAAGGCGTGCGCACACACTGACAGAGGCATGCTGTGAAGAGCAAACAGTCTCTGAGGGGAAAAGCCATCCCCAGCGTGAGAGCCATTGCAGAAGGACCTCAGCACCCTCGGAATGTGGCTGGGAGGGACATCAGCTCCTTCAGCGTGCCCATGCAGAAAGGGCCGTCACCTAGCCAAGGACAACCCAACCCAAAGCAATTAAGCTTTCGCTTCCCCTCTGTACCTGGCGGTGTGTGCCTTACGCCTGGACTGCTTTTCAGTAAGAAGCAAGCCAGAAGAGAGTCACCCCAGTTTTCGCCACGTCCACCTGGATTACTTAGTAACCTACTAGAAATCTGGAATAAGGAAAGACTCCTCGTTTCTTTTGCTTCACTTTTCTCTCATCTTGTCGGATAGGAAATGCCCAGACTCTTCCCTCATTTGGCAGAAATTCAATTCACCTGGTTTCAAGCCTTCAGAGCAGAGAAGAACCCATTAAGCTCGTTTCCATTTGTCCCAGCAACGAATTGATATATGGAGACATGAAGAAAATACTTTTGAATTGCTTTTTCCATTATCTGGTTCTCACTTGCTGCCGTTTCCCGTTCGCCTAACCCAGCTTCTTTATTCTCCTTGTGTCCGGCCCATAGCAATTATCTCGATATCTAGGAAGAAGCATTAGTTTTTAAGATCTCAGCCTTTGCAATCCAGAGACACTAAGGGGAGAGGATTAAACTTCCATCTGTCTGCCTTGAGGGGTCAAAGGAGAGAAATCAGAGAGAGGTTTCAAAAGATGCTTGTGTGACAACATTGCACACTCCCTGGGCAGGAGAGTCTCAGGTAAGACACATCTGCTTGGGAGTCATCCTGGTCACCAGCTGGAACAGGTTCTTAAATATTCGCTTTACACACAGCAGCCTGGAAAGATGCCTCCAGATTCCTTCCTCCAGAGCGCCCAGCTGATTCTCTAGACCCGTGTCATCTGCAGACGGGAGTGAGGAAGTGGCCTGGTCGTCCACACAGCTGAAGCATGCACCGGAACACCAGCGCAGCATCGCCCAGTAGGAGCAGGGACATCCCACGGAGGAGCAATCCCATCCCTTCATACAGGTATGCGTCCCACAGCACAGATGGGGCCGCAAGGGCGGTAGGACCACCACCTGGTCCCCTGCAGCACCCCAGTCCTGGGGCCACTGTCCCCAAGGAGAGGGCGTGCAGGGTCCGCTGCGGTCTGAGCCCTGCACCAGGCGCTGACATTGGCCTTTCTGGGGACAGAGCTGAGCGCGGCTGTGACTCATCAGCCTCCGCTTCCCCCCCAGTGGCCGGTGACTAATTGTATTTACTCCCATTCTTCATGTTTTGGGGAGAACAAACATAAACAGGCTTAGCAGTAGTTGTTGCTATGTCTCTAGTGTTTCCTCCTTTGGCCAAGTAGGGGTTTTCCCATAGACACATAGTTTTAGAGCTGCATTTTAAGTATTTTTTTTTCTTATTTTTAAGAAATAATGTGAACATTTCTTGGCTAGTGGGAAGAGAAGCAAGGAAGGAAACTCCAAGGAGTAATTTCTGATTTGATGCAGACTCTGGGGAAAAGTTTCTGCACCCTGCCTATAGAAGAGGTCTGGGCAGCAGGCATTGCCACAACACGAAGATTTCTTCCCGGGGCCCTGGAGAAGTCCCCATTGGCTCTGGAAGGATCAGCTGGAAGGATTACATGCAGTGCCCGTGGACACAAGTCTCCTGGCAGGAACATCTCAAAGGCTGGTCTGGAGAACCAGCTGCTGTCACACATCCCTGCCTAGGAAGCACTTACGTTTGTACGTACCCACATAACTATAGTCCCTTGCACACACTTGTACATACACAGGTGTCATTGCACACAGATTTGTTTAGTGGGAATCTGCAGCTCATGTCTAGAATGGGCTGAAAAGTCCTTAAGAGATGAAGTCTTCTCCCTGCTTGAAGAACGTATAGATTGTCCGGAGGAAGCAGGAAGAAGAGCGAAGTGTGAGTGTCCAGTCAACAGGACAGGGCACTCAGGTAACTCAGGTTCTATTGAATATGTTATTAATGATATAGAAGCATTACACAATTAAAAAAACACATTATATAGTACTGATATATAAATTTATTACATAATTCCAGCCTCAGTCAGAAGACTCAATTTTATTTGTAAGTTTTATAAACACCCATTTTCATGGATTTTAGAATATATATAACCCAAAGCTCATCACGTAGGACGCTTTCCTGAGAGACGGGAGACCTTTGGTCAAGCTTTCACTTACGCAAAACACAGAGGACCGTTTAGTGACACTAAGAGCAGTGACGGTGACAGTGCCCCAGCAAGGCAAACCGAGCCAGGCTGGTCCTAAGCACAGGGGGT
>WKFP01014244.1:599399-619795 GCA_011057875.1 Pterocles orientalis
TCCTGTGCCATCTTGGCTCCAGAGGCCCTCAGAACATCCTACCTACCTTTAAACTAAGTACCCATTGGCTTTGCATTAGGGCTAATGAGATTTTCAAAAGGGTTACAGATGGCCGGGAGGGAGGGGGGTTGTATAACGTACCATGCTACATATAGAACGTATAGCATATTGCTAAGTAATGCTTAACACCTGCCACAGCTGTAAGGTAACAGGCTGGTGTCCTGGCACCAGCTGAGGTGAATATTAAGGTCCAGTTGGCCATTCAGACCAGTTTTACATTCGTTAGCATTACTGGAGCTACTTCTGTTTTCCACCAGACATGATAAATCACGCCAGCATCTGGGTGAAATAAGCTCACCGCCTCTTCACAGCCTGAGCCATTAAGGTGATGCCTAGATAAATGTGTTTATTTTTCATACAGATAACAGGATGCTCCTTAGACATAATAAGTATTTACTTTCTCCTGCATTGCTATTATCTCCCTCATTGAGAACTGTAATTAGTGTCATTGATCGTTTTTGTAGTTTGCCATCTAATTTTTTTTTTTTTGCACTGTGGTTGACTGAAACTGCAACACACATTATGGCAATACAGGAAAAGTCAGGTTTGATCTCTGCCTGTACACTGTTTGGACTGATCTACCTCGGAGCTGTGCACGAGCTGTTCCCGTGACACACCACAATACTTTACCCTGTACACGCAGTTTAAAAGGGACAACCATCCATTTTCCATCCAACGAAATTACCCTCCCTGCTAATATTATCACCAAACTCTTGAACTAGCAGCTCCCACTTCTCTAGTGGTTTCTTGATGGGGATAGGCAACCAAACCCTGAGTTTCTTGCTGGGGCAAGTTTCTATCATGAACCAAAAGGCAAGCGGCGTGCAGCTCCTCTCTGGGGACCCAGAGACAAAAGGACCTTCCCCTCACTCTCCCTCTGCACAGGCACTGCTCTCAGGAGGTGGTGTCACACAGGACATTTTCGGGATGCATGTGATCTCTTGTTGCCAATTAAATATGTACCACAAGGATAAAATAAAATCACAGCTGTGACACATAAGGAAATGCCCGCTTGCAGAGCCTGAGATGCGGAGATCGGTGCTGTTGTGCTGAAGCCAATGCCAGAAAGCTGGTTTGCAGCAACAGCTATCTGACCAAGCACCTCTGGGACTGCTGTTCTTCCTGTTCGGGAGAAAGTTTGCATCCATCTACAGTCATGCATATTTTTTTTTTTCAGATAGCAAGAACTACACAAGTAATAAATTTACAATAAATTTACAAATTGGCCTGGAAAGTAAAATCCTTCGCACAGCTTTTATTTTTTCTCTGGCTTCCACACACCACAAAGGCGTGCGCACACACTGACAGAGGCATGCTGTGAAGAGCAAACAGTCTCTGAGGGGAAAAGCCATCCCCAGCGTGAGAGCCATTGCAGAAGGACCTCAGCACCCTCGGAATGTGGCTGGGAGGGACATCAGCTCCTTCAGCGTGCCCATGCAGAAAGGGCCGTCACCTAGCCAAGGACAACCCAACCCAAAGCAATTAAGCTTTCGCTTCCCCTCTGTACCTGGCGGTGTGTGCCTTACGCCTGGACTGCTTTTCAGTAAGAAGCAAGCCAGAAGAGAGTCACCCCAGTTTTCGCCACGTCCACCTGGATTACTTAGTAACCTACTAGAAATCTGGAACAAGGAAAGACTCCTCGTTTCTTTTGCTTCACTTTTCTCTCATCTTGTCGGATAGGAAATGCCCAGACTCTTCCCTCATTTGGCAGAAATTCAATTCACCTGGTTTCAAGCCTTCAGAGCAGAGAAGAACCCATTAAGCTCATTTCCATTCGTCCCAGCAACAAATTGATGTATGGAGACATGAAGAAAATACTTTTGAATTGCTTTTTCCATTATCTGGTTCTCACTTGCTGCCGTTTCCCGTTCGCCTAACCCAGCTTCTTTATTCTCCTTGTGTCCGGCCCATAGCAATTATCTCGATATCTAGGAAGAAGCATTAGTTTTTAAGATCTCAGCCTTTGCAATCCAGAGACACTAAGGGGAAAGGATTAAACTTCCATCTGTTTGCCTTGAGGGGTCAAAGCAGAGAAATCAGAGAGAGGTTTCAAAAGATGCTTGTGTGACAACATTGCACACTCCCTGGGCAGGAGAGTCTCAGGTAAGACACATCTGCTTGGGAGTCATCCCGGCCACCAGCTGGAACAGGTTCTTAAATATTCGCTTTACACACAGCAGCCTGGAAAGATGCCTTCAGATTCCTTCCTCCAGAGCGCCCAGCTGATTCTCTAGACCCGTGTCATCTGCAGACGGGAGTGAGGAAGTGGCCTGGTTGTCCACACAGCTGAAGCATGCACCGGAACACCAGCGCAGCATCGCCCAGTAGGAGCAGGGACATCCCACGGAGGAGCAATCCCATCCCTTCATACAGGTATGCATCCCACAGCACAGACGGGGCTGCAAGGGCGGTAGGACCACCACCTGGTCCCCTGCAGCACCCCAATCCTGGGGCCACTGTCCCCAAGGAGAGGGCGTGCAGGGTCCGCTGCGGTCTGAGCCCTGCACCAGGCGCTGACATTGGCCTTTGTGGGGACAGAGCTGAGCGCGGCTGTGACTCATCAGCCTCCGCTTCCCCACCAGTGGCTGGTGACTAATTGTATTTACTCCCATTCTTCATGTTTTGGGGAGAACAAACATAAACAGGCTTAGCAGTAGTTGTTGCTATGTCTCTAGTGTTTCCTCCTTTGGCCAAGTAGGGGTTTTCCCATAGACACATAGTTTTAGAGCGGCATTTTAAGTATTTTTTTTTCTTATTTTTAAGAAATAATGTGAACATTTCTTGGCTAGTGGGAAGAGATGGAAGGAAGGAAACTCCAAGGAGTAATTTCTGATTTGATGCAGACTCTGGGGAAAAGTTTCTGCACCCTGCCTACAGAAGAGGGCTGGTCCAGTCTGGGCAGCAGGCATTGCTACAACACGAAGATTTCTTCCCAGGTCCCTGGAGAAGTCCCCATTGGCTCTGGAAGGATCAGCTGGAAGGATTACATGCAATGTCTGTGGACACAGGTCTCCTGGCAGGAACATCAAGCATCTCAAAGGCTGGTCTGGAGAACCAGCTGCTGTCACACATCCCTGCCTAGGAAGCACTTATGTTTGTACGTACCCACATAACTATAGTCCCTTGCACACACTTGTACATCTGCAGGTATCGTTGCACACAGATTTGTTTAGTGGGAATCTGCAGCTCACGTCTAGAATGGGCTGAAAAGTCCTTAAGAGGTGAAGTCTTCTCCCTGCTTGAAGAACGTATAGATTGTCCGGAGGAAGCAGGAAGAAGAGCGAAGTGTGAGTGTCCAGTCAACAGGACAGGGCACTCAGGTAACTCAGGTTCTATTGAATATGTTATTAATGATATAGAAGCATTACACAATTAAAAAAACACATTATATAGTACTGATATATGAATTTATTACATCATTCCAGCCTCAGCCAGAAGACTCAATTTTATTTGTAAGTTTTATAAACATCCATTTTCATGGATTTTAGAATATATAACCCAAAGCTCAGCACGTAGGACGCTTTCCTGAGAGACAGGAGACCTTTGGTCAAGCTTTCACTTACGCAAAACACAGAGGACCGTTTAGTGACACTAAGAGCAGTGACGGTGACAGTGCCCCAGCAAGGCAAACCGAGCCAGGCTGGTCCTAAGCACAGGGGGTGATGCCTGCACCAGCACCTGCGAGGCACTGAGCACCACAAGGCGCAAACTCACCCAGTCCACAGGCGTTACGTACGGGTAATACAGCATCACTCAAGAGCCACGTAGTTGAGTTGAACCCCAAACACCTCCTAACACTGGCTGCAGCCACCTCGTCACACCTTTGCCCAGTGTTGCCATTCGCAGGCTACAACCAAAGCCACTCCTTCACCCTCAGTGTGGGCGCTGAAGGGCAGAAGCCATCTCACCCATGCTGTATTTCAGCGCTGGGATGGGTTCATTTGTTGCTTTTTCTGTTAATTTTGTATAGCATCCCGACAGCCCTGATGACGCTATCGTCCTCTTTACACATCACATCACAAGGGGCTTGCTTATTACTACAGCTACAGGTGAGACTATTTTCATGGAAGAAAATAGATTTTGCATGCTCTGGTCTTCCTTTTGGGCCAAACCCTTCCACTTTGGCTCAAACAAAAACTCCCAGTGACCTTCTCTGGCAGGACTGCACTGTCCTGTTCTGAAACCTAGCATTTCACGGCAATTCCTCTGCTCCTCAACTGTACCAACTTTTTAGAAAGCTGTTGGGAAAAAAAAATCCCTAAAATCAAGGAAAAAAAATGGGTTTAGTATCTGAAAGTCCAGATGGGTGACTTTTTACTCAAAGGAGGAAAATGGCTGATTGTGGAAGAAATCAGCAGGATAAGAAACTTAAGTAAAGCCAGGAAATTATACCTGTATATTGTATTTCGGATTATTTTTCACCAAATCATATAGGTAGCAGATCCCTGTAATCTTGCTGTTGGATGTTTCAATGGAACGGTGCTGGGATAAAAATCCACTGAAAGAATTCCCAGCTGTGATTAAGCAGCCACCAGGCTGTCTGTCCTGCAGCAGCGCCTTCCTCAAGAGCAGACGACTCGGGAATCCCGACACTGACAACGACTTGCATACGAATCTGTCTCTGAAAACTATTTGTGGGTAAACAGTCCCCACAGTATTTCATTGCTCATTACACAATGGCAAATTTTTCATGAATGATCAAATACTAATATGTAGATCAGCCGTGTTCCAGGGGCACCCGCGCGGTGCTGTGCTCAGGACTGGTACTTCAGGCTCATCGATTGCCATTTAAAACCAGGAAATGTCATTAAATCTTTGGCCGCGTATTGAAGATTACTGGGCCATTATAATCTGCTTGCTAAAACGCTGATAGGAGAAAGTCAAATGCCTCCCGCGTGCGAGGAGGTGCTCTGCAAGTACAAAGCCCTCGGGACGGGTGCGCTGGCTCCAGCACGCACACAGCCCCAAGGTGGAGCAGACTGTTTTTCTGATATCGTGTACATAACACTCCACCCAAGCCTCCCTGTGTAAATAGAAAATAAATTCAAATTATGCCAGTAAAGAGTGGATTACACTGGTCACTGGGAGTGTTTGTGTATGTTCAGCCATAATCTGCAATAAGGTGCTTGCCATAAAATGCCTCCTGGAGGTAGCTCTCCTGGAAGCTGCAGAACCACCATCATTTCGCTTCACCCAGTGGGGACAGCAAGGTGGGGACGGAGGAAGGAGTCGGGGTCGCTTGGGACTGCAGAAGTCCCCAGGGCGGAGGGAGGTCCCTCTCTCTTGCAGGAGAGAGACAGAAGCATTGATTGCCAGCAGCAGCTATAAGGGGACGAAGTTCATTTCAAAGAGGTAAAGGGTGACAACCTTTCTACAGACCAAACTGTCCACAGTCAGTAAAGCACAGCAGCAATCAGGACACAGATAACAGCACGTAATGACGGCAGAGATTACAGAACCCCACAGCCAATGCATCCTGCAGCAAAAAGCTGCTGTAAAGCACTTTTAATGCTAGCCTACAAACACAATTAGAAATGTAACGCTTTGGTATAGGATGTTTCTAAGAACAAAATCTTATGGAAAGTTTAATGGGCATTATGAGAAATAAAAGAAGTCTGAGCAGGTCCCATGTTGGTGCATTTCTTACAAACAAAAAGAAGAGGAATTTATTTCTGCCATCCATTGATGCAGAAAAACTGTTGTCATCTTCTGATATAAAAGGTCCACAAAAAATCACTTCCAAGAAAGTTTGTGTTATAGTTTTTATTTCTGAGAAGGAAGACCTCGGCGTTTGGACCTGTCCCATCCCAAGGTAAGGCTACTTGGCGGTGGAAGTTGGCAGAGGCCAGCTCCACTTACCTACTGGAGAGCCCATTGTGGGGGGATCACGGTCCCATCCACCCTCCCACTGGCGAGCAGGCAGGTGGAACTGGGTTGGAAGAAACATAGTTGTGGCTGTCCCTTACAGACCCGCTAGGGGAAAAAAAAAAAAATCAAATAAAGGAAAAGGTTATTGCAGACTGATAACAGCTAGGGAGGCTGGGTACGGTGCCTGTTGCCAGGAGGAGTTTGCTCCAGCGCAGGCAGGGCCCCTGTGCCTCTGGCCCCGCGGGGAGAGGTTGGGGAAAGGCATCCAGGGGAGCCGGAGAGGAGCGCAGCCGCTAGATGAGGAGCTGAGGAGAGATTGCAGCCAGCCAGACCAGGGGCCCAGGTGGTCAGGGAGTGAGGTTTGAGGAGGGGGTTTTGTGGGAAAATCATTGTATGCGTTCACATAATTAAAACCTTCGTTATCATGCACGTGTGGGAAGGAGGTGAATTACAGCTGAGCACGCAGCTTTGGGCACTTGGTAGCCTTCGAGAGCTGGTCTTCTGCAGGCTTAGCAATCACGTTGTGATCTCTTGTGTGCAGAATGGAAAAGAGCCATCCTGCCAGCTGTGAGATTGCTGCAGAAACATCTGCGCTTCTGCACTTGCTCTCGCTTGCACCGTGAGCAAGCTCGGAGAAGAGCACAGGGCTCCTGCCTGGAGGGTGGGAGGATGGAAATGCGTCTCCCTACAGATGGAAATCAGTCACGTAAAGCCTCCGCTTGGCCTGGGGCTCACGTGCCAGTGAGGTGCCCGTAGGCACAGGGCAGGAATGGGGTGGATTTGCCAGGAGGGATTGCTTTGTGTTTGGGAAGCTGAACCAGATATGACTTCAAAATCTTCCAACCGTGCCCCATCCTGGACACAGCCTCAGCAGGCAGCAGAGCCAGCCCAGCACCCCTCGAGCACAGCCCTCCTTTCCTTCACGCTCTTGGGGGGCTTCTCCCCACACCACTGGCGGAAAGAACCAGCTGCAGCCCAGGACAAGGCTCCTGAGCCAGGTGGGAGGCTGCCCCGAACGAACACGTCAGCGCTAATTTGCACCCCGAATTGCATCCAGCATGGGCCTCCGCTCCCCCATCGCCACCCCCAGCCAGGGCAGCCAGGCCACCGCTGCGGGGAAAACACCAACCTTGCCACTGGTGGTCTGACCGAATGCTGTCTGCGCAGCGTCAACTCTCATCGCCCCTCATCAGGCTTTGACAAAACCAACATCACGGCAGGAGGGACCCCCCCCCAGAACCCTTCAGCAGTGGGCCAGCTGCGACTGCAGGTGCCCCGCACGGAGCTCAGCAAAACCCTGCCAGGCGCCGGGACAGAACACCCTCCCCTGGGACTGGGTGAATTATGCACATCCTTAAGGATTTGCAGGATAGAGGCCTTAGTTCACTGGGTTAAAATACCAGAACAATATAAAACGCCTCTGCCTCTGGAACCCGCTGCACTTCATAAAAATGCTGGGGACCCTGCTGGAGCTAAGCCATTGTTGATAGCCGTAAAAAATTGGTTAATAAATCTTCTTCCACTGATGAAACAGCTACTTCACAGCCAGGACTAAACAAATTGAGCATTTCAAAGCAACCTGCTTAACACAAGCCCGGATTTGCACACAAATACAAGCATCCCCACTGCCCAGCCCAGGCAGGACCCTGAGCCAGTGCTGCTCATCCCTCCCGGCTGCCACAGCCGAGTGCCGGGAGCAGATTTACTGCACCAATATTTTCCTCTCAAGTGACAAGAAGGGGATTTACC
The DNA here is from genome assembly GCA_011057875.1 of Pterocles orientalis. Lineage (NCBI taxonomy): Eukaryota > Metazoa > Chordata > Aves > Pterocliformes > Pteroclidae > Pterocles > Pterocles orientalis. Next base: position 607,077 of record WKFP01014244.1, read on the forward strand.
TCTGCACCCCACACCCATCAGGGTGACAGTCCCAAAAGCAGAGACCAACCTAGCACACGGTGGCCACGCCAGCTACCCCCACCGGCACTGCCCAGCTGATGGTCCTCCCCAGCCAGAGCCTCTGTCACAGTCAGACACTAGAAATTCATCATGATGCAGATTTTACTTTTTTTTTCATTGCCTCCTTTCAAAAATACAAATATAGCTAAAAGAAAAGCAAGTGTCCAAGCCCATGCTGCTCCACAGACACTGTCCTGAAAGGTTGTTTAATCTAGTATGTGCAAAAGTGATTAAAGAAGAGGATCTGTTTTTAGAAAGCTATCTCAATTCAGTATTTTTTAAATTCAGCTGATGGGCAAGGTGAGGGAAATCATACATTTCACTAGCTGTTTCCAGCTGTACAGCCACGGATGCACTACTGTGATATCCGCAAGGAGAAAAACACTTCAACATTCCAGTTTCAGTAAGGCTTTCTTAAAAAAAGAGAAAGTCTCACCCTAAATCCACACCCGCATCTTTTTTTACAAAGTCAAGACTGACCTGTTCACCTCCCTCCTGCCTACAGGGAGAAGAGCAGGGCCAGGCTGTGGGGCAGGACCTGCTTCCAGGCTGAAACAGTCAGTGAAAAGTTGCATCTAAATATTGAGTTTTCAACAGAAATCACTATTTGCTTAACTGGATTTATAAACTTGCCTAGAGAATCACATTTGGGGGGAAAAAGCACACTTTTAGGTCCTTTTAGCAACAACAGATAGAAACGGTGATGAGCAAATTCTAAATTTTTCAAAGGCATTTAATTTGGGGCTCAGATTTCCTGATAACTTGTTAAGATTTGGGTTTCCCAGACAGGTGTTTGGCATTTCTAACTCCCTGCTCCCTTTAGGAGCCATCAAACCAAGCATTAAACTCCTACAGTCTTTAAAGTTCAAGTCAAGGTGGTTTTTGTTTTGCTTTTCCCCCTGAAGGTCAGTTCAGGATGGAATCCTTTTGTCAAGGTTGGCTGGAAAGCAGAAGGCTTTGTTAATCTGCAGGCACTGCGGCTCCCTCCTGGCTTCCTTCCCTTGCAGTTTGTTTTACTTCAGGATTCACCCCCTGGGACTGTAAAGGCTGCAGACAAGGGTTAGAGGTGAAACAAAGAAAACGAGGTTGGTTGTTTATTTAGAGGGAGCCAGAATTCATAATGTTGGAGACACTGGGCCGCTCCCAAGAGATAACTGCAATTTTACAGCATCTCTCCACAACTTTTTTTTTTTTTTAACCCCCAGAAATAAAATACAGTGACGGATCCAAAATACCATTTCCCCAAGTAAATCCTAGAACCAAAACAAGAAGGTTTTTTTTTTTTTTCCTGCAAAGTGACCAGCCACTGGAACAAAACAAACAACGCTTCCATTGATTTCCACATGGGAAAACATCTGAAAAAAGAAACAAAGACAACTTTGCCTCCTTCAGATACTTTCTTCTTTTATTCACTCAACTTGTGCATTATTATGGAGGTCTTTTTTTGACCATAGATCTTTTTGCCTTGGGAGATAATCTTCTTATCCCCCTTCCTTTCCATGAGAAGGCCAAATTTTGCTTTCATTTATTTCCTGCGGAACCCCACTGATCAGGAGCTAATAGGCACATCCTACTCCACACGGGCAGCCTGGAAATCTATTTCCCTGTTTGTACCTTGTTTTAATGATCACAACAGCAGCAAGGAAAGGTACAGATGCATCCACTACCCCTAGGGAAAAACCTTGCTCCTTCTCCAGGCTTTTCTGGGTGTTTGCCCTCCAGGGCAGCATCCGCCTGCAATGAGATGGCTGGATTTACAACAGAGCAAGTGGTTGTACAACAACAAAAACTGGATTCCAGGACCCTGATAAGAGAAGGTAAGCTGTTCTGTGACCAGAGCCTGGCCAGCCACCCGACCGCTAATCCGGGGTGAATCTCCTGGCGTCAGTGGCTTTATGCTAAACACACTCTGGGGTGAAAAATGAGAGTCGCAGCTCAGCTCAGGCAGCCCAGCTCCAGCACTCTGCTACCAGAAGCAGCTGCTTACTTTCAAGCTCTCCACACAGCCTGTAATCACCCAATATTGAAACCAGATTTACAAGCTCTTTAGAGGAGGAGAAGTTTGTGATTTCCAAAGCAGACGCATTTGGTATTTCAGAAAAAGGTCAAGCCCCCTGTGGAGTAAGGGGGGTTTAATAGAATCAGTTCAGCAGGAGTTAAGAGGAGACATACCAGCCCAGCGCCTCTCGAAGCCAGGAGCAGCAGAGACATAAGAAAAGCCACAATCATTCTTGTTTTGAGGAAAGAATCAGGGAAAGAGAGAGGCACAAGGGATGCTAAATTACATCTTGGACGTTTTATTTCATTTATTCCAATCCCAGAGACTTTTTCAGTTAGAAATAGAGGGTTGTCCTTACACTGCCAGGCTTGCAGCGGTTTCAAAGAAAGGAGTGTTTGTTATTGTCTGCAGGGGAAATCTGAGAGTGTTTAGCACAATGACAAATCCAGGCTTCTAAGTGAAATGCATTTTAAAAGGATAGCCATTGCTTACTGTCTCACCTCTTCAGCCTCTGGCCAGGCTCTTCAGCTGTTAGTTTGTTCCCTGCCTCACTGGGTCGCATGCAGTGGATGTCTAGGACTGCCTTGTTTCACACCCTAACGCACACAGCGGCCGGGAACCCCGTGGAACATCAGGAAGGTCCCTCTTTGTCACAGGAACACAGGTTTTCTAAAAAGTGTGGTGGATAGCTGCTGTTGCTGAGGTCTGCAGGTAATACAACCAGCCAGTACATAAATACTAGCAACACAGTGGCTGCTGCTTGCTCCAACACCCTTTGGACTCTGCAGTCAGCAGCTTCAGTGAAAAGCTTTGAGGCTCGTTCCATAACTCACATAGCTGCTGCCAGACAGACACCAGAGCTCATAACATAGTTTCCTGAATATATGGGCTTTAAAATAAATTCAAAATCCAGATTTCATCCTTAAAAGACTCACAGCCCAGAAATTTCTAAGCCGTATCAGCTACCACACCTAAACCCTACATCCTACACCAGGTAACAGAACAGCCCCCAGACGGTGGCTGCTAACCCAAGTGCCATGCCCAGCAGCTATGTAGCCCTGCTCCCAGGCCTGCAGGGAAAGGCAAACAATCTCTTTTCTTCTTTAAAACATCTCCAAAGCAAGGGGCCAATTAGAGTATCCTGGTCTCACTAGCCTTTTAATGGCAAGCATAAGCAGGCCTTTATGCATTCAAAACAGCAGCAAATGAGTGGTGAAGGTCACAGGATGCTTAGATGACTGTACAACATGCTCCCTCAGATTTCTGAGGAAAGCACTTGAAAGGTTTAGCCATCAGATCTTCTAATTTGTCTAGTCATCATAGACAGTATTCTAAGTTTGTCTCTTTCAGCACCAAGTTCCTAGCCAGTCATTACCAAAAATAATACATTTGGCAGAGCAGACAACTGCCCTGTATTTTCAGATCAGTACAAACGAAGGGCAGAGCTCTTATACAGGGAAGGAGCACTTTGAAAAGTCAGCCAGAGGACCACAGCCCAGATCCAACAGCGGTTGCAGCCACATAATTTCTTAAAGTTTAACAGCAAAAAAAAAAAAAAAGGTAGAAATCAGAGAACATGGCTCTCTGCATTAAAAGCAACTCTCCAGGCACTTTGAGGAAATAAAAGTCAGCAGCTTGAAGTACAAAGAAGAAATCCTTCTAAACTACACTTTAATATTGCAAACATGGGCATGGCGGGACCTTGGCATTCCCAAGGCTCTCGCTGCACTTGGCCATGAGTGTTTAACTGTATGGGTAAGCTTGCAATATCAATACCTCTGTTCGCACGGCCAAGTGACCAACAGATCTCCAAGAAGCCTAGCAGGCAGTTGAAGTATACTTTCAGGAAACCATCTTGTGACCTAGAGGGGCAGGTTTCCCTTCCTTACAGCTCTTTGCATTTCAGGCTGCATATCTCAAAGCAATCATAGTAAGCTGTGTACAACATCAGAGCGTTTGCTGCCCCGCTGGTGTAAGCCTGTTTGTGCCATCCTCTTTGCACAGGTGGCAACAGGAGGGGCTCAACTTCACAACCAGAAGAGGAGGCAGAAGCACTTCTAAAGCTATTAAAAACACAGACAAATACTAGACTCTTGCCAAGCTTTATCTCCTGCAGCAGCATTTGGACCCTTCTTTCACCATGATGTGGCATCTGCCTTTTAAGCAAGTCTACTTTAATTACTGCAAAGTCTAATAAAGCAGGAAAAATAAATACAGTGAGCTCCTCAGATAATCCAGAGGCTTTGTTTGTTTTTAGCAGCCAGGCACTGAACAAATGAAATGATAAAGTGAAGCCAACTAGCTGAAGGAATAAGAAACAACGAAGTGCACAAATACTGGCTGGGAAAAAAAGCCACCTATGCAAGAATAGTATTAAAGGAGGAGCCAGAGATTAAAGTGAGTACACTCAAATCTTCAGTCCCACACAAAAGTAGCAGCATGTGATACTGTGTTACCCTATAGAGGAGCAAGGCAGATGTTTTCTACTACGCCCAGAGGGATAATCAGTAGGGGAAAAAAAAAAATATACACACACAGCAGAACAGGCATTGTGGTTTTGGGGTTTCCCTCCCCTTTGCCCTCCTCCCCCAAAATAAAAGTAAAAGCAACAAAAAAAAAAAATCACAGAAAACAAGGATTGAGACAAGGGAGGAAAAACAGCTATGAAGAATTAGGAACCACTTTCTGATGTGTTTTGCACGCAGAAAGGAAGCACTTCCTCACTAACAGAGAAAGAAACAATTACCACAAAGCTGGAGAAGAATTCACTCAGGTTATAAGCAAAATGCAATAGCCAAGAATGGAGGATGTGGGTTCACTGCTATTTGAAGTATTAAACAAAGCTGCTACCTTCATTCTGGAATAACCACCTCATTTCCCTCACAGAGGAGGAAAGCAGACTCTTGTTATCAGAATCTAATTGTTACGCACAGCATTACCATGCATACCACCCTGATTTGTTTCCCACCACCACCCCCTCCAAAAATGGTTTTCCAAAACAAAAAGTCACAAGCAAGTTTCAGACAAAATATATATATATTTTTAAAAATCTTTACAATAAGTCAGGAAACATAGGAGCTTGCATAAAGTTTATTATAACAACTCAGTTCTTGGCTCCCTAAGGTTCAGATAACCCTGGTGACAGTGTTTACAACTTCTAATTTTTGCTTTCATAACTTCAAAGCAAACAATACATTTGAGTGTATTTTACTCTGTGCAAATAAGACTTTTGGAATCCTTCAAAAGAAATATCCAAGATTCTGTTTGCAGAGGTCCTTTGTTTCTCAAAGATGATTTATGAGAGTTTTTGTTTTAAGATAAAGTGCTCCTGTCCAGCAGAACCCAAAGGCCTTCAAGAGTTCAGAGATTAAGTTTAGCTCAGATTAAAAAATAATTGGTCATACAAATTCCAGCTTCCCATGTCCGCTGTACATTCCCCAGTGGACTAGCGAAAGAATTTTATCATTGCTGAGGTCTGAATGTCTCATTTTATCACAGGTCATGCAGCAGTTCTCATGACCAGTCACAGGCACCATGCATTCCAAGTCCAATTTTGCCACCTGCCCTTTTTTTGAATGATGTCCATGAAAACTATAGTGCAAACGGGAAAGCATTTGCTGTCGTTGATCTTGTAGTCTTTTATTTTCACTCCTGAGCATCCGCAAGGCTAGCATGATAAGGAGCACCAAGATTAGCCCACCAGCTATAGGAACAGCAATTACAGCCGCCCTGAACCATAACTCTTTCGAAGAGGTCAACTCCTGCACCTTGGTGATGAGATTCCTGCTGCCGTCATGTTGATATCTGCTCCCTTGTCCTGCAAAGGGGAAAGATATGAAGCTTATTTCAGTATCAAGAACTGGTTTATATATAAGCAACTCCCTTAAACACCACACTGTCAAGTTTAAGGAGCCACAGCTACACACTGCAGTATGTACACAAAATACTCCTACAGAGCGGAAGACTAGTTTCTAAGGCTGTTCTCTGATATTAATGCAGACAAAAAAAGCTACTTAGCTGAGATGCTCCACTGCACCCAGTCACCCACTTCTCCCTCTCATATCTCTACCTACATTAACAACTAAAATCAATAGCAGACATATATAATGTCAGTCTGAGGGCCAGAAGAAAGATTTCACTGAAGCTTCCTTGCCCTACCTGAAGTATCGCCCCTGGAAGGAGACAGAACATCATGCAGTCCTCTGTAATTGCACATATCTTCATGACAGCATTCCAATGTGGACATAGTGGTGGTGCCAGAGTGGTTTTGTGCTTGTTTGGCTTGGCAGATATCAGCTGTGCTTGCAATAGAGTCCAAGCAGCCATGAGTAAGTGGGGAATGTGTATTCTGAGGATCAAGCAGTCTGGAGAAACAGGCGCTAAGCTCGGATTTGCACATATAGCCAGTTGCAACACAGTGTGCAGCATCACAGTAGCATCTGATTTCACCTAAAAAATAAAAATTGTGCAAGGAAGGTAAGAATTTGGTCCTTTGACACCTCACTAGGTGTTCTCGTTAGCCGCAAGGATCGCACAACCAAACTCCTGTGTCAGTTTTGGGGTACTCCTCTAGACTGTAAATCCAAGAGGTCAGGGGTTGTTTCCTTCCCATCACTGTACAGTGCCTTTGTAACCTTGATCCCTGCAGATGCCTGGGGGCACTTTGTTTTAATTACTAGTACTATAGTCCTTTGAATTAAAGCAAGAATATTTCACTAAAACAAGCACTGGGGGAGGGTGCGCATGGAAGGTCACAGTAGCTTTTTTTCCCCCCCAAGGTAAATAACTAACGAGACCATTTTATAGCTACTTCCACTCGCTGTCAGCAGTTGCATTAAACTACATTTAAAATGAAATCCCAGCTTTGAAAACAATACACAGCTTTCATCCTATAAGGAAGTCACATCTATGTTTTAAATCATTACTACAGGAATATCATTCTATTTTTATAAAGGTAAGGCTTCTTTTAACTGGCCATAAGCACACAACAAAAATAATAAGTTCAAGTATTTGTTTGACAAACGGTAAAAAAAATCGGAACTGCTGAATTCTTTATTACCTCTCAATACTGTGCCAAAACTTAAAAGGTTTAACTAACACCTTATAAAGAAAGCTATTAGCTAGAACCATTACCATCTAAGTCTCCCAGTCAGGAAGGTTTTAACTATGTGAAACTGGGCAACTATCTGTAATTTTGCAAGAAAGAAATTATTTAAGTAGCCATTCATGCAAAAAAAAAGGCTTTTTAATCAGTATTATAAAACAAACTGCAGTTTGTATTTAATCTTTTCACCAGAGTCAATGTCTCTCAAGTCATGTAAAGTTATTAAATGGGGTGAAATTGCAAGGTTAAAAGCTCCCCCTTGTCCCTCCCCAATTTTGCATGCAATCCAACATGCGGTCAAAAGGGGAAACACTTAGACAGAAAATCCTCTTCCAGCTCTATGAAAAATCTCTCAGGAAACCTCAAAAATTTCTGAAGGAAGCGATAAAAAAGTTCCCTTCATAAAACTCTTAATTTTGTGCTCTCCAACTGCTCTGGTACAAATTATACACGTCCTGCACTGTAGGGAAAGCTTACTCTTTCTAGGCAAGTCGCAACTCAAACATAATTCAATGTGCCATTGATCCAAAGTTTAGGAGGAAGCCAGATTTTTGAGCCATCCTTAGAAGAGTAGACTTAAAACTACTTCTAATGTGCCTGGTATACATGCCATCATAGTGGCACCAAGCCTTTCAAAGTCAACCAGGTTGTCAGATGTCTTCCTTCTGCAGTTTGCACTCCAAAAAAAAAAAAAATCAATCTATATACAGGCTTTCCTGCTGCCACCGCCTTCTTAGGATACTTCCTCCCACCCCATACCTAGAAATTATTCTGAAAGATGTTTAAAACCATCCCAACCAAGCTAGCTTCCCCTCTTCAGCCTACCTTAATACTTTCCCCAAAACACTCCTGCGGGCTCCAGCCCTTGAAGTTCTCACTGCTCTTTAATAACCCTACTTAATAGAAGCCAAATGATGGAGTATCTCACTGTCTCCAGCCCGGTTCCCTTGGGCTTTTAGACCAAGTAACCTAATTTTTCATTAATTCACACACATTGTCATCCAGCGTGCTATGGAAAAAAGACTCAATCATTTTCTAAGCGTTCTCTGTGAGGTCTTCCCCCTAGCCTCTCTGAAAAAAGAAATTTCATCATTTTCTCACTGTATGAGAGTTAAAAATAAGACTCAGACAAGGAACCCCACCAGAGCTGACAGTCCTTTCATAAGTCTCAGCACAGCACGAGAGGAAAGTGAAACAATACCCACGCTTCCATTTTAACTGTTCATACAATCCCGCTTAAAAGCCTACATTTTATTGACCTAAGACAAATCTTCTAAACAAAATCTGACAGGCTAGTCATCAGGTTAATTCAACTGCTTTTTTAATTAAAGCCACGTTTTCAGTGAAACGGAATGAACTTTGTAGGGCTGTATTAAAACTATTTCTGTCAATTCATAAAGTTTCTTCCTGTGCTATGCAAAAGGCCAGAAAGGGTATTTAGTATTTTGAAACAGTGAACAATGCCCTTCTGTTCCCTCCTCTTTCTTGTTACTGTATGTAGCTATTAAAGAAAAATGTCTGCTTTTAGTCAAGATGGCTACAGGAGAGACTGCGGGCTGCTCTTAAAGCTTTTGAAGTCAGCAGCAGCCAGAAGTCTGTGATCCCCTAATTATATCATTATCAGGCACATAGTTTCAGTATCTGCGACTTCACATCACTCAGTCACTCCCTGCTCTGCCCGCTTTGATGGGGCCAGCGGGCTCCCCCCCTGCACGCTGCAAGGGCTGTTATTTAGGGGTAATTACAGCCTTCCTTCCAAAATAAATAAATACCGTCGCCCATCACCGCCGCGCTAACTCCTCCGTCAGCCTCCTCCCCGCAGCCGGAGGGTCGCCACAGCCCCGGGCGCTGACAGGACAGGACCGGGCAGGGCGCGGCCGCTCCCCGCCGCCGCCGCTCCCGCCCTGACACCGCGCTCGGGCTGACCGGCACCGGCGGCCAGGTGGGAGGGACGGGGCAGGGCGCAGCCGCCGCGACTCCCCGCCGCCGCCGCCCACCAACGCTCGGCGAGGGGCTCCCGTGACAGCGCGGCCCCGCCACCGCCGCGCTGACACCGCCGCCGGAACGGCTGCCCCGGGCCCGGCTCCCCTCAGGACCCCCGCGCCCTCTCCCCCTCAGGCACCATGTCCCCTCAGGCCCCCCGCGCCCTCTCCCCCTCAGGCACCATGTCCCCTCAGGCGCCCCGCTTCCTCCGGCGCGGCACCCCTCAGGCCGCAGGCTCCCCTCAGACTGCCCCGGCCTCAGCCTCACCTCTGGTGAGCAGGACGGCCATGGCGCACAGCTCCAGTTGCAGCCAGATGAAGATGTAGCTGGAATGGCGATCCATTTACCCGCCCGCCACAGCCCGCAAAGCAGGCACGGCCGAGCCGCCACCGCCCGCCCCTGCCCCGCCGGGGCACCGAGGAGCCGCTCACCCGCGGGCAGAGCCGTTGCGCGGCCACCGCTGCGGCGGGCGGGAGTTGGGGGGGCCGCGGATCTTTCCCCTCCCTCCTCCGGCGCGGCAGCCCCGTCCGCAGGAGCAGCAGCGGCGGGCGCAGCCTCCACCCCACCGCTCCACACGCGCTGCCTCACTGGCACGGCGGCACCACCTCCCGCTCCGTAAATAGAGCCGGCACCACACCGCCCCGCCCCCTGCGAGGCCGCGCCCCGCCCTATTGGCTGCCCCACTCGGAGCTGGGCGGGGCGCACCGCGGATAGGTCCACCCCCTGCCCCGCCCCTCCCGACGCGACGTGCGCTCCCGCCCGCGGCGCCCCCGGGCGGCGGCGGCGGCGGCTCCGGCTCCGGGCAGGGCGGCGGCGCGGGCTATTAACCCGCTTAATTCAATGATGGGCACTAAGTGCACGTCCCGGGCTCCCCGGGGCTCCGCCGAGACAGCGATGGCTGGCGGCACAGAGACCTCCAGGGGCGGGGGGATGCGCTCCGGGGGATCCCCGGAAACAATCCCCGGACGGACGGAGGCAGCGGCGCCGGGTTTCCAGAAGATGGGATGCCCGAAGTTTCACCGCAGCGGGGTCTCTCACAGTTCAGTTTTCTCCTTTCTTTCCTCATTACATTTTATAAGCCTTGATTCCTACAGCATTTGTGCACCGACTGTTTCGTATTTATGGGCAAAATGTTTTAAATATTTGGGTCCGCAGCTAGTACTAAAGCTGCTGGATGATGTGTAGATAATAAGTTAATAGCAAAAATGAATTTAGAATTGTAATTCGAAATGTTTTCTGAGCCTTTAAAGTTGTTTTCAGTTCAGGACATAACACCTTCTGTCAGAGACATTCCTCCCATGAAAGAGAAAGGAGGAAATATGAAATCTGAGATTGAGATAACCCCGGTTTACTTTGGCAGAGAGGAACAGACTGGCTCTTGAGCTAATTAGTGCTGATGCCATCACAGGTTATAAATGGTTTTACTGCAAGTCTTGCGATTTGCGTATGTATAAGATAGATGCACACGTGTGCTGCACCACAGTCTTTACACTTGTGTTATACATATTTGCACTCCACCACAAAGTAATTTTCTAATTCTTGTTTCTGTTTAGAAATTACAAAACCAGCGAGATCAGCCAAGCCGTATCTCCTGCTCTGGCACTGGCTATCAGACGCTCATTTGCAAATACACAAAAATATCCTTGGTTATAACTTAGAATCATTACGGCAACATGTGCAATTCTGTTTCTTCTGTTCCTACCACTGGTGACAAGCACATTTAGCAGATCTCGTTTGTTACACGCAATACTGACAGACTGAAAACGGCTTTTATTCATGGAGCCACGTTACTGCACTAAGTAACATGAGAGACTCCCTGAATATTATAAACATCCTGGCCAAAGGAGCATGGACAGACTAACCGGAAGGCAATGTGCTTGACATCAGTTTTGAGCAGCAAATTTCACTGACAGCTGTCAAGTTGTAATTGTGATCTACAATTTACTATAAAAAAAAATTGCTAATTTTGTTTGCTACAGGTGTGCTTGAAGTCACAGCCCAGCCTTGGTTCCCTCCAAAGGAACTGATGTAAAGACCCTTTTGGGAACCCGTGGATCGAGCCAGGGTGTCAGGAGGGTTTGACACTTACCGTGCCTCCTCACTCGCTGGTACTCCTCTCAGGGAGCTGCACAAGGATTGTGTGGGGTCCTCTGACAGACCGTAACATAAACAAAATAATTCAGCTTCTGCAGCGAGCGCTAATTTGCTTTTGTTTTAGAGGCAAGAGCAAACAGGGCCAGACTGGCCTGTAAAAAGGGACAGGAGACAGACCCAGCACAAAGCAATAATAACATCATGTTCTGCAACCAGAAGGAATGTGGGATAATGACTACAAGAAACCATCAAGGAAAGCGTCAGGAGCCCGAGGCCGCATGACGTGTCTGCAGCAGCCATGGGAGAGCAGCCTGGAGCTTCCACGCGATGGACTGCGCAGCCCTGCGGAACACAGCGCTGCTCCCTCCCACCAGATACGGTGAAGCCCTTTGAAACCAAGGCGAATGAAGGACCTGGTTGCAAAATCGGCCTCTGGGACACCTCAGGGAAAAGGATTGCTTTGGGAAGCGTCTCCCAGGAGCACTGTTCCCCTCTGCATCAGCTCAAGGCTGTGTCACAGATGCAAAATTCCGTCTTTAAGATGAAACTCCCAACCAAAAGAAATTCATCCAAAGAGGCTTTGCAGGCCACTCAAATGCTGTTTCGTTCTTTTACTTCATTTCACAAGCCAGCAGTTGCAGTGCCAAGTTTCTGCCATGAGGACTTAAGAACCGATGAGTCCTTCTTAAAGACCAGTCCAAACAAGCATCCAAAGTCCTGGACTATTCCAGACCAGGGCTTCACCTGTCAGGCTCACAACTGCTCAGCGCAAGGTTCACTATTTTCCACCAGCAGCATGAGAGCAGTGCAGCCGTGCAAGAGCCTCCCTCCTGTGTCAGCTGGTGAAATCCCAAACCACATCCAACACCTTCTCCAGAAGCTACATGTGCTTGAGAGCCCCAGCACAGGCATGAAAGGATGACTGGCACGAGGGGTTTAGGTCTTTCCCAGATCAAGGAAGAAAATAAGACAAGCCAAGACAGAGGCTGAGCTGGCAGCACTTTCTGACTACATTACCTTGAATGAGAGAAAAGCTCCTCTCTGGCTCTGGGGAAAAAAAAAAAAATCAACCTCCTCCCTTTGTATTGCTTCTTTCATGTATTCCCTTTCTCTTTTTCACATAAATCAACACCTGTCCCTGCTGCTTCTGCCCATCGCGTATGTGCCACCAGCAGCAGCATGCCTGCCAGACTAAATGGAGTTGAAACCTCAGCCTGCAGGTGCCCCTGCTTTAAGCAACTAGCCCTAGAAAGAACGGTTTGCAGTGAAAAGTAGTTGCTTAATCTGGCAGCTTTGACATTATCGCGAATTCCTCACCCTTCTATAAACTTGCCTGGCATGCTGGCAACTCGCCACCACTTCCCCCAAATGTTCAGATGTAACCCTTCGGTCTACCTCTAACAGAAACCATGTTAACGCAGTATTCTCCGCCTGTTTGAACCCTTCCACCAACCTCCTCCCCATTAAAAAAAAAAAAAA
>WKFP01014245.1:10147-65779 GCA_011057875.1 Pterocles orientalis
GAGGGGACAGGCCGAGGGGGCAGGCTGAGGGGACAGGCCGAGGCTGAGGGGACAGGCCGAGGGGACAGGCTGAGGGGACAGGCCGAGGCTGAGGGGACAGGCCGAGGGGGCAGGCTGAGGGGACAGGCCGAGGCTGAGGGGACAGGCGTGGGCCGGGCTCACAGCGGAGCCCCCGGGCGGCGGGAACCGCCTCAGGCGCCCTCAGCCGCACCAGCTCCGCGGGCAGCCCGCCACTGCGCCGGCCCTGCCCGTCAGAGGCGGAGGTTTGGTCCCACTCCCGCCGGCCCTGCCCTGCTCTCCTCTCGGCCGTTGGGTGACACAGCACCTCAGCACGGGGCCGGGCAGCGGCAGCCGGGCTGGGGGAAACCCCTCCGGCCCTACCCCCGCCACGGCGGCTGCCGGCGCGACCCCGGCCCTCCCAGCCCCGGCGGTGGCAGCCGGTCCCGTGGTCTCACCGTGGGCGCCTGCGCGGCGCTCCTCCTCCTCCCGCCGGCGGCGGCCGCTGTCAGGATGAGGCGGAGGAGGCGGAGGCCCAGGCCGGCAGCTCCCGTCTCTCGCCGGGGCCCCCTGGCGTAGCGGTTCCCGCTCCGACGCCGCGGCTGGAGGCGGAGGAGGCCGCGGCGGCGCCGCCCGCCTGCCGGAGCCATGGCCCAGCCCGGCCCGAGCCCCCCGACGGACGGTAAAAGGGGGGAGGCGGCCTCGTTCCGTGGAGCCAGGCGGCCGCGGCCTGCCCAGCCCCGGCCTTGCCTGCGGAGCCGCGCCGGCCGGGGCGCGGGGGGCAGCGGCCTGGGCGAGGCGGCATCGCCGGACCGCGGCGGTGGGTGGTGACGGCGGCGGGGAGGTGGGATCGGCTGGGACGGGGTGCGTGGGGCAGCGGCGGCGACATGCACGAAGGGGAGCCCGCGAAGAGGCCTGTGGGGCCCATGGGGAGCCGGACCGTTGGCGGGAGCCGGCGGGTGAGGAGAGGGCGGGCGGGGAACACCCGGGGGGAGCTGGCTGAGGGGAAAGGCGGGTCGGGAAGGCCTTCTGAGGGCCAGGGGGGCATCGCAGGGGGCTGTTGCTCTGTAGATGTGCTGAATGTGGAGCAAGGGCGGCTCCCCGGCGCGCAGAAGGAGGGAGGATAGTGCTGCGGGGACGAGCTGCTGCTGCTGCCGTGAAAGGGGCTGTCGGCCCGGGCTTGGGGGGACGGGGGAGGCCTCCCCGCCCTGGGTAAGGGAGGAAAAGGGTGATGGGGCTTGTATCCAGGTAGACATTTCTGGGCTGGGCAGGGCTTCTCATTGATTGGTGATGTAGGGCTGTGTTCGCCGTGTGCGTGGGGTGAAAAGGCACCTCAGGAGGTTGAGGGCAGGATACTTGGCTTGGACAGTTTGACCCTGTGCTGGAAGAGACAAAGCAAATGACAGCTCTTCTCTCGAGATGGCATTTACCTGTGGAGGAGGAAGATAAGCTTTCCCTGAAGGTTTTTGTTATGGAAAGGGTATTTGTTTCTCGTTTGGGAGGAATTACAGTCAAGGAAGGATTTTTTTTCGCTTGAGACAGGTTACAGAATTGGATGCATATCAGAAAAACTGTAAGCAGTGCTTAGCTTGGAAGATGGGACTGAAGGCACAGTGTTTGGTGTATGAGATGTACAGGAAGGGGTGGCGAGAGAGCAAGAAATTTAAGTTGATGCTTCTCATACTGTGGAGGTAGCAGGACTAGAGAGTTGTGCAGGATCTTGAAGGATAGGTGCTTACCCATCCATGGGACTGGGCCAGAGCTCTCTGTTTAGAGAGCACATGAGATTCCCTGGGAAAGCGCTCTGTTAGAAAAGGACGATGATATATTCTCAATTGTGCATCTCTAGGGAATTGTGTGGGCTTCTTTTTTTTTTGTGAAGTTACACAAAGAAGTGCTTATTCTCAGTATTTCAATATTATAGATTTCAGTGTGGCTTTTCAAAGTTTTAATGATGAAGGTGCTTGGCTTGTGAGGTTTTTTTGTACGTAAAGGCCAATTATTGCCACTTGTCCTTCTAGAGCACTAAGGGTAAGGTGAATTTACTTACTGTCGTGCCTGTAAGATCAGTGTTGGTATGGGCTGCTCTTGTGTGTTTTCTGATGAATAACCATTGTTTATTGTTCTTTAGCCTTTTCTTCTGGGAGCTCCAGAACAACTTCCAACAAATTTTCTTCTTGGCTCTTACAGACTATGTGACTGCAGGTGTACAGTGGAACTGTGCATTATACAAGTATTTGCTGCCTCTTGACCAGGAAAGGTAGTTGTATGTTAGTAGCGTATTAGAAGTTACCAATTGGATAGATTTTTTTATTGTTGTTTAAGAAGAAGACAAAAATGTGCAAGTAAAAGTTAGTAATTTGATAGGCTGATTAAGTCTTTCTTGTAGGAGGTACGAATTGCTGTCTTTCTCCTGCTTTCTAGCTGTGGGAAGATGAGGATGCTGTAAATAAGGCGTATGGCGGTGGGAACTGGCTGCAGGTTGGATGGATTCTGAAAGAGGTTGCTGTGTTCTTACGCTGAAGAGTTACAGCTTTTAAAATGGCTCCTCTCCCCCATCGTCCTTTGGCAGTAATAGGACCAGTTTGTGGTTTTTTAAAATCCATTTTGATTACTATAGTATTGTTCTCATGTTGGTTTTATTTTTAAGTAACTTGCCAAAAGTGTGCTTTGAAACTTCTGTGTCCTATTTTACTGTGGAGAAAATATTGAAGGAAGGAATTATTTAGTGTTTTTAGTTATCGGCACTGAATTTATTCCTTAAAGGAGTAGTGTAACCTTTGATTTAAGATTACATGTGACAGAATAGAACTGGATTAGTGTGTTCCCCTAAGGAAAAATAATGGCTTTTTATAATGACTTATATTGATTTTAAATACCTTATGCATTCTTTACTTGTGCAAGACACATCAGCTATGATTTTTTTGTTGAAAGCAAGTATAAAAGAACTACTGTTTCTACTGGAGTAGAAATAACGTATGGAACAACATGAGAGGAATATAATGTAGAATGTATATTCTGTTCTGATGTCCATACTGAAATAAAAATGGGCCCAAGAAGAGGGGAAGGAATAGCACAAAGAAATAGGAGAAGAATGGACATCAGGTCCTACCCGGTTTTTGTACTTTGGTTTAGTAGTTAATAACTTAGAAGTTAATAACCCTCTAATTCTTTTGTGTGGGGTAATAGAGTTTCCATATGATAACAATCACAGAAAGGCTAAGTGCAGAGTCCTTTGGCTGCTGGTGTAGCTTAGTGCGCTGTGCTGTGAACTGTTAGCTAATGTCAGCCTGTGTTGCAAGTAGGTGTGTGCTTCTTATTGATCCTGGTCAAGGTAGGGTTTTTTTTTAGATTTTAATTAGTATGTGCGTTGTCTAGATTGCTTGACTGGAGCAGTAATGCCTAATTTTTCACAAATATTTTTATTTTTGAAGGTGGTGTGCTGTCAGCCTCCCTGGATTTAGTTCAGATCTGGAATCTTGCCATCTCTGAAAATCAGGTTACCAAACAAAATAATGTGGCATCATTTTTCACTATCAGAATGCTCAGGCTTTAGTATTATTCCCTTTCTCATATCTGGAAAATGCTTCCGTGAAGAAACTGCAGTTATATAAAGCACTAATTCTTCAATACAAATAAATTAATCGCAGTGATGTGCAAATCATTAAACTTTTCTTACTGCACTAGTAAACTTAAGCCATTAGTACAGTCGGACTGACAAATAGCATATCCCTTGATGTTATTCTGCAATAGAGGAAACTTGGTGGCACAGACTAACAAATATTTTAATAAGAATTTTCCAGCAGAAAGAATTTGTACAGTATTGGAGTAACCTGTTCTTACTTCTGTGCTTAGACCAGTAAAAATAGTGTCTCTCTTTTTGTGGTTGGAGAGTATTCCAGCTCTCAGTGGAGAGATCTGCTCAGCTGTACATAGAAGGCTGGAGGACATTGTCATATTGATTTTAGTACCACTAGCAGCACCGTGAGCTGCTTGGTTTCTCTGTGGCGGTAGTACAGGATCCTGACAGGAGCTGAGACTTGCTGTTGCTGTGCTTTTCCTGCATCCCAGAGGCTGAGCATTCCTAGTGCAGGGATATGGGATGTCACATAGAAAATCAACCAAGAAAACTCAAGCCTTGGACGCTTTTACATTTCTAGTTATTTTCCTTACAAGTATCACTTTTAAATGAAATTGAAGTATTTAGAGATGCTATTACTCATCTCGAAAGCTAGGTGTGGTTGGTAGAAGACTGGTTTTCAGCGCTGAAGTTCGTCTCGGTGTTGTTGATGTAACTGTCAAATACTCTTTTTCTCTTGGGGAGTAACTTCAGAATTGTTGGTACTTTCCAAGAGCCAAAAAATTTCTTCCCTCGCTTTCATTTTGCTTCGTCTTGGTTTTATTATGTTATTTCATAGTTATTAATGTTATTAAACAAATATATTTTTAGTTTAAAAGCACAAACATTTGCACATCTGTCTTAAGCTGTATGTTTTCCCATGTCAGTTCAATGGATAAATCTGAGATTTGGCTTCAAAAGCAAAACGGACACCTTGAACGTTCGTGTTTCTACCTTTTAGAATTCCTAAGGAACTTTTGATCTGCTCGGCAAGTCAGTTTGCTCTGGAGTGGAAATACGCACATTCAGGGTGTCTCTTTTTCTGTTGAAGCCAAGTCCCAAATCTCTCTCTTAATTTTGAAAAATACCGTCACCCTGTTCTTTATAATTAGCTGTTGACTCGCCTGAAGGCACAATGAATATACTTTAACGCATAGACTGACTCTGTCTTGCACTTTGAACACTGGAAAATATGAATTCTTTGCCCATTTGTGTTGCTTTTTGTCCACCGTCATCACAGAGAAAATCACCTTAGTAAATATTTTCTTCCCTTTCTGGCCTGATGCCTCTTGATTCCTAGTTACTTTCCCATAGCCCTTCGTGGATGGAGAGGATTCCCACTGTGGAACTAGTTTGTGTGCACTCCCTTGAAAGTGATTGAAGAAGGAATTTTGTTTTAAAACTTTTAAGAAGCTGAAACAACCAACGTCTCTCAGCGTGGGAGTGGATAAAATCCCATAGGCTTCATAACGTGTGGTGCTTGAATGGCAGACTACCTGGGTTTTCAATCCAGGAACTTTATTAAAAAATACTTCTAAGATGTGAAGTTTTCTATATTATATTTAGGTAATTTTTTAAAATAAAGAGTGTGCCATTAAGAAAAAAAAACAAAACATGAGGTTATGGCTTTACTCTGACTGAAGTCTTCCAAGATAAGAACTGGTAACATTGATAAGCAGCACTTACTAAGCAGACTCCTAAGAAGCCTCTGACAGCAAGGTTGGAAAAAATACGACTAGTTGTAAATGCCATTGTGTGTGTGTTTAAGAGGAACATCTTTCACTCCAAAGGTCTAGTGCTTCTGAGTGGTTCATAGTCTTTACTTGCAGAATTGTTTTCAGTGTCTGATCTAGTGGTGTCTGAGTTAATGGTACCAACCTCTGCAAGTTATTCTATAAATAGTATAAACATTGTGTAATTTTAGTCATGGTATAGTCAGTTAAGCATGATGATGAATTATCTCTGGAAAAATTTAAATCATTTGATATCTTTATATAAATTGGCAGAGGAGGAACAAGGGAGTAGTGTACCCTTAGTTGATATTTCTGTGTCTTTCAGAAGGAAGAGAATTGCTTTTTAGCTCTTCACTGAAATATAGCTGGTGCTTGAGAAGTCATCTGGGTTGTCCCGTTGCTCTATTAGCAGTGCCTGTAGTACCTTAAGAATGCAGAAGTGCAGCATGACTGTTCATATAATGAGGAATCGCTGTGTTTGTATCTTTTTTTTCCATTCATGTCTGCTTCTGTCAGCCACAACTCCTGTTGGCATTCAGCTGACTCCTGGTGGTTCTTCTCTCCTTCCTGTCCCCATCCTATGCTTGTCTTCCCTCGCCTGGCTCCTCCAAGTACAATAAAGAGGAAAATAAAAGCTTTCAAATCACCCTTCACATCTGTTTCCATCTCCCCTGGCAATTTTTGCTTCCATGCAGTTAAGCACGAGCAACGTGGCCTTACGTGACCTTTGGTCACAGACTTTTCCTCTCCGGTCAAACAGCCAGTCATTTGACCTTGTCTTAGGCAACTACTGCTCTTCAGCTCGTGCTCTGGTTTCCTCAGTCCTCCTTCCCAGCCATCGCCTCATCTTCTTTAAATATTTTTCTCCCTCTCGCAGGCCTTTTGCAGGCTCCAGTCTGTGGGTGTCCCGTGTACCTTGCCCGCGTTTTGGCTGCTCTGGGCTCTGCTCTGCAGTTAGCACACCCTCACTCTCCATTTCCTCCGTGCCTCCATTCTTCTAGAGAAAATTGCATGATCATGCAAACTTCCTCTGTGAAAAATGTCTTCTCTTTTCCTTTCCAAACAGCATTGCCCACTAGCTTTGTTGAATCTTAGCTTGTTTGCTGTATTTTTTAAATATATGTTTCTTTGTTTAAGATCGCTCCAGTTTCTTTTACTGAAAAATAAAGATCTTCTCATGCTTTACTCTTGGTATAGAGCAAGTACTCATCTCCTTTTCAACCCTACCTTATACATCTTCAGGTTGTAAGTATGTTCTCAGAACATGTTATAGTGTTTTGCAGGCAATGGACTTCAGTCACCTGTTTATTGTGAGCGACATCTAATTCTTTAATACCTTGGTTTCTTTATTTGTACACCAAAGCAATTATGTGCCTCACGGATTGTGAAAATTAATTGCTGGAAGTTAACTTCTGCCTCTTGGAAAGGTAGAAAAATATGAGAGTCCCATGTTTTGGCTATCAGAGCAGTTCTGAAGCTTGGTATCAGTAGAGAGCAGGGCAAGAAACCTGCCCTGCAGTGATTTGCTCGTTTTTTCTGTGTGTGGTTAAGAGCCCTGTCTTGTGTGTTTGGCAGTGTTAAGAACTGAAAAATAACTAAGATTAAAAAAAAAAGGCAAGCCTGATTTAGTTACTTAATAAGCAGAAGAGGCTTGCCTTGAGTCATGCAGAGAGAAGAAATTTAAATTCAGGTGGGAATTTTTTCTTAATATTTATCTTCTTTGTTATATTTTGTGGTTTCTGAAAATGTTTTTTGGTAAAACTATGGAGCAAAAATGCAATAACAGGTAGAAGTGGTACATGGCAGTGTGAATCAGAATCAATAATTGAAAGACAACTGAAACATTAACATTCCAAAGGGAATGGCCCCTAGGTGAGAGAAAAGGATGAACAGAGGATCAAACCAGACTGGCTTTGTTGATTACAGTGGTGTTGTCCGTGCCTTTCAGAAAGTGACCTGAATAAACTGAATGGTTTTTATTGCATCTTTTTCCAATACGCATTTTCAACTTACAGATAATTGCAACAGGACTTGAAATGCGATTTAAATGGCAACAAAAGAGAGAAATATGCAAAACAAAAGAAGAGAGAGCTCTCTCTCACCTTTCTTGTCAAAGTGTTTCCATGTATAACCGCTAGCCCACCACACCCGTGCTGTGGTAGGTTAACTTTTTGTTTTTGCATGGGTGGTTACCATTAAAATACTCCCCAACAGAAGTGATTTTTGTGTTATATTTTAATCTGCGCTATATCAGTACTATGCAAAAGGATTAGACTAGCACCATGGTTAGTTGCTTTGAAAAAAACCCAGACACAGTAACTTGGAGACAACCACAGAGTGTAAAACAGTCCTTACCTCTGTATTTTCAGTGTCATTGGCTTAATCTATGTAGTCAGAAATACAGATGAGTGCTAGAAGTTATTGCTCCGGCAATAATTATGTTAACCATCAGCTATAAATTCCCATGTCTGGTACCCTTTAAGAAAATTGTATTTCCTAAGGCCTTCTGAAGTTCATATTCGACTCCCGCAGACTTCAGACGCAGGAATTGGAACATTCATCTTACATTAGCTGTAGCCTGTGCCAAAATCCCTGTGATATAATTTAGCTGTGGCGTTACGCGGTTTATTTTGGTGAAATATGGAGCATAAATTGGGCTCTGCTAATTCACATCATCTGACAAGCTGGCATCTTTATGTCATATGCTACATCTTTTACATTTTCTTTTAAGGATTGGTTTCAAGTAAGGTTTCCTTAATTGTCAGCTCTCCGAGTGTGTTTGTATCATCTTCCTTGTGCTGTATCAAGACATGTGTGCTAAATTAATGGGGAAGGAATTAGCCAGCCTCCAGATTCTGTGCTTGACTGTTGCTTCTAGCTGTGAACATGTTATAGCTGTGTGTCTGGTGTTCACAGCTTCTGTTTGAGCTTTAGGTGAAACTAGAGATAATGATGCTAAATCTGTAAATGGTGTGGAAACCCCTGGTGTTAGAAAGGGTGCATTCATTTGAGGCACTGAGGCTCATGTTTACCTGATAATACATCAGGAAGGGTTGTAATAGCACATTATAAGGTCAAATCTAACTGCAGTTTTGTGCTAGCATGTTTGCTTTCAAGTAAGAACAATTGTGAGCCTAACCTTATTCTGGAATACAAGTGTTTTCTGATATATTTTTATCTACAACTCTAGGTTTTGTGCTGGTCTAAATGTCTGTACTGGAGACACCTTTTCAGTCGCATTTGTTAAAAACCTGTGTGTATACAAACACCGATGGGAAATCTGAGCTTTGGAATTTGTTTTCTGATACAGATTACGCTTGTAAGCTTCCCCTGAAGAGTCTGAATGAAAATCAGAATTTGAGAAAGGTCATTTATCACTTAAATGAAAGTCATCAAGTCTTCAAAAATAAGTTCTGCTGCTTCACTACACCGATCTGAGTTGCCACAAGGAAGAAGGAAGGCCAGGCTATTTCTTTGGCAAGCAGCATGCACTTAGGTTTAAGCCGATTGTCTAGCTGTACCCATAGGCTGTGGTTTTGTGTTACAGCTAAGCCAGTCTGGAAGGTTGCTGCTGCTGGAAGGTGTGATCCTGCTCTCTTCTTCCTGCTCCCACAATTGTGTTCAGCCAGTTCAGCTCAGTCACCTAGCTGAGAACTGCTCGCTGCTGGATTGACAAATTTAGTGAAAGACCTGATGAGCACTAGAGCTGGCATAAAGGAAAGGATGGGGACCACACAGTGCTAATATGAGTCCAAGGGTATATAGTTCAGATTCTTTTTCACAGTTTAAACCAGTTTACATCCTTGCTGTCGTGTTTGTGCTGGTTCTGGTATATGCTTAGCCAAGTGACAGGCACGATCAGGGACCTGGTTTGGCTGGAAATTGGTTTGACTCACTCCCCTTCCACCTCCCAACTTTTTGCTGTATCATTTCTCTGATCCTATGGCTGTACAGCCTCAAAGGCTCTTGCAGCGTGGTGAAGATAAAAGGCAGGTGTGGTCAGGGTGAGGTGGGAGTGCTGAGTTACCCTTTGAGATGACTGCCAGTGCTGAAGTTTATTTAAAATGATCATAACTGTAGGCTTAGTAAAGTCTTCATGTTCTATATTGCTTATACCCCAGGCATACTTAATTTTTTTTTAATTTCATGCTGGAGGAGGATTTTCTTCCTTTTTAACTGTTCAAGAATTGATTTAATTGGCAAGTGGTAGCAAAAAATATAAAGATATAGAATGATGGCAACGTTTTCTGTCAAGAAATAGATTACAGAGGCTTGGGGCAGTAGTAGTCTGTTGATCTCTGGGAAACTATTAAATTACTGTAGATACCTGACTCCAAATGATAGGACCTGTATCCTGTTCCTTATCAAATAAAGAAGTTAATAATCTTTTATTATTTGTCATACTGTATTTATCACCACAGTTTCTCCATAAATACATCTGGCAACCATATTTTCCAGGCCAGTTATGAAGATTTATATCCTTTAAGTGGTTACTCTAAGGCACCGTGTTTTCATGCCTGCAACCTGCTTTTCTGACAACTAACACTTTTAAACTGCTATTTCTTCAAAATAAGTCTTCACCTCTTCCCTTTCTCGGTTTATTTCTGCCTAACAGTTTGGGTGGCCAAATGATGTAGGAAGGGATAGAAAACCACTTTCTGGCGTTAACTCCCTTTTGTGGTGCTTGCTCACATTCGTACCTCGTGGATTATGTATGAATTACTGCGATTTCTGAAGCTTTGCTGCTGCCTGTGAAAGCACAGTAGTGCTGTCTGGTAGCTGCACTCCTGGAAGGGAGTTTCATGCTGTTCTTGATTATGCCAGCTTTGGAAAATGGCCACGAAGGTGCTGATTTGCTTTAAGCAGCAGTCTCCTCGTACCTGTAGCAGTGGTAAACTGGAGAAGCCGTTGCCTATATAAATGGCACAAGCAGTAACTTCCTTCTGTTGTTCTCTGCGTCATTGTCTTCATCTAGCTATGTGCTTGTCTCTCCAATTGAATATTTCACTTTTGTTACCTTTCTTTGAATTTTTAAGTGTGTTAAGTCATCATTAATTTGTTCTTTCTGATCAAAAATCATGAAGCAGAGTATTTGGGGTGGTCTGTAGCCTAAATACTCTCAAAGCTACACCTCAATTATTGTCCTCAAGACAAATGGCAAGACAGCATGAGATCTCAGACTTGGTATCTGGGGGAATTTTTGAATTAATGGAATGGTTTTATTTTATATATTAAATTACTTCATCAAAGAGAACAATGCAGTAGAGTTGTTTTGGGGTTTTTTTTTGCTAAGAGCTGAGTCATACTTTATTCACTTTTTTCCCAAAAGAGGACTGCCTTTAATAAATCTGTGGGCGTAGTGATAAACATATTACAAGGAATCAAAGGAATTTTTTTTCCCCTCCCACTGAAAATGAGTCAGCAATTAAATTATCCTGAAAGAAAATCAGTACTGAGTTTGTTGTCTGGCTTTAGCAAATGTTTGCATTTTAAGAAAACATTTATACTAGTGGTGTTGAGAGAGATCAGTTGTGTAAGTGGTCTCCTGTATAGTGAAGAGGATGTGAGATTCTCTCCCTAAATGTCTGTCAACCTGAAATATTCTTATTTGATCAGAACAACAGATTTCTGATTGTTTACCAAAACAGTCAATGTTCTCTATTAAATTTTGCAAGCAAGATACTCTGAAAACCTCGCTGTCAAGTGTAACTGCCATGTGGAGTATTTAATCCTGTTCTGGATTTGTGGTCATATCCCACCAATGATGAGATGTGGTAGTGTGGAAAAGCTTGGCAGGAGCATTCCTGTGTAAATACAAAGAGTCATTCATATTGTCAATGAAGGTCAAGAAGAATTAAGCAACTTGACAGTTTTGGGGGACTTGCTTTAAAATCCCGTGGAAGAGGAACAGGAGTAGGTGGCTCTGCTGGATGTCTCCTTACAGGCTGGAGGAACCTCCTCTGTGTGTCTGCTTAAAATACTTGGTGTTGAATTTTTAGCTTATCAGTTAATGAGGTAGAACAGCTGGTGAAATAAAAGGAGCGGTGAAAGTGTGCTCACGACGTATTTGACAGGTGCGTTGTTTCAGTTTAGATGTGTTAAATGCTCCAAAAGCTTTGGAGGGGATGAAGTCAGGCTGTGGCTGCAGGGTATGTGGATGTACCCAGGCTAGCTCTGAGCTGATAGTGGTGCAGTCTTAGCAGCAGTGACACTCACAAGCTGTGAACCCTTTTAGAGAAATTTCAACAATACGTGGGTGCTTAACCTGCTCTGAGTTTTGTGCTGCCATCACCGGTCTCTTGTTTGCTCAAGCCGTGACTAGTCTGAGTAAATGTACACAGCCTGTAGAGTAAATAGACCCTTCGTAAACCCGAGGAGTCATTGAGCTTTTTTCCTGCAGTCTTTTTTAAAATTGATCCTCTTGTGGTTATAAAAATGAAAAATTGTTAAAGCCAGGGGAATAAGATAGAAGCACTGAGAGAGCAGGGAAGATGCTGATGGTTGTGATCAGGTTTGTAACTCGCTTTTCTCCATTTTGTGTCACTGTAGATGAATTCAAAGTGTCTGTGTTCACCAGACTGTGGCTTGCCGTTGACTTTTGAGATAATCTGATATGCATTCAAGCTTACCAGTGCTGGGTTTCTGAGAAGATTCGTTGATGGGAGCAGCAGGATGAAGCCAAAATGCTTTCTATAGGACAAGCATCTATTGTGATGTCTGATTGACTTTTCTAACACTGATTTGTCCCCTGCTGCCCTGTTTAAGTGATCACTGCACTGATGAGGCAGAGAGCATGGTTGATTCTCTTGAAAAAATGCTAACAAAGAATGTTTTCCTGAAATTTTCTGAGGGATTGTTCTCCCCACCCACCAAAACATCCATGGCAGAAAGGAAATAAAGTAAAATCTAATGATGGCTAAACGCCTCGCTCATCAAGTTGAAAACTGCCATGGAGAAAATAGTGTGCACAGAACTAGTGGGTCTGATGGCAATGCTAGTGAAATGGGGAAGGAAAGAACCAGCTACGGTGATAAGGGATGAAGGAAAAGATGCGGTATAATAATGGAGGTAGGGGACTGTCCTTGGGAAGAAAAGGTGCTTTTATCAGATGAATGATAAACTGCTGGAAAAAAAATTCAAGCCCACTGTCACCAAGGACCTGTGTGATTAACTGTGTTCCTGTGATACTTGATGTGAGGGAACACTGTTCCTTTGCAGTCCAGTTTAAATGGTGTTTAACTGAGCATCAGTTTAAAATCAGACTTAAGTTACCCGGGGCCAGAATGACTGTGTAGAAGAGGTGAGGAGCATTACTGGTCACATGAAGTGGGCTTATTAGAGTCACGGAATGGAAACAGGGAGGCAGTCAGGTGTGATTCCCCTTCACCGAGTGCAAGTGGAGCGTCAAGGGATGGAGATTTGGACCCCAGAACAGCAGCTGCCTGGTTTGTGTCCAAGAAGGGAGACAGGGAGGGAACAATAAAGCAAAGAAGTAGTTAACATGTGAGTGCTGTGAAAAGGGAGAAAAAGTGGGAAGTGGAAAAAAGGGGGAGGAGAAACAGTATGTTGGCTTTTTTCCTTGTAATCCTACATGAAGGTGTTTGCTGTATAAACATACTTGGATGAAGATTCAGTAAAAATGGTTGCACATCAGAGATACAGGACAGTATGCTGTCTTACAAGTACCAAGTGATGTTTTTGGTAATCAGTGTTTGACCTGAACCTGGAAATGCTCTTATGTTTGTTTGCCTGCCGTACGCTTCTGCGTGGACTTAAACCAGCCGCAGCAGATGTGGGTTTGGTGACTAGCAGCTACTCCAGCTGGTGGAAGCAGGACCAAGATCTTTAGAGATGATACACCTGTGAAAAGCAAGCAGCTCATGTGAAATGTCGTTAAGATGGTCATATAAACAGCTATGCAGGGTTTTACAATATCATCTCAAACTTTATTTAGTTTTTCTTACATATGGCTATTCAACTGTACAGGATTAATTAAGCCATTTAAAGGACCCTTGTTTTGTTTCCCCTTTGTTCTTTTTGATTGTATTCTAGAAGAGAATCTTTCCATTTATCAAACATCTCAATTTCTTTAGATTTTAATTATTTTAATTCAGTGGTAGCTTTTATTTTTTCTGAGACCCTTAATGTAGCATGTAGTAGAGTGTTTAAGATAAAAAAGGAAAATAAGGAGTAGGAATAGGTGTTACTGAGACTACAAGTTACAGTGGAAAGGCGTGTTTCAGTCATTCGATGGGAAGTAATATTACTTTCAAACTTTACTAGTACATTGCAAGCTTCCACTGGATGTTACTATAATATTTATAATGTGGTTAGACATTTGTAACATGCAGTGCTCAGCTGAATATTTTTGACCCTGCAATTATTGATTTACTGCAATAAATACAAAGGTACTGTTACAGATATGATGCAGCAAGGCTCAATTCTGCATCGTAAGTGATATCTGCGTTTGTCAGCAACAGCAAGTTTTTCTGTATATAGCGTTCGCTTTGTACTGGGCTGTTTGCTTGTGAATGTGGAGTCAACAGAGAGCAAACTGTGGATGTCAAATAACCTTCACGCTTATAATAAACTAGAAATCCTTGGATGGATGCACCAATGTCTCTAAAAGCCACACTGCCCGGAATGGGGAACTAACCGAAAAGTTAC
Source organism: Pterocles orientalis (assembly GCA_011057875.1). Taxonomy (NCBI): domain Eukaryota; kingdom Metazoa; phylum Chordata; class Aves; order Pterocliformes; family Pteroclidae; genus Pterocles; species Pterocles orientalis. Next base: position 24,164 of record WKFP01014245.1, read on the forward strand.
TTCTGCACAGCTACTTTCTGGTGGTAATACTGGCAAGCAACAGCATGTCTTCCATTGTGCAGCTGCAGGGTAGAATTTTTTTCTTTTTTTTCCTTTCTGTAGCTTAGTTATCGTCATTGTAGGCAGTGAAGTGCTCTGGAAGGGAGAGGTGTGACAATCCAGAGGGATTTGTTGCCTCTCTGAAAACAAAGGTGGCAAGTGGGAAGTCTGGTGCAGTTTGCCGTCCTCAAATAAAACTAGAAAAGTGTATGCTGAGCAGTAAGCTTTAGCCATTTGTCCAGGTAAATAAAAATGCACTATGCTTCCAAACGCAAGTTTGGGAAAAGCAAATAATTATTTTCTTCCGTTTTTTTTCTTCAGTTTGATCTACGGTGCTGAATATCTCTGTAAGGACAAATTTTGTTCCTTGAAAATAAAGCGACCTCCATTTCATAAGTCAGGAATTGTTTCTTTTCAGTGTGCTTATTAAAAGAACCATATTCTGTTCCTTACCTCGGGGTGCCTCTTACAGAACCGCGGCATTGGAGTATATTTTAAGAATGTGGGGGTTTTGGGGTTGTTTGGGTTTTGTTTTGTTTTACATCAAATCATGTTTGCAAAAAATAAAGAAAAGTATTTTGCAGTCTAAAATATGCATCCTGGTGGCAGACTCTTAGATTAAAAATTTATAGAGTAACGTAATTGTGGCTCCAATAGGATATGACATGGAAATCGGTACTCTTAGGAAATAAACATGAAAAGAAGGGGGCAGCCATATATTTTTATTTTTCCATGCTTCTATCTCAAGCAATCATGACAGGAAAAGAGAAAGGTGGGAAATGACAGAAGTATGGCAGAAGTGATTTTTTAAAGAATTTTTTTCTTTTTCTTCAAAAAGCTCATTGCATGTATAGGGGTTTTTTTTTTCTGATCTGTTTTTCAGATTTCAGCTGTGTAGGACTGAACTCTTGATGTCATGTTTGACACTTTAGATGTCAAGTAGAAAGCTTTGTGGCATTAATTTTATAAATAGACCTAGTACTCAAAAATAGTCTTATTGATAATCGGCTTTGCCTCTCTTAGTTCTGGAATGGTCACTGCATGTTTGTGTAACTGGAAACTTTGTCAGACATAAAATTTAATCATTTCTGGAGCTGATAGGTGAAACATTATTTGAGTAACTAGTCAATAAGAAATGGGTGTTTGTTCCTGTGTTTCCTGTACTCCAGTAGTTTCATGGTTCTCCTGTAAATTGATGACTCCACTCTGAAATGAATTTTACTGCCCTTCTTTTGGGTTCTACCTGGTGAAGCCACCTCACAGCATACACTGGACTCTGCTGTCATGTTAAACAGGGAGATGTGATCTGAGTCTGACCTGAAGTGTCCCTGTAAAATCCACGTTGTTTGTTAGAAACAAAACTAGTAATTAAATTGGTGTGTCCAGCTGTGTCATCACTAGTCTTCTTGCCCCAATACTCTGGGGGAAAAGAAAGAGTTACTTACAGCTAATAAATTTTTGGTCAAAGGGACTGCTTGTTTGTTTTTCAGTTTGGCCTATCAATTTTAATTTAAATTCTTCTCAGTGCTGGTCAGGAGTTAAGGAACTGGGGCTTTAGGGTTTTTGTTTGTTTCTTGATGGGTTAGGGCCCTAATCAGGGAATTAGATCTTCCACATGACTCCTCTGATGAAATACAGCATGCCCTGTGCCTGTGTCTCGTGGGTAACACGAGATCCTGTTTCAGTCGGGCATAGCTCCACAGGCGCTGACCATCCATCAGGCTTCCTTGACTGTGTACTTCCTCGGTGTCGTTAAACATTGATGGCTGCATTTGGGTGCGTGGAGATGGGGGCGCAGGGACAGCGACTCTGGCAAGTTAATGAGTACTGTCATTGCAAACTGTATCTGTTGGGTTTGGGATTTTTTTTCTTGGTTGGTTGGTTTTAAGTTGGTAGCCTATGGTGGTAAATAGTTTTATTTTTTTCATCTGTGTTACAGGCCTGGGGTGAGTTGGACTTAAATTCAGAGCAGGAAGTCAGTTGTAAATGACAAAGACCTAATTGGAAGTCTATGAATGAGTCCATCTCCTGGCATTGACTTCAGCGTGTTCCCAGGCAGACTTCAGTCACATAGCCTGTGGTTACCTGCAGCTGGCAATTTGGATTTGTGTTCATACTTTCATTTTGGAAAGTGGAGTGTCTCTATGGCCATTGTACAAATCATATGCCCAGAAAAGAAAATAATTTTTCTGTAAACTTAATTGCTGATGCTTACTCCTCAAGCTTACGTGCCGTGTGTCCCTGCAGCATGGACAGTGGCAGTGCAGCCAGAGTCCAGCGTGGGGAATGCCTGGCTCTGTCCTGGGGTGGATACATTGCTCAGGGGGTAAAAACACTTTAAACAGTGTCTGAATAGAAAGGATGATGTTAATGCGCAGTTGCAGTGATGTGTGACCTGCAGTTAAGATCTTAAACTGTTTGTTTTTTTGAGTGCTTGCAGCTGGTCTTGACAGAGGTTGGAGCTCTGCTGTGGTGGGCATTGATGATTTATTTATTTGTTACTTCTTACACCTAACTGGCAGGCTGCAGAGAGGGGGAATACTATAAAAATGTCAATATTTAAGTTGCATTTCCTGCTTGGTGACTCTACTGTCCCTCTTTGTATTTGGGCAGGAGGATATAAAAAGGATGAAAGTGTTGTTCCCCCAGCTTAAAGCGCTTGAACTTTCTGCTCTTAGGGTGTCCTCTCTTCCTCCCATCCTCAGCAAAATCAGCTCTCACCTTTGGAAGAAATACAACTCGGTTGCTTTGCACAATGGCTTTCTAATGGGAGCAGTAGCACAGCTGCTGCTGTCTCTCTGCAAAAGGAAGGTGGAAAGGGAAACAAGTAAACCAGGAGTGCTTGAGTCGTCTTTTTTTTGGGTGTGAGGGGAAGCTTATGATGTCTGCCATGGATTTGTTAACTTTCAGAATTAGTAATTGTAGAATTAAATTTTTTTTTGTATGGTCTTCAGAACAGCGTTTGTAAGGTGAGCAATGTCCAGATTCCTCCTTGGTCTGTTCAGAACGTGCGTGTGTGGCTTTGGGCGGGTGGAGAGCTGCCTGGCTGCACCTGGAGGCTTTAGAGCTGAAACTGTGAGATCAAACCCATCTCCTCAGAGCCAAGCATGGCTTTTCGCTCCTCGGAGGTGTGAAGCTGGAGTTGCAGCAGCGGCTGTGCGGGGGCTCTGGCCAGGCAGCAGCTCTGTGCCCCCGGCCGTGGGAAGCAGCTTTGCTGGCAGCATCACCGTCTCTGGGAACTCAGCAGGGAGTAGAAGTGCAGGCAAACCTTTCCCTTTGGAAGGCTTCAGCAAGAGATCAAAGGCACCTCTTTAGCCTTGAGAAGCATTTTTGTTACCTGGGCCTGGCTCTGCGTGTGCTGTTTCTTTCCTGGTTTTGATCCAGATGCTTTCCTGGCACATGTGAAGCTTTGCTCTCAGTGTGGTGTCTTTGCTACAGATCTCTTTGATATTCTGAAGAGTACCCCTGTGCAGTTGGCTTTGCACAATCCAGGATTGCTGGCCAGAAAAACTGATGTGCTGATATTTGAGATGATAAAAAAACAAAACGAGGATTTCAGTAAAAAAGCAACATTAAATCTTCAGTTCTGTATCTACACATACCTTTTATCTTGTACAGAGTGGAGCAGATTCAGTGCTGTGTTTAGTAACATCATAAGCCCTCATAGCCAGCCATCAGTAAAACATACCTGTGCTTTTAAAAGGGCCTTTTGTTCGTGTCTGCTCTTACGCCAAGTCATCTATTACTAAAAATAAATATAACTCCGTATCAGTGGCATTGGCCATCCAGTGACTTACCCCTGCAAGCTCTAGAACCGATTCCACCTGTTTCCAAGTTTAAATGCGTGATGCTGCTGAAGCTGTGCAGCCTCTGTACTATGTTTTCACTGCTTGCTTTTGGTGGGAAGCGTGTTGGGTGTAATATGCAAATGCTTCTGATGGATCAATATTTTCTGAATCTAGTCAGTGCTATATAGAGGCTATAAGTGAAAAGAAATGACTCAGGTTTGCGTGACGAAGTTGGAACGTGTCCATAAAATGCTTTTGCAGAACAGACAGAGATCAGACAGAACATCGCTTGCCCAGTGCATTGCAGCATGGAGGTGGATTTTCTTCTGGTTCATCTGTCTTTGTTTCTGTTTCGTATTTGACTTCTGAGGTGTGCAATATGAAACTGTCTGGCACCTAAACCCGACCTATTCTTCTTGAGGTGCCAAGAAGTTAATACTTCACATGAAGATCAATATTACAGGCTCAGTGGCTGTGTGGGATCTTTACAGCATCATACAGTGGTATTGTATGGTTTTTTCAGTAATAACCACATTGTAACAATCTTTAGGTGTCTTGTGGACTTCCTGCTGTTCCTCTTCTGTTGTACCACCAGATCAACTGCTAATGTGGTAAATGCTGGAAAATAGTGTGATGTATGTGCGCCCTTGAGGATTTTTACCTGCTGGAAAAAAGGAGAGTTTTCTCTTATGACCAGTTATTTCTCCATAGGGAGATAGTCGTCATCTTCTGGAAAACTTCTCTGTGTGTAGTCTGAGAAACCTTCTTTTGGTGCACATGCAGAACCAACGACAGGAAAGATAATGGCACCTAATTTTTGGCTTATGGGTTTTTCTGTGCTTTGTTCTTCCATAGTTGTCAGCTCAGCAGGTGTCATTGGGTTTTTTGACCTCAGCCTTTGAGAACTTGGTGCTTTGTTGTGCAGCCTTCACATGCTGTTCCTGTCTCTGGTGACTAAATTCCCGCTGTTTCGGAAAGAAGCACCAATAGAAATAATTCTAGCACTGTTTTGGTTTGTGGGGTTTTTTTCTTCTTCTTCTTTCATTGTATATAGAAGATTGTGGTGCTCTTTGGGAGGATGATTGTTTTCTACAGAATTCCCCACCACATATGCCTCTAGTGCTGTGACGATGTCTATTGTAGTTCAGTGCTGCAGTGTAAGAAAACTTATCTTCCTGTGTTGCTTAAAGGACTCTGACTAGTTGTCCTGATGTATCATGGGGCAACAACTGAGCTAATGAGTAAAGATACTTTAAAAAGAATAAGCCCTAAACCTCAAACTTGCACAATGGGATGCCTTAACTGTTAGTGACATACTTCATCTTCTGTTTTATTTTCAGTTGCTCTTCTACAACGGGTAGCAGAATTGGAAAAAGTCAATGCAGAATTTCTGCGTACAAAGCAGCAACTTGAGCAAGAATTTAATCAAAAGAGAGCAAAATTTAAGGAGTTATACTTGGCTAAGGAAGGTAAGTTCTCAATTCTCTGAATTATTGTAAAGTTTAATTAAACTTGAGCTTCAAATAATCCCTGTATGAAGACTAACAACTCTAATGCCAAGTGCTGTTCCCTGTTTGCCTATGCACACAACATTCTTTTTTTTTTCCTTTTTTTAATTGGTTAAGGATAATTAGGATTTAAGGGAATTTTCTTCCAGTACTGTGATATTTGACTGCATATCCAGCATGATTGTTATTTTTGATTTGCCATAAATGAAAAAGTGACAGTAATCTGTTTAAAAAAGAGACACATAATACGAACATAAGAGACAAGCAGAGTAAAATTCAATAAGTGGCTATTTAGCTTCCTAGAATGAATTTTGAGAATTAAAGAGTTCCCTGCATGGTTAGGAGTCAGCAGAGCAACTTGTACACATAGAAACACCACCACTGAGTTTTAATACTGACATTCTGAAGTCGTGGTGTGCTCATTCTCTCTGAACAGCAACAAATCTGGTAAGTGGAAAGAGGTAGTCTAGATGGTGTGCTGTTTGTACTTTGCGGATGGCTTTTTATGTGGTATTAATTTGTCTCAAATTTCCATCTGGCGTAGAATGTAAGCAGACAAACATTATAGAAATTTTAATACCAGCCAAGGGCATCTATTTCAATAGCGCTCTTTGCAGGAAAATTTGAACCATGTGAGCTCAAATATCTGATGAAGAATTGGACAGTAGAGATAACTGCTGTTCTGAGAGACAAATTGATTTATTTCTAATCCTGATGATTTTCCTGTCCTTAACATATGAAAGCAAAGCCAAAAAATAATGTATTAAAACTGCAGCTGCTTGTATAAGCTTATGAGAGCAGAAATACAACAGGCATAATGAAGTTCAGATCATACAGAAGGCCTATTTATTTGTTTTTCTAGCAGTTGGATGAAAGGAAGTAGAAGATACAAGACACTGCTGATGAGATCAGCAATAATTCTCTCTTTTGCAGAACAGAACAGTCAAAAAATAGAAAATAAAAATAAATTGTGATGAGCAAAAAAAAAAAAAAATCCAACTTTCACATGTGCTGAAGTGAAAGGATACCAGAGGAGAATATACAAGCAATTATTTTTCTTCCCCCCACCCTGTTCTCCAAGGCCCTTTCCTAAATGTACATTGGGGCTGTGGCAGCCCATCCTTAATACTGTCATTTGATAGCAAAGTAATATGAGATCTTGCTACAAGATCTTGTATTTTTACAGAAGGATTAATGCCCTTTTGTGTATCCAGTTAGCTCAGGGTTCCGTATTCTCTATCAAGGGGTAAGGTCTTGGGCACCAGGATTGATGAAGCATTTTGGTGCTGAGGGGAATACATGGAGATAATGTGGTATTCGTTGTACACTGGCCAAATGTTTCTGCTATAAGTGATTGCCATTGAAATAGGCTGTGCAGGCATGAAACTGTATTTTGTGTTAGTGTTTTTGGGATGAATTGTATGATATCTATTTTACAGAACTTTTTGCTTCAGATTAACGAAAAACTCAGGAGGATAATGTGAAATTAGTTTCATTTCTGTTTATATTTGCAACAGTTCGAGGAGTAGTGGATGTTCTGGTGAATGTATCCCTTTTTTAGTAGAAACTTAAGTTTCAGCAAAGCCGTGGCAAAAACCAAATTAGGCTGCTTGGTTTATTTACGTGGGCTTTAGGCAGAAATACAAAGGACCAAATTTAGGACCAAGTTGGTGTCAAAAATGGGGAAAAACTGTCTTCCTGTATGTTGTTCTTATATTTTCCAGATTCATTACCAGGATGAGTTAAATAATAATGAACTGATTAAAAGCACAGTTCACTTTCGTCAGGTATATTGATTCACAGGTTGTATCTGCAGTGTCTGCTTTGTGGCTGCATCCGTTAGGAGTTGCTTTTTTTTAATAAAAGGCACGGGCAAACGAAGTCCAAGAAATACTTTTCCCTAAAGATGCTGCTAACATTTGTTCAGTTGTTAAGGGTCGATGCTTTAATATCAGGGCTTCCTTCACCCCCTTGGTAGAGCACTGTTCTTTACCACAGTGACTAGGGATACTCTTCAGATTGAATTTATTAATCAAGCTAAATGTTAATAATACTACTTCTCAGAGGACCTGAAAAGACAAAATGCGGTGCTGCAAGCAGCCCAAGATGATCTGGGACAACTGCGAACCCAGCTGATGGAAGCTCATGCTGAAATGGAGAACATCAAGGCGATAGCTACAGTGTCTGAGAATACAAAGCAGGAAGCTATCGATGAGGTGAAGAGACAGTGGCAAGAAGAAGTGGCTTCACTACAAGCTATAATGAAAGGTAACAACCAGGGGAGCTGCTGCCGCTAAGATACACCTCTTTAGTGTGCGTTTAATGATTTGTACCTGCTCTTGCACAGAAGGTGGATAGCTGCTGTTCGTGGCTTGGCAAAACTGGGCCACAGAAGTGATGGATGAAGTGTAGTTCCTAAGTTTGTGAAAAGGAGCTTGGTGGTTCTATTCTGTTAATATGGGGATAGAATTTAGGAGGAATTTGGGAGGCACTGTGTATCAGGGAGTGTAGTGAGAGAACAAGGGGTAACGGGTATAAGCTGAAAGAGGGTAAATTTAGACTAGGCATGAGGAAGAAATTTTTCACTATGAGGGTGGTGAGACACTGGAACAGGTTGCCCAGAGAAGCTGTGGATGCCCCACCCCTGGAGGGGTTCAAGGCCAGGCTGGATGAGGCTTTGAGCAACCTGGGCTAGTGGGAGGTCTCCCTGCCCGTGGCAGAGGGGTTGGAACTTGATGATCTTTAAGGTCCTTTCCAACCCAAAACATTCTGTGATTCTATGAAACATGGCAATGGGAACTCCTGCATATATACAAAGTATTTTTGGGGGACTATGAATGTGATACTTCATCCTTCCACAAAGATAAGCACAATGCGTGTAATTTGACAAGTCTGAAAACAGCTTTAGGGTGTGACAGCATGATTCTCTTCTCTCCTGTGTAAACATAGTTCTGCTCTCAGGCAGTGAAGTGTCTCTCCAGTACTGTCACATGGACTTTTCAGGCTAGTGACTGAACAGGCTGCTCTGTATCAGTTGTGGGTCACTTTTGTTTTTATAGTTCTGAGCTCTTCTTTATGTTTGCGTGTTGCACAGCTGTTGATGTTTCTGTGACAGACTATGTGCAAGGGACAAAATGCCGGATGTAAACTGGGGACAGCCTATTGCCGTAACTGGCTGTTTTCTTAAAGGTTCACAAACAGGATCACAATGTCCTGACCCCACAGCCTGTTGGCTGGAGGCAGTTTTTCCATTACCTGATTATGCTTGTCCCTCAGAGAAGACAAATCTTTATGTATATTGAGTACACAAATTTGTTTGTTTATGATCTACATAGATAACATGAACCCAGATCAAGGTTCAGCTGTGCCAGCTGCTGTATGTATGCAAACAAAGACAGCTTCTTACCCAAAGGGGTAACATTAATAACAGAGAAATGAAAGCTATGTGACAAGTTCTGGTTCCTTTGCATTTTGGAGTAAATAAGTAGGGTTTTGTTAGTTTGTTCTTGGAGGTACAAAATGCGCTGTTAAATAGGGTGTTAGATGTGTACACTGTTTTGAAATGAGGAGTTACACAGTTTTGGGAGCTTGATTGTTTGTGTTTTAGTAATGGTACATATTGAGATGCAGTTCCGTTGGATCTTTTGCTTATGTAGTTGGGTTTTGGGGCAAGAGTCAAAGGGACAAGAGAGGAAGGGGGAGTACGCTTGTCTTAATTTTCATCAATTATGATAAATGGTTGACTGGTTGGAGATGGAGTTCTTAAAGCTCTGTTTTTTAACTTATGTTGAAAATAAGCTTTGAAAATGCTGTTTATATTATAGAGACTGTTCGTGACTATGAGCTCCAGTATCATCACAGGTTGGAGCAAGAGCGAGCTCAGTGGAATCAATATCGAGAAAACGTGGAACGGGAAATAGCAGAGTTAAGAAGGCGACTGTCTGAAGGTCAGGAGGAAGAAAACCTGGAAAACGAAATGAAAAAGGTACGTTGAAATCTAGTTCTTTGATTTCTGTTTCAAGATACACTAGTGTGGTTATACATGAGTTCATTTCTACGCCCTGCTGTCATTCCTCAGACATACACATAGCCTCGTTCTGCCAACTTTCAGCTCTTTGTTCATGGAAGTCATCATGACCTAGTCCTACATTTAAATCCATAAAGGCATTGTACCTGATTATGTGGATTCGTTAAGAGGATTGCACCTGAGAAGATGGTAAGGTTTGGCCTACAGCTTGTAAAAGCAGGAGACCTCATAAAGCCCCTTGTCATAATGTCAAATGAACTAAAGTAAAGCCCCCGTTAGATTTTTCTGGATTCACTGCAGATTTATAGAATTTCCTTTACACTTCTGCACCTTTATTCCTTTTCTCACATCTTATAAACTTCTTTTGAGTTTTTTAATGGACACTACATCTAAATGACTTTTTCTTTAAGGTAAGTCATGTTTGTGCAACCCAGTACTTCTGGCTTCCTAGGAAATAAAGAACCTCGCTGTCACAAAACAACAGGCTCTAGATGATGAAAGATGATTGCTCTGGAGTTTGGAAAGATTTTTTTGTTGTTTTTCAAAGATGTGTGACTTAGAAGAATTCATAGAAGTAGATTGAGGTCCATATAACTGCTGATGGTTATGTGTGTTGTCTGCAAACTTTTTCCCCTGAAAGAGATGAAGGGTAGATAACAAATGTTGATCCACATTCTGTAAATATGTCTTTAAATTCAAAGTTTGTTTATTTGGTTGAGTGTGCAGTTTTGGTATGTGTGCTGTCAGACTTCCAGTGTACATCTGATTTCTCCTGGTTCGGGAGCACTTACAGTGGGTGGGTATTGTTTTGATAAGCACACTATTTTGAGCTGTATTTACTGGATTATGACTACTTTGTCAGAGGTATCCAAGTCTAGCCTGCAAGCCTGGCATTTGGCGTTCCTGAGCATCCTCTTGTCCAAAAGCATCTGGTGGAACACTTGCATTTGTCTGGAAGCAGCTGTTTTGTTTTTCCATGTAAATACATTTTGAGTTGCAAATTGCCAAATCTCTGTAGAAAACTTTTACTTTCTGTGATTTTTGTCATAATGCAATGATTTCTAAGAAATCTGTGCTGAAAACTATGTGTATGTGCTATAAATCTCCCTTCTTGGCTCAAAAAAGGTGAATACCTTGTTCTAATGATAAGCGTGCTTACCTAGTCGTTCATCTTCCAGAAAATGTATCGGTGATTTATAGAAATCTCTTTATCTTTCAGTTATTTTGTAATAGCAGGTAGCTTTTGAGGTTTTTTTTTTTGTTATCACAGATGATACAAGCAGTTTAGCCAGAGCAGCATGTACTTCCGTGCACGTTCTCTGCTCAGTAACGGGCTCCCTGTGGACAGTGCCTTTCTGGGGATGGGTCTTGCACACTGGCAAAATTGGGCTAGTCCTTTTTATTCAGACCTCATTTTCCATTCAGGAGATGATCTGATTTCTGTTGGAGCTGTGATGAATATAAATACTATTCGTAGCACAGTTGTGTCAAACTCTGAGTAGCAGAAGTCTGCAGAGCAGGTATTTTGCATATAGAGAGAGCAAGGAAGGACGAACCGCCTGTTATGAAGTTGCTTATTAATCAGAAGAGGGGAAATTGGAAGGGGAGGTCATCTGATTTCTGTGACAGAGTTGGCCATAAAATCTGATATACAGTAAGCCGCTTTCACTGGTAATGGTAAAAAACAGTGAAATAGATTTAGATGAACTTTATTTATTCCTACTTTAAAGATGTCACGGTTTTAAGGAGCAAATTCAGGTACAGTATGTGGCTGATAGGTCTCCAGCCAGGCTTTTGTTCTTCTGCTGGTTGGAGTAACAGTAAAGGACATGCAGGATTGCTGTAGCTAGCTTAGCTGTCAGGCTAGCAGTGCAGTGTTTTGTGTTGACTTGGACTCACTGTTAGTGTGTTTCTCCCTTTTAGTGTGTTCTCTCTGGAGTCATCTTTGTGCTGTGTTCTGCAGATCCCTTGCAGAGGGTTCTCCAGGCTTTGCTGGGGCAGGAGCAGCTTGAGTGCTTTGTCTTGGATTTCGTGATGAATGAATAGAAGCTGAGAATGTGTCAAACCTTGGTCTTTGGCAGTCAAATTAGTTTGACAAAAGGTTAGAAGGAAACAAAGGTTTTGATGATCACACCTCTGAAAGAGTCTGAATCACCCCTTTAGCACAGGAAATGTGATGCTGGGGCACCTCTTGCCACCTGTGACGGTATCTTTATGTAGCATGTTTTTTGATAGGATAAATATTCTCATTTTATTACAAGTTTGAGTAGGAATGTTAAGCTCAATTTGTGAGTCTCAGTAATTATACTTTATCTTCAAAAGAAGACCCAGTGACCAGCACTCTGTTAGCAGATACAGGCTATGCGGAGTGCTTAGCTCAGTGTCCTGCTGACCTTTAATGTGGATCCTTGCCCCACTCAGCCCCCCTCCTTTTTTTAAATGAAACATTTGTCATGTGTTGCAACCCTAGTGTCAAACTTCAGCTCTGTTTACCAAGCTGTAAAAGCTAGAGTAATTTTTCTGTCATGTGAAATTTGATACAGTTTTGTCTTTCCAGTTGGTTGCTGCTGGACAGTCTGATTCGGCTTTGGGGAACCTTCTGACTGTTTCTCTGAATTGTCTGGCTCCACCCTGGATGCGTTTGTTGCTCTATATTCAGGCTTGAACCATGTGAAATCAAGCTGGCAATGCAGTGTTCCTGCAGTTACAAATAATTAGGAAAAATCTTATTCAACAGTCCTAAAAATGTTGGGCTATCTTTAGTCCATGTGAGCTGGCTGTAGGTAGCACTAGATGAATAGAACTGATAGAATAAATGAAATATAAAGCAGTCTTTGAACTCCTGCTCGCGTCTGATTGAAAAATGGGACTGATAAGTTGCTGGCTGCAAGTGACGGGGTGTGGATATACGTGTGATACTGTCACATGTCCCTGGTATTGAATTCACTGTGCCACGTGATGTCCCTTGCTTTCCTCACAGATTTTATTTGTACTCGTTGGACAAGCAAACTAGCAGTGACAAAATCTAGCAAAGTCAATGAAACATGAAGAAATTTAGTTTTATTGTGTCTGTAGAGTTTTCTTTAAAGCTCTTTAGAGCCCAAGGGCCTGGTAACTTTTGTATGATTGCCAGGTATTGCAATATTATTTTATTTTGTCTGTTAATTCCACGTTCACAGAACTTAAGTGGTTAAGCATATTGTCTATTATTCTTCCTGAAAGTCTTATTCAGAATACAATTGTTAATAAGCTTACCAGAAACTGAAGGTCAGATGAGTAGCCTCCGAAACCTGTGTTCTAGTCTAGATTTAAAACAATAAGCGTTATCTTTTAGCAGCTGTCTTTGCTGATCAGCTTAGAAGAATTGTCATCTGTTGAAGCTTCAGCTTTTGGACAAGCCCTCTGCCTTCCCTGCCCTTCTGAGTTCCTCCGGTAGAAGACAGAGAACAATTGAGCTTTCTGAGCCTCCATACTAACTAAAACTAACCCAAATTAGTTAGCAGGAGATAGATTGGTGGAGCCGCACCCTACCATCCCTGAGGCAAAGGCAGGAGACGGGGGACCCCACAAGAAGCAGAGGATCCCCTCCCCTCTTGCCAGCAGGGCAAAGGAAGGGACCTAAGAGAAGGGGGAGAATGGAAACAGGTCCCAGCCCGGAGAGGGGGGGGGGGAGGCGAATCCCCTCCGAGCCTTCCTCACCCTCCCAATTGCCTTTACACAATAGATACGGGGCACTGGGACTAGAGGGCCAGGAAAATAAGAAGTTGATAGTCCATCCAGGGGGTCACCTAAGCTGAGACAGTCGGCTCCATGCCTTGCGACTGCCTCAGCTAAGGAAAGAAGGAGGGTAATGGTCATTGGTGATTCCCTCTGGAGGGGAACAGAGGGCCCAGTATGTCCACCAGACCCTTTGCGCAGGGAGGTCTGCTGCCTCCCTGGGGCCTGGGTTAGAGATGTCATCAGGAAGCTCCTGGTCTGATACGGCCTCTGATTACTACCCACTGCTGGTCACGCAGGTTGGAAGCGCTGAGGTTGCGGAGAGAAGTATGAAAGCAATTAAAAGGGACTTCAGGGCACTGGGGCGATTGATGAGAGGATCAGGAGCACAGGTCGTGTTCTCCTCAATCCCCGCAGTGGCAGGGATGAATACTGAGAGGATCAGGAGAACACACCTGATCAACACCTGGCTCAGAGGCTGGTGCCAGAGGTGCAATTTTGTTTTTTTTGATTTTGGGGAGGCTTACCTGGCACCAGGCCTGCTAGTGACAGATGGAGTTCACCTGTCTCACAGGGGGGTAAGGATTCTTGCTCGTAAACTGGCAGGGCTCATGGAGAGGGCTTTAAACTAGGTTCGAAGGGGGAAAGGGGAATTCCCAGGCCCATTACAGACAAGCCCCAGGGGTGGCACGCTGAGGGTAGGAGTGGACTCTACAGTTCAGCTCAAGTGCACTTACACTAGTGCACACAGTATGAGCAACAAGCAAGACGAATTTGGTGGCCTTCTATGGCAGAGCCACGGTGCTGGTGAATAGAGGAAGGGCAACTGACATCATCTACCTGGGCTTGTGCAAAGCTTTTGACACAGTCCCACACGACATCCTTGTCTCTAAGTTGGAGGGACATGGATTTGACGGAAGGACCACTCGCTGGATAAGGAACTGGCTAGATGGCCGCACTCAAAGAGTGGTGGTCAATGGCTCAATGTCCAAGTGGAGACCAGTGACAAGTGGTGTTCCGCAGGGGTCAGTACTGGGACCAGTGTTGTTTAACATCTTTGTTGGAGACGTGGACAGTGGGATGGAGTGCACCCTCAGCGAGTTTGCCGATGACACCAAGCTGTGCGGTGTGGTGACACGCTAGAGGGAAGGGATGCCATCCAGAGGGACCTGGAGAGGCTGGAGAGGTGGGACCATGCCAACCTCATGAAATTTAACAAGGCCAAGTGCAAGGTCCTGCACGTGGGTCGAGGCAATCCCAAGCACAAATACAGGCTGGGTGGAGAATGGATAGAGAGCAGCTCTGAGGAGAAGGACTTGGGGGTATTGGTGGATGAGAAGCTCAACATGAGCCGGCAGTGTGCGCTTGCTGCGCAGAAACCACCCGTGTCCTGGGCTGCATCAAGAGAAGCATTAGCAGCAGGTCAAGGGAGGTGATTCTCCCCCTCTACTCTGCTCTCGTGAGACCCCACCTGGAGTACTGTGTTCAGATGTGGGGCCCCCAACATAAAAAAGACCTGGACCTGTTGGAGAGAGTCCAGACGAGAGCCACAAAATTAATCAGAGGGCTGGAGAACCTCCCCTATGAGGACAGGCTGAGAGAGTTGGGGTTGTTCAGCCTGGAGAAGAGAAGGCTCCGAGGAGACTTAATAGCAGCCTTCCAGTACCTGAAGGGGGTACAGGAGAGATGGGGAGGCACTCTGCGTCAGGGAGTGTAGTGAGAGGACAAGGGGTAACGGGTATAAGCTAAAAGAGGGTAAATTTAGACTAGATATTAGGAAGAAATTTTTCACTGTGAGGGTGGTGAAGCAGTGGCCCAGGTTGCCCAGAGAAGCTGTGGATGGCCCATCCCTGGAGGGGTTCAAGGCCAGGCTGGATGAGGCTTGGAGCCTCCCCATGGCAGGGGGTGGAACTGGATGATCTTTAAGGTCCTTTCCAACCCAAACCATTCTATGATTCTGTGAAATTATGTTGCTTAAACTCTGTGACTTAAAGAATTTTAATATCTGGGTGTTCCACTTCCTGTTGTGGTGTCTATGGGAGCTGTTACTTTCACTTGGAAAGGTTTTAGTCCATGCTTGAAGGGAAGCCAGAGGGCCAGGGCCACCCTTTGACATATGCAATTGTGAATTTGAACACTTTTCCTCATATTGGGCTTCTTGTTCTGTTATCCTGCTTTGATCTTTTCCAAACCACTTTTTGACCTATGAAACATTTAGTATAGTAACACCAAAAACTGATGCTACATCAGGGATAATTTAAAATTGAAAAATGGTCTTCCAAAACAGAACAAAGCTACGCTATGCATTGCTGTGCAGATCCTTTTTCTTTAAACTTCATGAGTAAGTAAAGGAATGGTTAATAACTCACCATGCAGTTCTTGTTTTACTTCTTTTATATGGGCTGTGTGGCAGCAAGTTGCAGGACAGTTCTGTCTTTGATAGCAGAAAAGTGCACATAATTTGAAATGCCTGATCTGTAAATTTTCTCCCAAGTATCGAGAGTGATAGATTTGCTAACATTCTCTTCAAAAGCAGATATTCATGGCCTAATCCCTACGTGGATTTAAAATTTCACTGCCTTTTGTGAATGGAATAATATTGGCCCATTGTCACAGAAATGACTGCTGAGCTAAACAGCAGTAAGACGAGTACTGAAGGTGGAAGTTTAGTCAGCTGTTTTTGTTTGCATGGAGGATTTCTCCAAATGTCTCCGATAATGGAAAGTGTTGTGGTGAAAACTATGATAATGGGTTATTCATCGTTTATTGCTTTAACTTCAGGCCCAGGAAGATGCTGAGAAGCTGCGCTCGGTTGTGATGCCTATGGAGAAAGAGATTGCAGCGCTAAAGGAGAAACTGACAGGAGCCGAAGAAAAAATAAAAGAGTTGGAAGCATCAAAGGTGAGGTGGAGTTGTAACTGTATCCTGATTTACGTCTTGCATCGTGCTAGTTTGATGCAGATACGTAAAGTCAAATTTTGTAAGAGAGAAATGGTGTATAGTGAAACTCTTCATGCGCAGTACGTCTTTTCTCCTGTAGCTCAATGTATTTGGCCAATATATGTTTTCTGATCTTTCTGTTTTGAGGGTTGTGTTACGTGTGTGTGTGTATCATCTGTGCTTAGCCTGAAATTGCATGGCTTCAAGTCTACTAGTAATAAAAAAGAAAAAGCTCTAGGAAAGATAGCTGCTTTGCACCTTTCCAACAGCCTGCCCTTTAGGTTAGCGTAACGCTTAACGGCCACAGAAAGATTTGTGTTTGTCAGAATTCTTTTAATCTACTTCCATCCGGCATCTGCTATATTTCATGGGCATAAAACTGAGGCAATATCACCAGAATTACTGTATCTTAAAATGTAAGCAAACCTCAGATTCATGGAAAGGGATACTGGTCATTGCTGCCGAGAAATCAATGTGAAGTGATTTATCGAGTGTTCCTGTATTCTTCAGGTATGTCAGAACCCCTACTGAACTTTCTCATCAACTGTGAAGGGTAACTGATATCTCCATCACTGTAAGATAGTTGCATTTAATGTACAGAAGTGAAGATGTCTTCTGTAACAAGTAATTTATCTTGAAAGTCAAGTAGGCTGAAATTGCAAAGCAACTTACGGTGTGGATGTTTTAAGACACAAAAATAAATGCTTTCCTTGTGTTTTCATTTAATACTTTTTTGTATTTTCATTTAAATAGGTGCTCATCACTTGCTGGAAGTCTGTCTTTTTTTTTTTTTTTTTCCCCTTTTCGTCCAACTTGGAGATCTTTCTGAGATGTGGGAGAAGAGTGTAATTCGTTTAACAGTCGTAACAATTTTACTTGATTGAGAGCCCACACTTGAGTGTTTTCCTTCGTAGATTATTTGTGAATTGCTTTACAGGTCAAATTTTTTGAGATTGAAATAATCCTAGGAATAATAGTTCTCCAGGTAGTTCCACTTTTTCTCTTGACGCGAATAATATTTCCTTTTCATTGCCAGGCCGAGTTTGGAAGACAAGGAAATGTGAAGCTTCTTGTCTTGCTAAATTGCTCTCAAAGCACTTTTTTTCAGCTTTTTTTTTTTTTCATCTCCTTTCTTAAGAATAGTCTAGAACTTTTCTTGGAACTTTTCTGCTGCATTTGATTATAAAAATCGTGGGTCATTCTTGTCTCCTTCTTTCTTTAGAGGCAAGGCTTGAGTAAAATCGCCGATGTTTCAGGACCGGGAATTGTGTTGGTTTCTTTGTCAGTCCTCTAGAATTCAAGCATGTCATTCTATGGGACGAGTAAAACACAAGCACACATCTCTTGGGGGGGGGAAAAAAAAAAAAGAAACTTTATCCATGTTTCTAGTTCATTGAGGGATTGCTTTTAAAGAAGTCTCACTTTAGATGGTGATTTTTACCAAAGAAAATAACTTGGGCCCTGAATTCTTACCTGTGGTCGATTCCACTCGTTGTTCCTTCTGTCTGAAGCTGCTGACAATCCTATTTCAAGTCACCTTTTTAGCCTAATGGGAAAGAATTGCTGTTTTGGATCTAGCAAGGAGATGTTCCAGCACAAACTTCAGGAGCTGTTAAAGTACTTTAATGTACAGCGCTGCACACGTGCCAGGTATTGTTTACATTATCTGTATTACTAGGCTGGGATGAGGACAACACCTGCAGAATGAGCGATGCATTTGGTCATTATGAAATCCCTCGGATCTGCTTGAGTCACGTCATTTTGTTTCTCACTCAAGTATTTAGCTGGATTAGTGAAACAATGCCTTTCTGTTGTGTTTGGTGGGGTTTTTTCCCCCCCTCTGTTGCATCCTTCCCAAGGGTATTCTCTGAGGGTCAGATTTCTCCATTTCAAAGGCTGAGAGACTGGAAGACTCGGTGTCCTAGGGCATCAATGGCAAGCTAAAGCCGAAGGACTGTCTTGAACACTGAGTCTGTGTCTGTGGCTTGCGTACTGTCTTGAGGAAGATAAAAAACATCTCTGTGGAGCCAGTCAGGGTTTTAAATGAAGTCCTGTGATTCCTGACTCAGCAAACCATAAAACCGAATAGTGCCATAAAGAAATCTTTCAGTCTGTTCCTTGCTCCAAGATGGGCTCTGTTTGCACAGGCATCATGTTTGAGAGATGTTTGTGTGACCCCACCTTAAAAGGTTCTCATCGGAGATTCTGCAGTCTCTACAGGACGCTGGTTCCAGTTAGCTTTGCTATTTAAAAAACAAAAAAGAAGAAGAAAAAAAAATCCCAATATATATCTATCTTTATTCTTGCTCTAATTGCTTTTCATCCCATCCTCCATGGACAGATTTTCCTTTCTGTTTGCAGCATGAGTTTGAATGTTTTTCTTCTTGTCTGTCTCCAAGTTTTCTCTCTTCTTAGGCTTACCATCCCTGCTTGAGATCAAGCTTGCCTCATCCTTGTGCTTTCTGACTGCCATTGTTACTCTGTTTAGAACCGTCTCCACGCCCTGCCTAGTTGTTGGCTTATCGGCGCTGATTAAAGGATTGCTTCGTTGTCTGCTCTTCACCGTCTCTGTGCTCAGTGCTGCTGTTGTGACCCAGCTGTGGGAACTCCAAATACACTGATATGTTTGACTTAGCGGAATTTTAACGAATAATTTATTCAGAAATAAATATGAATACTGCTTGTTCACTGCTGTTGAATATTTGTGATTTCTAGAAAAAAACTTCAGCACCTGTATGTTACCTGAACAGGTGACACTGTAACTTCTAACAAAGAGGAAATGCCTGAGAGTGTTCCTCCACTAACATGGTGGATTTCCCTCTTTTTTTTGTTCAGGTTAAAGAACTGAACCATTATTTGGAAGCCGAGAAGTCATGTAGGACAGACTTAGAGATGTATGTGGCTGTTCTCAACACGCAAAAATCGGTCCTGCAAGAAGATGCAGAGAAGTTGCGGAAAGAACTGCATGAAGGTACCTGTCGAATAATAATTCTTTTGACTCTTTCACACAAAGGATGCAAAACCCAACATCGCTGTTAATTATTTTCTGATTTTGTAATTTGAATTGGATTGAAAGAAATTGTGGGTGGAGGAAGAAGGACTTTTAAATGTGAAAGCCCTTGAAATGGTTACAGAAGGGTTGAATGTATGATGGAGAAAAACAACAGAGCTATTCATTCTCTCGAGGGATGCTATTGAATTTCTGATAAGTTCTTATAGTGTTGCAAGTTTCCTTCTTATTAAAGTGATTTTACTGGTGTCTTTTGTGTACAGTCATGAGCATTATTTCAGTGATTTGTTGAAGGTATGGCAGTTCTGAGTGCCTGCTGGTGGAATGGATGTGTAAATGTACGTGCGTGCCAGTACAGCGCAGAATCACTGTAGAGAAATGAACACGTTTCTGTTGAAATAAACAGGGACGTAGGAGACCAGTACTGAAAAAAATAAACTATTAGAATTCATGAATGAAGTTAAGGTGTTAGTCTTCTAATGGGGAAATCTTAAACTTAACCCTAATCACAGGCCAAGTTTGGGAATTAAGAAAATGTCTTCTTTCATCCTAAATAGTTGTTGAACAAAGCCCGACTGTTTTTAATTGGAACAATAATTA
This sequence comes from Pterocles orientalis, assembly GCA_011057875.1. Classification (NCBI taxonomy): domain Eukaryota; kingdom Metazoa; phylum Chordata; class Aves; order Pterocliformes; family Pteroclidae; genus Pterocles; species Pterocles orientalis. Next base: position 43,793 of record WKFP01014245.1, read on the forward strand.
CTTTTGTTTGTGGAAATGCTTCTCTTTGGAAAAGAGGTTAAAAAAATTGTTTCAGAACGACTCTTTCCATTTTTGAATAGTCTGCCATCTCTTAGAGCAAGAGCGACAACAGCACAACCAGCTGAAACACACATGGCAAAAAGCAAATGACCAGTTCTTGGAGTCTCAGCGTTTGCTGATGAGGGACATGCAACGTATGGAAATTGTTCTGACCTCTGAGCAGCTCCGACAAGTTGAAGAGCTGAAGAAAAAGGATCAGGTTACTTGCTGCTTTCCTTTTTTTTTTTTTTTTTTTAATCTGCCCGTCTTCTACTTTATTCTTTCCCAATTGTTCTTTTAGCTGATAATTCAGTCTCTGATACTGAGCAATATCGGAGGAGAGTACTAAAGAGTAACTAAAGCTTGATGACTGTTGTAGAACAAAATTAGCATGTGCCATTGGAATATATTCAGAGCTCAGTTACAGGATGAAAAAGATTTAAGGAAGTCGTGACCTGATGAACTGACTTGCTTTTTAATTGTTTTGTGTTATTTAAAAAAACAACCCAACAAACATGAACCCCCAAGAAACTCCAAATACACACACCCCCCAAAAAACAAAAAACCCAAACGCTGTAGTATTGTGTTGAGAATTTGATTTGTAGTATAAAATAATAGCATGAAAAAATGCTGTGGTCTGTTGAAAGCTCTTCTCTGAGACGTCTGTTTCTAGACGGGTAATTAAGTTCTATATTTCCAAAGGACACACTGAATGACAGATGAACTCTTGCATGTCATGTTGCTTTTGTGCTACTAGTGGGACTCCTGCTAGGAAAAGCTGATACCCTGCAGCTCATTTACATTGTCCTTTATTTTTAGAGCAACTTAATCTTGCCTTTACATGATTATGCCACCGTCTGCTGTCTGTAATATTTAGTGATCACGCAACACATGTGAGAGAATGTAGCACTCCTGCATTCCTTGAAGAATTTTATGGCCTTTATGGCAGGTGATAACTCTGTGTTCTCCAGGTGCAGAATGCAGGGAACAAGCTGGGTAGACGCTGTGATATGTGCTCGAATTACGAGAAGCAGTTGCAAGGTATCCAGATCCAGGAGGCTGAGACAAGAGACCAGGTGGGATTTCTCTTCCAGCTTTGGCAAGACTTTTGCAGTTGTTCATACCACTAAGGTTGCAACAGTGAACCTGTTTTAATAGAACAGTGTTGGCATACTTAAAATCTGGAATTTTATTGACGTAACCTGATCTGTTACTGTTACGTGGTCAATGAGCACTGTGTGTACCTATTTCTTAACGATTCACCTTGGAGAACCACCTTTTTCCGGTGCTGTAAGACCATGCAGTAAAGACGCTGTTCTATAAAAAGTGTTGTGCTCATGCTGAAGTCAGTATCTTTCATAATTTATATTCTAAAATGCTCTTCATGCATTGAATTCTATTATCTTTGGTACGTCAAAAATTGTTTATAGCAAAGGCAAAATTAGAGGAACCCTTCCTAGCAGCATAAAATGACTGTAAAGTATCGGAAGATGTTTGTTTCCTGCCATATACTGAAGAACAATTTTCAGATGGGGATGGAAGGCGTGAGTCACATTCTGCTTTGAAATAAATGATTGAAGTCATTACATGGCGATGGTCCAGTGCAGTTTGATGTCTCATGTTTCCTTACAGGTATAATTGGTGATTCAAGGTGTTTTGGAAGAACAATGAAGGAATTTCTGAGTTGAACAGGGTTTTGAGGGATTTGTTTTGTGGTTTGGGGTGCAATGGGGTGGGTAATATCTGTGGTCAGGAAGTAAATACTCCCCAAAAGAATGAAAATCTAATTATTTTCTCGTAACAACACAGGTGAAAAAGCTGCAGGTGATGCTGAGACAGGCTAATGACCAGCTGGAAAAGACAATGAAAGAGAAACAGGAATTGGAGGATTACATGAAACAAAGTGCTGAAGACTCCTCTAATCAGGTACGAGCATTTTGTAATCAAGATGGTAGGAATCGTGAAACGTTATTCAAAGGTATGTAACAAGACCTCTTGTCTTCTGTTAGATATGGATGGACTGCCTGCTGTAGGGGCAACAAAAATAAGAATTTCTAGGGTTCGTTCTACTCTACCTGAGCCTGCTATAGTTTCTAGATAAGTCTGACATCTCTCTAATACCATGTTAGCCAATTTTAGCCCTAAAGTTTCGTCTCTAATCTGGAAATCCATTACAGAGGTGAAAATCTGAATTTGAGTCGTGTTTGAGGTTTGAAGTGACCTGTGTAGGACATCACCGAAACATGCAGAAGTAGCCCTGTAGTCAGTCCTTGTCAGCAGAAGAGTGGGACTGTTCTTACCGCTTGCTCTCGTCGGCACTTGACACCCAGTTAATGGACTTGTGGTGAAGGGTTACTGCTAACGAGTATCTGAGCAGGCAGCAGCAGTAGCACATATGTAGTAGACTTCTATAAAATAATAGCCTGCTGAAAAGATTTTTCAGTCTGAGATGTGTACATAACTCTTCCGGAACAACAGAGCCAAATAGGATGTGTGGTAGTCATAGCTTTAAAAAAAAGAGTCATCACTTTGGCCTGTTAAAGATGACAGTATTGGGTAAATACAAGACACTGAATTTACTTCACTTGACCTGGAAGGCTTTCTCTCTTCCATCCCACCCAATGTTTTTTTCTTACTAAAGAACCAGTAGTCATTAGACAAAGCCTGTCTTAGATGACAGGATTATGTTCATACATTCGTTCTTTTGCCTGGGTGCTCTTAATTAAGTAATGCTTAATCTTGCTGTTAAGCGTGTGTTGTTGTAGAAGAACTTACTGTAAAGTTTTTGAAGATCTGTGCTTTTAGAGAAAGGTACAAAAATTACTTTAAAGAAAATGCTGAAAACTTAGGTAGTACCTTTGCAGTTTCCCTTCAGTGTCTCTGAACTGGCTTAAGTTCATGTTTGATTAGAATTAACAGTTTATTTGTTGTTTAGAGTTTAGTAAATAGAATATGTTATTGTATGGAAGCACAGCATCTCGCTGACTTGAGCTGCATTAGAGCTTTGCTGAGTAAAGAATTAACAACATGAACTTCAGTGGGTTAGTTTGAAATTTCAAAATATCTCTTGGTAGTGACAACAGGCAAGAGGACATCAGTGGTTATTTCTTCTTCAAAATCTGTTTCATGCTTTACATCTCTGTGGGTTTTCTTTCCTTCAGATCTCTTTGCTTATGGCTAAATGTCAAAAGTCGGAGAACTTCCTCGGCGAACTGCAGCAGGCGTTTTCGCAAGCAAAGAGAAGTGTCCAGGAGCAAATGGTAAGGCAGCTCAAACCCAGAGATCCCTTGGCCAGCACTGTTTGTCTAACCTTTGGAGCTCGGTGTGTTTGTAAAAGGCTTTGTCTTGCTGCCCAGCCAAGCTTGGCTAGAGAGCTGTGCATCTTCACACGTAAAGATCCTGATCAAGTGAGCTCTGACAGCAAGTGCTGGACCTGTTTGTAGGGTCAGTCTGTCGTACTTTCTGTGTGTAGGCATATTGATTAATATGAAGATTATTAGTGAATTTCTTTTCCGTCTTATTCGTTACATACATTCCATGCCCATTTAGTATCTTATTTCACCTCAGATCTGAAGACAAAATAGATTTTCTCAAGACAATTTTTTAGGATTCATCACAAGTACCATCGCTAGTGAATATTATCTTGAGTTTGAGAGATGAATGCTCAGTGTTTTCACAGGTCTGACTTAAAATATCAGCCCTGGCACCCAGGAAGAGAGATCTGTATGGGAACTCTTTTTTTTTTTTTTTTTTTTTTTTTTTTTTTTTTTTAACTATTTTGAGCATCTTGTAGGAATTAAGCCAGAGAACAGGAATAGGACCTCATTTTCTAGGGCAGAACAAAGTCTGACTTCCTTAGAGCAGTCCATTACCTTCTATATTAGAATCAAGTTTCTTCTTTTTTTCCTCCCTTGCACAGCATTGTAGAGACTTAAGAGCGTTCATTCTCCTGAATCCCAGTATTGTGTTTCTGGAGTTTGGGACTGTCTGTAGGACATCACGACACGGCTTGTAGAAATGTTCTGTTTGATGTTCTGCATGAGATCACGCTCATTGGAGATGCAGGAGATTAGAAGATGTGTTGATCTGTAAATACTGTTCATGCTGTCCCCCTGTGATACACAGAGCAGCCTCTGTCAGAGTTCAAGTCCTTGTTTCCCTGTACCAAAGGAAAGTTCTCAGGAAACTTCACTAGATTTTTTTCTTTTTCAATGCAAGCAAAACCATGTTTTCTTAATCATTTTTCTTTGCAAGGGATTGGCTGTTTTGATGTTTTCCTCAAAAGACAGTAGGAGGCAGACACATGCCATTGGAAGTTCCGGGATGACTGTGTAAGGTTAAAGCTGTTAGAGGTGATTTTAATAAACATCACTGCCAGTTCCCAGCCCCACACGTGATCCCCTGCTCCCCAGCCCTGCCATGAGCACAGCTAGCTAATGGGTAAATGGGGAAGAAAACTGGGGGACTTGACAATGCTGTGTGTATCGCTTGCTTCCTCCTGTCTGCCTGTCCATTTAAGGTTGATGTTGCCTTTATTTCTGGTGCGTGCGCCGGGCGAGAGAGAGCTGATTGATCCACACAAACATTTTGTTTCCTTTCTTTACAAAGAATATCCGTTCACCAGATTTTTGAAAGCAGTGATAGTAAATGGGACACAAAGAGGTCTGAGGGTGACCCTAAGTGAGACTTTACGCTTTTTTTTTTTTTCCACATTGGAGGCTGTCCTGACACAGTCAAGGGAGCAGGTTTCAGAAGAGCTGGCGAGACTGCAAAAAGATAACGAAAGTCTTCAAGGAAAACATAGCTTGCATGTGTCTTTGCAGCAAGCTGAAGATTTCATTCTACCAGAGGCAGCAGAGGTAAAACATTTTAAAATCATTAACACAAATAATGCATGTGACTAGATCTCGCTGGAAGAATCTTCGTTATCAAAAAACTGACTCAAATAGCACAAGGAACAATAATCTGGATTTTAACCCTGTAAGTCTGTGATGCGCAAAATCAGCAATCTGATCCCAGTGTGCCGTGAGCATGCTTCAGGTTATGGATAAATAATAATAAAATGAGTTAACTGTGGCCCAACAGCTGCTCCGTTGTCAGTACGGTGTGGGCTTATCCCAGTTCAAGCTTTATTTTGCAACTGGGCACACCAGCATTCAGTAACCCATGGAGGTATTGATTCAATAAATTAAGCCAAGTCAGTCACTTTAATTTCTGTCCAGGCGTTAAGACCAGTAATAATCCTGAGGCTTGAGCAGTGATAAGCCTCTTCATCCTTTTTATGGCCACTCCCTTGTGCTCACGCACATCGAGCTTAAAAGATGGTGGGGGGTGAAGGGCAGGAGGAGAGGTTCATGTCTGGAGACGTGAATCTTCACACGTTCTTCTTTTACTATAGCCAAGCAAACTGTGATTTTTGTTTCAGTACTTTGCTGGGTGCAAGATCTGGTGTGGTGGGGCAGACCTTGGGGTAGTGTAGCTTTGTCTTTGGCTTGTACGATGATAAATATAGTACTGCGTGTATCTGAAGATCATAACACAAATATTTCCTGATCATTTATTCAGGAGCTCCGTGAGCTGATTTTAAAATATCGTGAAGACATAATTAGTGTGCGGACAGCAGCAGATCACCTTGAGGAGAAACTTAAGGCGGAGATTTTATTCTTAAAAGAACAGATTCAAGCTGAACAATATTTGAAAGAAAATATAGAAGAAACTCTACAGCTGGAAATAGAAAATTGCAAAGAGGAAATAGGTGAGCAGGGGTAAACCAGTCTTAGGAATATTAGAAGTTGATTAATTAAGACTTTGTGATAAGTAGACTTATCTGAATTTTAAAAACTGTCCACTTCTGATAGCAGATACGCCAAAGCTGTACAGCTGAAAACAAAAGTGCAATTATTTGTTGACCTTTGAGATACCTTTGATGTCACATGTGCTTAATTCTCCTTAAATATGAACAGAAGTAAAGAGGGTCTGCCCAGTTTCCCGTGCTTTTCTTGCACTTAAGCTTTAATATTCTTGTTTTCCAGCTTCCATTTCCAGTTTAAAAGCTGAACTGGAAAGAATAAAAGTGGAAAAGGAACAGGTAAGGAGCCATTCACTGTACGATTTTTGGTTTTGTTTTTAAAGAAAATCATATTCTTTTTTTCTGCTAGTTCTATCAGTGGCACAGTGCTGGTGTCTTTGCTGACATCAACCTCTTCATATCAGGGAAAATGAACTTTTTTCCCATCTGCCTTTGAGGTGTCAGTAACACTTCAAATATGTTTTCCTGTGATGTTGTTATGCCCAGTATGGGGAGGGACAGAGCTGAACTAAGGAGAGAATTCTGAAACACGGAACATTATTGTTCCTTCATCTCAGCCTGCCTGCGGGATGCTGGAGGGCTGCATAGGTAACCGTTCCTTTCTGCAAGAAGGGAGAGCAGTCCGTGCATCTGCACAGATGTTCTTACTGAAGGCGCTGACACTGCACTGGACACTCTCAGCCTGTTGCAGCTCTCGGTATCAGCAGAGTGCGGCTGTGCCTGCGCTGGAACTGCACCCAGGCAGCTTTCCTGAGTGTTTCAGAGGAAACGTGGAAGGTCACGCGTGGAGCTTCGAAGGGCAGAATAGCTGCATTGATGGCACTGTAGGGCTGGGACATGTTTCTAGTTCTGTTGCTTAAAAGGTGTTTTGTCTGTCTGTAACCTAAATATTGGGTTAACTAATAACCTGAACATCAGGTGTGGCCATTTCTCTCCAGCTCCCAAAAGAACTAAATGGAGAGCAGAGATGTTATCTAGGTGTTTTCTCTGTCCCTAGGAGAGATGATTGAGGTTTATTTCTGAGTCCTGGGAAAGGCTGTACCTCCTGTATGGGGGGACTGTGAGGAACTGAACTGGTAGGAGTTTTAGTTAATACTTTTTAAAATTATTATTATACAGTTGGAAAGTTCTTCACAGGAGAACTTGCAGCAGCTGGAGAGTCTGCAGGAAGCAAAAAACACTCTAGAAGAACAGCTGAAGAAGGAGACGGCAGCAAAGGTAGCTATGATGTCCGGATATCAAGTATATGTACGTCTTCTATGATGATCAAACTGTGGTCAGAGAACATGTCACTACGAAAGAATGGAAAAGGAAGCTTTTGAATGGTAATAAATTCTGGCAGTGAAACAGTGCCCACTGGATGTGGTTTAAATCCTCATCCCAGTCACTTTGCGCTTGGATTTGTGAAGCAGTGGATCACAAGTGCTGCTAATTTGAATATGTCTTTTGGATTGTCTTCCGAAGTTAGGTTTTAATAACATCTCCGCATATAGAAAGCTTCCTGACTAACCCGACCGTGGTTTGAATGCTTTGATACTTTTGAATAAATGTTGTTTTGTTGTTGCTGTACGAAGGAGTCCTACTTTGGCAGTCAGATGAATTAATTGTGATCTGATTTTTCTCCCTTTTTTTTTTTTTTCTTGTTTTTTCCCCCTCCACCAAATTCTTTTTTCACTAAACCTGGAGATAGCACGACAGTTATATTTTCACGAGCAGATTACTGCCCTTCATCTATGGCCATGTTCCATTAGAGCTCAGAAATCTGCTTTTTTTATTTTGAGATCCTTGGACATAGTGCTGGTAAAAGACACGGGGCTTTTTCCTGCTTTAACCAGTCTAATCATGAGAATGTTTGTCTGGTAGGTATTAGCCTCTGGTTTTGCAGTTAGGAAAATTGAGGTGCAGAGAGTGATTGGTTTAATTTCTTGCCAGGACTGAGAATAACCATGCTGCTTTGCTCTAGTATCATGCTTTCATCAGTTTATACGAGCTTCTCCTTTTTCATACAGTTGAAGCATGGCATAAAGCATGTCTTTCTCTTCAGGCAAACCTTGAACAGCTGGTGTTTGAAGAGAAGAATAAAGCTCAGCGGTTGCAGACTGAATTAGATGTCAGTGAGCAAGTGCAGAGAGATTTTGTAAAGCTTTCTCAGACACTTCAGGTAAGGGAAGTGCAATCAATTTGGAAGGTCCAGAGCAGTAGAAAAAAACAAGTAGCAGATGTAAATTTCTAAATGAAGCTTGTGCACCTTCACACATTGTTCAGCCACTGGTGATTTGTTCTCTTCGGCTTGCACAGGTACTAGGGGTTGCTAGTGTTGCCTGTTGGCTCAGTTCTGGTTTTGGGTCTGTGGTCCTGCACCGGCGTGTTTTACTGGCTCACAGCATGTGTTGGTTTTCTGTAGGTGCAGCTGGAGCGGATCCGGCAGGCAGAGTCCCTGGAGAGCATCCGTGCAATCCTGAATGACACAAAACTGACGGACATTAATCAGCTTCCTGAAACATGACACCCTGATGAGCGGGCTCCAAGGCTGCATTTGGGGTTTTTAACTCATCTTTATAGCAACATTAATTATTATTTAACTCTAACCGACAGAGCAGAAGACAACAGAGGGGAGCAATGACTTAAGTTTTGTTTCTAGAGGGGAAAAAGATTTCGTACTGGGCCAGAAGAGAGCACAAGGGTGACTTACAGCGTAGGAGAACTTTCTAATGGAAACACTAACGAGTGCGGTGTTTCGTGTTCCACTGAGTGGGATCAGTCCTTACATTCTGAAAAACTTCCCCTCTTTCAGCCAACTTCGTAACCTAATGTAGAGTTTTGGAACGTTTACCCCGTCTTTCCCTCTCTCCTTTCCCCCCCACTACTGTGATCAAAGTAGCTGCTGGAAACCATATTGTCCCTCCAAAACATTGAAGAGCAAAGTGGTTGAAGTTTTTCTGTTGGAATAGTCAGTAACAGTATTCAGCTAGCAGAGAGAATGAGGTGTAGAGTATGCTGTATGAATATTTTATATTAAAATATGACTTTATTAGCAGGACACTGGATATTGATCTTATTTCATAACTCAGTACTTTTTTTTTTTTTTCACCATTGACTTTGTGTTGAAAAATCTGAATGCTGCTGAAATGTGGTGGACATGAGTGAGCTGTGTGTCTCCTGAACACATAAATGCTAATCCAAAAAAATGAAAAATGTACTGAGAATCTAGCTCCTTGAAATTTTTGTGTTGAATTCTGATACTTAAAGAAAAGCACAAGAAATGCACTGTTTCATAATTTCTTTTCACAGATGTAATCCATAATGTGGAACTACAACTGGTTCTTTCTCATCTCTAAAGCTGAGCAGTACCTGTAATCCCTTCTGTGTTAAAAAAAATAAAACCCACAAAAACCCCAAAAAACCCCAACAAAAACCTAGTAAGAACCCTAGGCATTGTCTGAGGGTTTGTACAGGTCTGCTTTGCTCAGGTGGATGATGCCAGCTGTATGTTGGTAGGTTTCGCTGGAAAGCGTCGAGGTGAGGTGCTGAACGCAGCAGCCGGCCTGACCCACCTCTTCTGGGCCAGCGTAACTGTGCAAAGCACCGATTGCACTCGGTCACACAGCACAGGCGCTGCGTGGTTCTGCTGGTTCCAGTTTGAAAGGTACAGGGCGTCTCTCACTTCCAAGTGTGTTGCTCAGAGTTGGCTCCTCCACTGTCTCATATTTCTGTAGCCGTTCATTGCAGTTACACGACGTAACACGACAGCAGAGGCGATTAAGCAGGTGTGAGGTTTGGGGTTGTTCTATAAATTTTTCCTCCTTTTGTTAGAGTTCTATACACGCAGCTGGATAGCAGTGGTTTCGTGTACGGTTGCGGGTGTTGATCACGCTGGTGGTACAAACTGAGTTCTTGAGCTGGCCCCTACTTAGAACTCAATTAGAAGAAAGGAGGCTGAAAGAGCAGATCATTATTGTCCAAAATTTGTACCTTAAACTTTCCTCTGTTGATCATTGTTTTTTCTTTGAACAGTTGGCCATAGATTTGAAGGGGATGAAAAAACCCAGAAGTGACAGAAAATGCTCCAAACTGTAATGCACGACTATGTTTTAAGTGCTTCTATCCTATTTTTAGCAATGTATATCCTGCTAACTAACAGAAACTTAAAACCAGTGGTTTTGAAGAGGAATGCCTTAAAAACAGCCAAAAAGAAGCATATAAACTCGACTCCTTGTCACTCATTGCAAGAATTAAAGCATTTATTCACCCTAGCAATTAATTCCTTTCCTAATTCTGACCCAAAAGCCATTTTTCCTACCTTAGTAATGACTAGACTAGGAGATGGCAGAGTTGTCATCTTAAGATGATGATAATTTCACTTAAAAGTGAAACTGAAGTGTGGCTTAGGTGCTTTATTAATTGGCTGTGACCAGATTTGGGGTCTTTTAACCTTTCTCACTATTTGCTGAACTGTGAGGTGACAGCAGCTGCCTCCTGATGCATAAATCCAATACCAGATGTTTGCATTCAGTTTTCCAATGGTTAGCGTCCCTAAACTTTGGGAGGAAAAAAAAATAGGCCTTTGTTAGGAGCTGCAGAAGGCAGAGCTTTTTCTTATGTTCCTTTTTCTTCCCAAAAACGCTCTCTGAGCTGGTTACTGTTACTTAACCAGTGCAGCAGTGTTTAGGGAAGCCTGGTGTTGTCTGGCAGAATACAGCCCATCCTGTTCATCTCTTCAGCAAGCTGAACACTTGAGGAAGTACACCTGAAGACATACACAGAAAAAGAATTTCTGGTTGAGTTTCTGGACTGTGCTCCTAGTGCAAGAGCAGGGAAAGCAGCTGTTGGTGGCCTTCCAGCGTCCCTTCCTGGTCCGTGTCAGTGCCTGTTTGCAGCAGCCCTGCCTTCCTGTCTCTCAACAACCGCGGCTGTCGCTGACCCTTTCAGCTTGTTTCAGGTAGTACAGGGCTGGGGTGGCTTTTCCTTGGTGTGCTTTTTCCGATTTGTTGACATTTCTCTAGGGGCGGTGGTGTCAGATGGCAGAGGGGCGCAGGGGGTCTCTGTGCAGTCTGTAGGGGAAGCCAGGTGAGGGGCGGTCAGTTGGTGATCTTCCATGGACGCAGTGACAACACAGCGGTTGCAGAGGGGAGTTGTGCGTGTGTGTGTTGATGTGCATGCTGGTGTATTGCCCTCAGCGGACAGCGATGCGTGTGGTTTAGAGCAGCCGGAGGCAGATGCGGTAGGGCATGAAGGGGGCTGAGATGAGAACTCGCCTGGCTTCCTTGCTTTTAAACCATGCACCGGGCGAGTCGGTGCAGGAACTTCCTTTTGGTTTGGAGAGGCAGGGTATGCAATTACTGTAGGGTTGTTTTTAACACCTTAGTCCATCGTGCACCCAAACACCTTCACTAGCTGTGACCATTTTAGAGCTGGAACGTGAGTGACCTCTTTCACCAGCCAGTGCAAATTTCTTATTTTTAAATGAGAAACCTGAGTGTTCACAGCAGTGGGGGGAGATGTGCTCCCTCCCAACAGCTGTCCTGCTGGCCCAGAGGGGCTGTCCCTCCTGGGGAAGGAAAGCACAGCTTCAGAAGCAGGAACTCAAGCTTCTGCTCAATAAACTGAAAGGGGCCTTGAAAAACAAAACAGCGTGTGCCAAATTTGCAGAGCAAATTTAAAACACTGTAAATTGAGTCTAGGAAAAGCTCGTTATAGATACTCACTGGTATTACGGTGATATTGCTCGTAAAATGTCAGAAAACAAATGCTCTTCCGTCCCGTTCTTGGTGTTCTGGAGTGTGATTGGAGTAGGGTGGTAGGTTCTCCTCACTTAGCAAGAGATTCTTAACGGACAGGTCAGCTACGGTACACAAGGTGAGTGGGTTAGAAAGCTGGATTCTGTTCATGGACTGTAAAAGGGATGAGATCAAGTTTTGTATGCATTCCTATACTTGTATAGTCTTAATCTGTACAAAAAAAAGTGTTCTTGCAGCATGTCTGGTAACCTTGTTACCCACCAGGTCCTAACAGCCCTCCTTCCCTTACAGCGTTACTTTGGCACCTCTTACCGTGCCCCTTTTGTAGCAGTGCAGTACTACTTTTCAAAACGGAGCTTGACCATGTCACCTTTTCTAAGGGGCGGGGGGACAAGACAATATTTATTGTCTACTACGGTTTGTCTACAGCAGATAACTAATTGGCCTTTTAATGGAAGGACGGACTCCAGAGCCACCTTTGGATAAAGGCACAGTGAGCGTTTGGAAGCTAATACTGCATTCCAGTGACCCACGCCCTTGGTGTCCTGTGCAACTGTGGGTGTAGAATTCTGCTGTCTACAGGATTCAAGTGTAACCATTTGTTAACTGTATTGAAGTTTTATGAAGAAAGTGTTCCAAATTAAAAAAAGCTGCTGAAGTGTGTGCGCTTCTCTCGTCTTTCTACTCTGCCACAGGCCTCCCCGGTAGTGCCCCTGCCCTGGACCAAGGGGAGGAGATGTCTCCCCGAGTAACCCAGGCAGCTTTCTGAAGGAAGTAGCAATCCCCACACCACGGAGCTAGCTCTAACATACTGGAGATTTAAAATACCTGCTGCACAATCACCTTTCCAGAAGAAAACCAAAAAAACCTCAGCCTGTAAGGAATCTTATCAAAGGTATTTATTTCACAGTCCCTCTTTACAAAATATTCAACATACAAATGTTAAATGTACAAGGGGAAATGCCAAGGGAAATTAAAGCTTGTCCGGCCTTTCTGGTGTAGGTTCCTCATCAGGGACAGGTTAGAAGTTCACATGGCTTCTGATGTCATTGATCTGTTTTACCATTTCCCTTATGTGTTCTCCCCTTCAAGAAAAAGAAATTCGGGTCAAAAGGCTGCAGGTCATTTTTGCTCCAGGCTGGTCAGGAAGGAAAATACTTCACAGGGTAACAGCAGAGAATGGGAGCGCTGCTGCAAGTCATTTTGTTAAGGACAGGCTGGATACAGACTGCCAAAAGATCCCAAACAGCGACTCCAACTAAATCTGCTTTAATAGCAGCATACAACGGCCAGTGCTGCTGTCACAGGCTGGCACGCTTTATGCTCCAGACCCAGCTGGAACATCGGCCAGCCCCTCATGCAGCACAGAGGTTAAATTATACCACAGACCCTGCACCAGAATTGCTTCTCTACGTGCCAGGGCTTGAATGCTACAGGACCCGAGCTTTCACTTACTCTTCTTTCAGGACGGTTTGGATGCACTTGCTTTGGTAGGCACTGAGGGTGATGCTGGGCTTTCGGGGGCTGGTACCCTTCTCCATCTTCTTCTGCTGGTATTCCTTCTTCATTTTAACCTACAAGTCACGTACCAAAAGCAGACCCCATCAGTGTGGGCACTGCCTGCCCCAGTGAAAGCTTGTTATGGTTACAAACCGCTGTGTCATCCTGCGGTATATTCCGATTCTTTCCAGGTTAACAGCTGCTTGCTTTTGCACACTTCCTCCCACAAAGAGAAGCTTGGCGCCAAGACTGAGAGGGGTGTGCAGGCTTTCTTAGGGTTTATACGGGGTTGCAGAGGTTCTGTCTGTATTACTAAGGATCAGAAGTTAAATTTTGTGTATTGTTGCTAATTTAACAGAAGTACAAAGTTGCTCTCGTGGAAGGACAGTATTTTAGCAGCACTAGCATTAGGTGCAAGTGAGGTGGTTTCAAAAACCTACCAGCTTTGTTATCTCACCTGTCTGATAGCATTGCTCAAGTGCTGCAGCTGGTCGTGGATGGTCTGCAGTTCTTTCTTCATGTCCTTTTCACTGTCTGATAGAACAGGAAGCTGAGAGTGGAAACTCCGAAGTACTTTCTTCATTCTTCACATACAAAGCAAGAAATGTTGCTGAATTAACTCATCTGCTAAGACACCAACAGTCTTGCACTTCTGTCACTCTTCCAAATCCTAGGGGCTATAGACTTGACTTTCCTCTTCCCCCTGGTTTCACACAGTATTTCTGAACAGCAAGCTGACTCAGCCTGGACCTGAAGCAGTACTGAAAAATCACCCCTGAGCCCCAGCAAAGAGAATTTCAGAAGCCCGCTCTTCTAAGAAACCAGGGTGGTGGCACTTCCTGCCCCCTCTGTTCCACCGCGTTTGCAGACTTCTACACAACAGCGAGTTATCTGTGATGAAAGTGTCATTTGCACTCACCTGTTCATAATATCTTCTTGCTTCTCTTTGGCTTCCTCATACTTGTCAGCCAAGCGCTCAGCCATTTCCCGCAAACTCTTCCTTTATGCAAGTGAGAAATGTTTAATTACTTTAGATATATTTGCAAGGCAGTCTGTATGTGAAAAGAGGACAAGGAAGAAGCAAGCTGGAGCAGAGAGGGAACCCACATGCTTAATTGTAGCTGGAAATGCATTCTCTCCTCACTTGTTTCACACAGGGCCCTGTACAAAGTACTTTTTGTACAAGGGTCTGTCATTCCTGAGGTGTGACTTGATAAAAGCAGTAGTTTACACTCACCTTTCCTCTCGACAGTAATTAAGATCTTCCAGTTGTTTCTTCTTCTGCCCCCACAGCAGCTTCACTCTTAAAATAAATACATAAAATCAAACCATCTGCTACAGCAACCCCGTTCAGTCAGGAATTAGGCCACACAGAAAATATGACAGAAGTGATTTAACGCTCCTGGGAGTACGAAGAACCAAAGACACTGAAAAATGGGCAGTGGTGAGAACAAACTCTTCCACTTTGTCCTAACTTTATAATATAAATAACTATAATTTGAAGTAGAGGCTGATTTAATGCAATTGTCCTTTTAGCTGCTTTGTCAGGATTAGTGCAGAGGTCAGAGGATTTCCTGCCACCCACAGGCACACTGACAACAGCAAAAGAGAACTATTTTATGTGTGTACATTTACTTTTTTTTCTTTCCCCTGTAAGCCACTACAGCGATCACGTATTTCCCTGGTAACTCAGTTTTCAGTTCTGGTACTCCAGGAGCCTTACGTGAGTACGTTCTACCCATTTACAAGGGTTAGTCCAGCAGAGAAGTGCTCGGTACTTAGTGATGTTGTTTCACAGAGACATTGTTCAGTTATTTCTGAGGTGGTTTCTTCCGTACCTTTGCTGAATCTCCTCTTTGGCCAGATCCTGTTTCAGTATATATTCCTCTCTGAACACTTGGGTAGCTCTGCTGAGAAGCTGAAGGCATTCTTCAGGGGGAGGAGCAGCATCTTTATCAGCAGACCTTTAGAATACGAGACAGGTTTTTGCAATTCTTCCTCTAACATGTTCCTTTGAAAGGCCAAAGCACTTGCAGTATTTATGGCAGGGGCTCTGAGTGGCTAACTTATCAAAGTGAGGGACTATACTTAAACCCCTTTGCTATAAATTATTCTTTCTCATATGAGGAATCCCAAGGTATCTTAAGATACAAAAAACCTGATGGGACAAGCACTGAGCAACCAGTTGAGGTCAGTCCTGCTTTGAGCAGGGGACTAGAGCAAGATGATCCCCCTCCCAGCCTACGCTGTTACTTGATTTGATGCCATCCCTGCACGGACAGAGGCACAAGGGGGCTGCAGGAGCTGTGCCCCCTTACTGCCCTGTCCAGGCTAATGTGCTGTTCCGTCAGGAGTTGACAACACGCAGTATTCCTGAGAGTCTTCCCGCTCAGGCCCCCTAGGAGAACATATTTACTTACTTCAGAAGCAAGGGGTTGGCAGAACTGCGCTGCAGGATGCTTCGGATATGCTTCTCAAATGAATGCTGTGACTCCGCCAGAATCCGGAGAGGGGAAACGGCAACATCTTTGTCTTCTCTGGTGCACAGCAGGGGAGGGGATGCAGGATGGACTGTACTTCTACCAAAGAACACCAAATTGGAGAACACAGGTTAAACTAGAAACATTTAAACTACATCAGAGTTTAAATGGCAAAGTGTGGAATTAAGGTATTACAGCAGTAAGTCAGAAGCGTTCCAAGAGAAAATGTCAATTACGTGGTAAAGCCAGCTCTAGGCAAGGTTGGTCGAGCTCACGTCTCCACATCTTTGGCCACAGCTGAAACTAGCAAGAATCATAACTATCTTTTTACTTACGGAGAAGGAGGTTCCGTAACAAGGCAAGCAAGCACTCAAATGGCAGAATGCCTTTCAAAACAGCCCACAGCATTTTAAGAAGCCACATTTTTTTCCCCCCTTTCAAGCAAACATAACCTTGGTGCCCATTCAGAATCACTATCCTACAGCCTGTAAACAAACTCCTGAATTGCAGATTCCCCCATTATAAAAATGAAGAAAAAACCCAACAGTAATGTCAAGAACCTTTTCATGCAGCTCTTGTCCTAATACTCATTAAAAGTGACATAATTAATTATATCCCCTACAACCACCTTAGCAGTAGTAAACAGCCACTGTAACGCTGAAGGGCTCAGCCAGAACACAGAAGGCTGGGCTGAAAGGATCAAAAGAATAACAAGAAAATATCCTGAGAACCTTTTCATGCAACAGTCACAGGTTTCAAACCAAGTACGAGCCACGTACAAGAGAGGCCTTGTAATACACTCATAGGTGTTTGTGATGCAGATCATTGTGGGCCCCAGGATGTCGGCAACAATCCAAAATCCTCTGATCGGAGCAGGTTGCCTGAAGGGAAGAAAACACAAGAATTACCTGGTCAAAAAAGTTCTTTGTTCCTGAAGTTGTTCTGCAGGTTCACTGTTTTGAAAAGCTCTCCCTATAGCAATTAGCCTAAGCCAGCCACCTTTCACTAGGCCAAGAACCACTCCTGCAGTGAGGTCTGCAAAAGAATTATTTTAATACCACACACACTCTGAGTGGCAGGCAGATGTACCAGGACAAACTCGTCCAGCCTGGGAGAGGGAGCACTCGTATCGCTTCACTGTGAAACACAAGCAAAAACCTGCTGTGACCCCGGAAATATTGCCCGCTTCTAGCGTAAGGCACAGACTTCCTCAGGAGAGAACACAGGGGCTCTGCGTACTAACACCACTGGAGTCACCATCTCTGCTAGCTTAGATGACTAACACCTATTAATAAACTTTTTAAAAAATTTTGATTATGTTTAACAGATAGCATTCTATAGAAACTATTAAGCCTTACAAAAGTGAGAAAATAAAGCAGACAGCTAAATGTTACATAGCCTAGAAAATGACGCCTCTTAGGCCTGACTAGGGTACCTCAGGAGCCCAAATAAATCAGATGTTCTTTCAAGACATCCACTTGTTAAAGATAAAACAGTAAGAGGAACATGTCAGCATTCGAGCCTTTTAGCCAAATCAAGCCTCAGAGCTGTCCTGGGTGAGGTAAACAAAAGTGAAAATTGCTGCTGGTGTTCTAGATGATTTTCAGGAAGGAAAACGCAGGAATTCAGTTTTCCTGTGCATGAGGAATCCTGATGCTCAACTTTGCTTATTTGTATTATTTGAATTTTTGAGCTGACTTCATTATTTTTCATGACAAGAATGCAGCAAAAGAGGGCAAATCAGAAATATTTTCCATAGCAACTCACTGATTCGGAAGCAATAGAAAGGGTTTGGATTTTACCTGCATGGCAATGGTTTTGTACAAAGAATATGTTCAACAAAGCACTTCTGTTCTGCTCCCAGCTCTTGTAAACTGTCTTTGTCTTCTTCATCTACAAAGAGATTTGTCACAGTGCATGAGATCCACTGTGCAGAGTAAGGGATTCTCGGTATTGCCTACATCCACCAGCTTGTTACTGGCACAATGTGGGTGTTCAGAGAGTGAGCTCTTCCCTCTACATGCAATAGTCTCACCACTCACCTGAACCAAGGAATTTCTGCAGTTTATTGATCCAGGTCAACCCCACGCTATGGACACCAGCTTCGTGTGTGCAGTGGTACCGAGAAGGACATTTTGGATCTGAAATTTAAACAGCAGATGTAGGAGAAGGCGCTGAACTGACAAAAACTCACCCTTCAAACCTGCACTGTTGAACATGCGTATCAACTTACTGTCCAGACAGCATTCATGTCTTGTTGCAAGTACTAACGCGTCCCTATCCAAAAACTGAGATAGGTGCATTAGCCACATTATTAGAATTTTGCGTAAAATTAAATTACGCTTGAAGTACCTGATGAATTGTTTTGAACCATTCCTATCACACCACATCTGTATCAATCCACTAGATTTTAAAGGGGAGATCAGTTGAAGCCAGCAGACCAGCATTCTGACACGCTTCTTGCTGAGAAAGACCCAGACATCAGAGAGTCTTAATAAGCAGATGCTGATTCTTCCTTCAGGGTGACCATCCCCACAGCACTTGTTGTTCCACCACAGATGCAATGACTTCTACTCTACAATCCACAGCTGAAAGAATTTACTATTACACGCCCATATGTAACCTGCCCTTGAGCACCTCCCAGGCTGCTTCTTTCCACAGCTTTAGTGAAGACACCAGGCAAATCGTAAATAGCTCAATCCTAAATTCATAAACTAAAGCAAGTAAAAGCCAACAACCTGAATGACAGCCCTACCTCGATGCAATTTGATTGGGCAAGAGAAATCAGACTCCAAAGGCTCTTCTTCGTCTCCTGATGCCAGCTTCAGTGCGAGTTCCAGCTCAACACATTCAAACACATACAGGGAAGGAATAAGATCAGATCTTGGGTCCCATGACTTTTCTGACTGTAAAAGAGAATTGAGTTCTTCTGTCAGATGGAATTTAAACAAAACTGCCAACACAAATAATCAACAAAGAGTTATATAATACAGGCCAGAGTATTAATTGTTAGGGAAAGTAGTTCAAGTCTTTTATTTTTTTTTACTTAAAAATAAGTTTCTCTCAGAAACATGGTTTCTTCTTAGAAGATCCTCTTTAAGATATACCTTCAGGATACACAGAACTGACATGTAAACTAAAATCACCAGAGAATCACAGGGACTGGCTGGCATGGGAGGAAGACTCACTACCTCATTACAAAAGAACGCAGATTTGGCACGTGGTATTCACTTCCAGGCATCCTGTGGACAGGGACTTTGACTAAAGACACAAAAATACATATAGAAAAAACCAAGACAAGGTACCTGCTCATCATCCTCTTCTCCATCCAGTACCACGCAGTGATAAAGCATTCCCGACTCGGTGGCAATCACCAGGATGTTTGGAACACAAGGCAGGCAAAGGACAGCACAGGCATCGTAGCCATAGTTATCTTCTGCAGCAGGGTGCATGGGCAGAGGGCCAAGCAGCTTGCCAAGGTTTGCAGCGCTGGAAAAAAGAAGATGTGTTCACAATACAGGGTGTGGAAGGAGAGTTGCCCTTGGCTGCTTTCAGGAGTTTGTTGGACAATAACGACAATGGACAACTGAACAGTAACTACAAAATCACAGAATCATAGAATGGTTTGGGTTGGAAAAGACCCTAAAGATCACCGAGTTCCAACCCCCCTGCCATGTGCAGGGACACCTTCCACTAGCCCAGGTTGCTCAAGCAGGCTGCAATACAACCAAACTCAGCCCAGGCTCCATGACAGAGTCCCAGCCAAACTGAGATGGCTCTCCAACCCTATTATTGTACAAACATGCAAGCGCCCCATGAAACCTGAGGATAAATGCGATCCTACCTCTGCAGCAGGCTGATATATGTAAGGAATGTCTCTCCATTTTCATATAAAATGTAAAGCGGGTAAGCCAACACTTCGTCACTCCCTCGCTGTCCAAAAATGTTCTTTGGGACTGGCACTAGCGGGCCAAAGTCAAATGCCACTGCAGTCTCTCCAAGTGATGCTGTATAGGCTCTCCTAGGGACCAGTCAGAACAAGACCTGAAGTCAGCAGTAACTGTGAGAACATGTGTTTAACTAGGTCCATCGGTACGTGCTGACAAATTGCTGCTAAAGACCTGTCCATCAGCCCTTTGACATGTGCTATTTTCAGCATGCAACATCCTTCTTATGGTACCTCATTTCTGCAATACACCCACCAGCCAGCCCAGTTTCACAGGATAAAAGAGGGTGTACTGGTATTTCCTGTGTAGTGCATCAGTCTAACTCAACTAGTAGAGACCCTCAAGTTTTTCCTTTCCAACTAGGCCAAGAGGGAAATAAAAATACCATCTATTTTCTGCATTCCCCACCCAAAAAGCCCTTCTTAACCCCATCTTAAAGACAATGTGTATTACTAGACTGACAAACACTTGACTGTACAGTTTGTTACCACTTTCTTTTAGAAGGATGGGATAAAGGAAAAGAAAAAAGTGCAGTTACTATGCTAAGAAGTCCTAGCACTGAAGAAGTCCATAAAGAAAAACCCCATCAGATTTTCAAGTAGGTTTATCACTTATTCATTAAAAACACAACTGAGAAACTTATTCTGCCAAAAGCATTTCAAAATACACGAAGTCACACAAACCCTTTTTTGATTGTAAGAGTCTCCTCATCGGTGTCTGAAAGAACAATCACTTTGATGGGTGTCTGAGGCACCTTCAGACTGTAAAACCTAGAGGAAAGAAACAGCAGCCGTGTTTATTCACCTGGCAGTGTTGCGTATGTCCTTGCTGATGCAGGAACATCAAATGGTATCAGTCAAAACTTTCTCCTATTTTTTATTGGTAGTTGCCGCTGGTAGGGACTCAGACGCAGACCAATATGATCAAGCTGTAGCCATTTATTACGCCTCGATTACACACTTTTATACACAGCTCGTGCAAATTTGGCAATTACTAATTGGATACAAGGATTTTAAAATCCTAAAGACAAAGTTACTATTGGCTAACTTTAGTCCTGGGAACGGGACCCTTAAAATTCCTTAGTCATGCTGATTGTTTACCTTCAGTTCCTCCTTATCTCACTCACATTCTGTACAATTGCTTTCTTTCTCATCCCTTGCAGGTGTTATTTTCTCTTGTAGTAGAAATCAACTACATGAGGACCTTCTTCTAAAAAAGGTTCTGACAAACATGAGTATTTTTCTCCTAAGAAGATTCCTACAACGTAAGTATTTTTCTTCTAAGAAGGTTCTCATAAACATAAATATTTTTCTTCTAAAAAGGTTTCCCACAGGCAATCCCAGTAAGAATGGCAGGAGTCGTATCTAGTGAAAAATCAGACCGGCTATGACAAAAAAATACTTTGATAATCAATTACAAACAGTTTTTTTACCTTATGGTGTTATCTGAAGTCAAGAGCACAATATGGGGCTCTGATGTGTCGCAGGGATACCAGGCAGCATGCTTTAATGTCAGAGATATTGAGCTTGTGAAGAACCTTTCTGCAATAGGAATAGTGCTGAAACACAGAGCAGAAATATGCACTGTTACAAGAAACACAGAAGTTAATTCTAAAGGGAAGTGGGGGCAAAAGGAGCTAGAAACTCAAAAGGTTTTTAGCTTTTAAAGCCATTGGCTGTACTATTCTTAAAGTGGGAGGAACAACTTTAACTTCAAGCCCTTTGTTATTTCCATCTAGACATGTGCTTTTAGCTACCACAGCTAAAAGACCCCAGAAAGGCTAAAGAACACTGCAGAGGGGCACCTTGCTCCTCAGCATTTGCAACAAGTTTAGAAGGGCATTCATTCGGGTCACTTGACAATCAGCAAGTCCCTGAAAACAGATTCGTGATTGTCCCTACAACCCCAACACAACTCATGTCTTCCATATCTGCATGTCCCTGAGAGAGGAGAGGCTGTTAAAGAAGGATGGCAGGACAAGGATGTCATGAACTGCCTGAGGTCTCACCCACCTACAGTTCACCGTGGATTTCCCACCTTCAAACTCGGAATTCTTCCCCCAGCGCTTGGGCAGCTCCAGCACCATGAGCCCCTTGGTACCGATGAGTGCCACATGGTGCTGCGTGGGGCTCAGCAGTGTCTGATACACCTCAAAAAGGGGTGGGTTGATGCAGAGAAGGGTCTGAAAACACAAATATTACAGTTCAGCACAAGCCATCAGAAGCATTCACGGAAGTAAGGCACATCTCCACTTTGGACAGTGATTTATACACTGGCTACAAGGCGCAGAATGAGGCAAAACTCAAGAACAGGCATAAAACCAATGGGTTTCACTGAGGAAAGACCCACTGACAGTGGACTGGACGGTCCCTGCCCGGTCAGGGGCTTCAGGGAGCAGCTTCCCTCAGCCCTGCTCCTGACACGACACCCCTCCGCCAGTAACGGTCCCCTCATCCCCCTCACACCGGCCCCCT
>WKFP01014245.1:81900-104826 GCA_011057875.1 Pterocles orientalis
TTTTTTTTTTTTTCTTTTCTTTTATTTGCCTATAAGCTGAGATAGAGTCCTCAGATCCGTGCTGCAACTCGACAGAGACTAGTTCAATGCTGGCTGGTGAAGCCTTACTTCCTAAACCACAAAGAGCAGGAGACGAGTCCAACATCTGGAGGGAAGTCAAGAGGACTATTGCCCATGCATGTTTGGAGATGCAGAGTCCAACTGTCTACCCTGAGCAAATGCTTCCTAGTTTTTCTGTTTAAGAAAAATAAAATGTGGAGATTAAAAGTCAACAAGTCAGACCCTAGATCCAGTTTTGCTGTTAAGTTCTTCACACAGCTCCATCTGTAATAGCACATAAAAGAAGTGTAACGGTATCAGGGTTCTTTTTTCACCTCTGTATCTCAGGTATCGTCATTTTGTCAAACTTCTCAAATTCATCCTCTGTGTAGAGCCGGTAACATATCCCACTGTCCTCTCGCCCTGCTCTCCCTGTGCGTTGCCATGCCTGGGCCTTTGACACCCGCTGGACTGCCAACACTTCCAGACCAATTTCTGTGCATGGGAAAAGCATCACTTCAGTCAATGTCTGTGTAACATACAGCTTTGAGAAACATAACTTTGTAGGTTTAACAACAAAAAACCCCAGGATCTGCCATCCAAATACTGCTCAGACTTCACTTGGTTGAGCACCCTCAAGCAAAGGTAACTATCACACACTGTGTCCATGAAGGAAAGATTCATGCAACAGATTTTTACCCCTGCATTGCTGGTACTCAAAAAAAAACACCCAACCAAAACCGACAGCTAAACCTAGGACATTAATTTAGACAGCGCAGAGTGTTTTGAATCAGCTCTTAGGGGGGCTCATTGCCTCAAATAACTTCTACAAAACTGAAAACAATCCCTGCATAATGCCTCAGAATTCCTCACCAGGGCTGTACTTCTTCGCCTTGACCATGCCTGTGTCCACAACGTATTTTATTCCCGGAATGGTGATGGAGGTTTCTGCGATGTTGGTGGAGAGGATCACTTTGCGACAGCCCTAGAAGGAAGAGCAAACTAAAGCCAGTCAAAAGCCACCTTATAATAGCTGCAACAAAGAAACATTGCTGCTTTTGGCCAGCACAGGCCAAACTGCAGCATGTTATGACCACACACCATGCTTGCCATGCCAGCTCTCGTAAATTAAGGTAATTTATAGTTCCTAATCAGCTTCTAAAACATGTGCTTACACTTCTTGCAAAAAAATACAACACCCAGGACAGCTGTTATCAATACATCTTTAAACCATTTTGGTTTCATTTCTGGCACAAGGACAAGACCTGAACTGTTAGTTATTTGCTGAATAGGTACAAAAGGGCCTGATGCAGCACAATTTCCTTTTCTTATGGCCCTGCCAATATGCCCAGGTTTTTAGCTTTCTTAGTACTTGACCCCTTAACTGTTGTAGCTTTTTTGTAACATAAAATTCCCATGAAATGGGTCAAATTTCCATCTCTGCCCTTTTCACTTCCCTTAATCCTTCCTTCTTTTTATGATGCCAGATGACTTATTGTAGCCATCTGTTAATGCCATCCCAGTTGCATGGTCTTATATCACACTGGAACATTCAGCCTAGAAGTCAGTGGACAGTGGAGACTGTTACTATCAGTACAGACAGCTTTAACCCCTGAAATTCCACTTGTTTCTTCCAAACACTCTTGCAATCAAAATCCTGATCCTGTTCACCCACTATATTGCCTCACCTTGGGGGCAGCCTGAAAGACACGGAGTTGCTGAGAGTAGGGCAGAGAAGCATAAAGGGGCATCACCAGCATCTGCGGGCAGCCATCAGGGAGATGCTTGGCAATGTCTCGACAGGTTTTGGTCATTGCTTCTATTTCTTCCTGGCCAGTCAGAAACACCAGGATGTCCTGAGAAGAGGGTGCTTCCTGGAGCCCAAGGAAAAAGCAAGTGAGAGGCTAAGATGGTTTGGACAGAGAGGGAGAAATGAGACTGTAATGAGTTCCTGTACTGACAGCACGTCAGCAAAGCAGGTAAGGAAGAAAGAAAAGGCACATATGCAGCGCAAGGTAGGCAACAGCCTGAAGTTCCCAGTGGATTCACCAGAGGTGAAGAGTCATTAGCATTTTGTAGAATTGAATCTTAACAGGATGGAGGAATCACCCAACTCACTAACCCAGCATGCTCCCCAACTATCCGCTTTTCCCAGAGGATGCAGTGGAGCACCTCCGGAACATCTCTGATTTGGCAGTGGCAAGCTCAAGCCATCGCTTCCGCCACAGCAACCTGTAAGCCCCCAAATCAACAATCCATGGCCCCGTGGAGGTGCAAACCCAATGAGAGTGCCATACCTGATGGATCTGGAAGACTGACACCAGCGCTGCTTGGAGATAATCAGTCTGAGGCTGTTTGGTGTAAAAGATCTGAATGGGATGCTGCCTGCCTTCCAAATAGAGAACAGGAGCTCCATTGAAGTACTGGGAGAACTGGTCGACATCCATCGTAGCTGACATGATGATCACCTTCAATATGAGCATAAGATGGGTTAGCGCTGCAGTTTGGACCCAGCAGGACGCTCCCCAGTCAGGACTAGCCAAAAGTACGTGCACCCAACACACATGTGCAACCTCCTTCCCCAGTGTGACACATCAGACAAAGGGCTCCTGTATCCAGGGTGCTCTCAGCAACAGTACCAAAATCTCCCCAAACAATGTGTCTGTTCTCTAGCTCTCACCCAAGGGGCTCTTATAAAAAAAGGCAACATGAAGGTGACCAGAAACCTTGTTCAGATGTGTTGTATCAGACCCACACATCTGAAGTTGGCTACCCTTAATTTAAAAGGGTAGATTTTAGATCTAAAAGGGCTTTTTAGGAACAGGAAAACAGTCAAGGTTGGAATTTCAGATACGGTGGAAAACCCCAGGAGACACTCATGGTCCTCCAGACCCCAAACCCCATCCCTGCCCCTCATTGCCGTCCTAGGTGCACATACTTTTAGAGGCAGTTTGTCCAATTCCTTTCGTTTCTTTTGTGCAGCTTTCACCACTCCAAAGAGCACATCAGTATGGATAGTCCTCTCATGGGCTTCATCCAGGATGACAACGCTGTACTTCCGCAGCATAGGGTCCCCAATAGCTTCGCGAAGCAGCATTCCATCTGTTAAAAACTTGATTCTAGTTTCATCAGATGTGAGATCGTCGAAGCGTACAGTATAGCCAACCTATGGAAGTGATCATTACAGAAAGCAGAAGGACAGAGTTACTTGATTTTCTCACAGCCATCATACCCCAAAGAGGGACTACAAAGCACTCTGTCCAGTGCACCAGCCAGAGCCAACCAGGACTCCAAGGAGACTCTGGAAAGCGTAACAGTGTATCTGCAGTCTGTGAGCAGTTAGTCTTGCAAATCTCATAATCCACCCAAAGGATGCTCTCAACACTGTACCCCAATTGGCTTTTTCCCAGCTAGAAGTTCATCACAAATGCTCCAGGTTTCCTTTCCTTCCTCCCCTGCTAGAAACTACTCTGTGCTCTCTGAAGACTTTATATAGGGGAAGTTTTCCTCCTCCACTTTTCTCCCACAGATTCACAGATCTGCACAGATTCAGCACTTCTTAACGGTGACTTTTGATGCAGAGAGCAATGGAAGAGAGCACAATACTTTTTGTTTTATTAATTAATCAGTACTTTTTCAAATAGAGGAACACAGATAATAACCACAGAATCACAGAATGGCCTGGGTTGAAAAGGACCGTAGTGATCATCTAGTTTCAACCCCCCCGCCATATGCAGGGCCGCCAGCCACTAGACCAGGCTGCTCAGAGCCACATCCAGCCTGGCCTTGAATGCCTCCAGGGATGGGGCATCCACGACCTCCCTGGGCAACCTGTTCCAGTGTGCCACCACCCTTTGGGTGAAAAACTTTCTCCTAATCTCTAACCTAAACCTCCCCTGTCTTAGTTTAAAACCATTCCCCCTTGTCCTATCACTATCCACCCTCGTAAACAGTCGCCCCCCCTCCTGTTTATAGGCTCCCTTCAAGTACTGGAAGGCCGCAATGAGGTCTCCCCGGAGCCTTCTCTTCTCCAAGCTGAACAAGCCCAGTTCCCTCAACCTTTCCTCATGGGAGAGGTGCTCCAGCCTCTGATCATCTTAGTGGCCCTCCTCTGCACCCGCTCCAAGAGCTTCACGTCCTTCCTGTGCTGGGGGCCCCAGGCCTGGACACAGTACTCCAGATGGGGCCTCACAAGAGCCAAGGAGAGGGGCACAATCACCTCCCTCTCCCTGCTGGCCACCCCTTTTTTAATGCAGCCCAAAACACAGTTGGCTTTGCGGGCTGCAAGCACGCACTGCCGGCTCATGTCCAGCTTCTCGTCCACCAGGACCCCCAAGTCCTTCTCCGCAGGGCTGCTCTCAAGGAGATCTTCCCCCAGTTTGTATCAATACCTGGGGTTGCCCTGACCCAAGTGCAGCACCCTGCACTTGGCCTTATTAAGCCTCATTAGGTTTACATGGGCCCACTTCTCCAGCCTGTCCAGGTCCCTCTGGATGGCTTTCCTTCCTTACAATGTGTCGACGGCACCACTCAGCTTCGTATCATCCACAAACTTGCTGAGGGTGCACTCGATGCCATCGTCTATGTCATTGACGAAGATGTTAAAGAGCACCGGTCCCAAGACGGACCCCTGAGGGACACCGCTCGTGACCGGCCTCCACCCTGACACAGCACCATTAATCATAACCCTTTGGCTGCGTCCGGCCAGCCAATTCCTAATCCATCATACAGTCCATCCTTCAAATCCACACCTCTCCAATTTAGAGAGAAGGATGTGGTGAGGGTCCATGTCAAAGGCTTTGCAGAAGTCCAGGTAGATGACATCCATCGCCCTTTCCCCGTCCACCGAAGCTGTCACTCCATCATAGAAGGCCACCAGATTGGTCAGGCAAGATCTGCCCTTGGTGAAGCCATGCTGGTTGCCTCGGATCACCTCTTTGTCTCTTATGTGCCTTAGCATAGCTTCTAGGAGGATCTGTTCCATGATCTTCCCAGGCACAGAGGTGAGGCTCACCGGCCTGTAGTTCCTTGGGTCTTCCTTTCTCCCTTTCTTAAAAATGGGAGTAATATTTCCCTTTTTCCAGTCTCCAGGGACCTCCCCAGACAGCCAGGATTTTTCAAATATGATGGAGAGGGGCTCAGCAACCACATCAGCCATCTCTTTCAGAACCCTAGGATGGATATCATCCGGTCCCATGGACTTATACACGTTCAATTTCATGAGAACTCGGACTTGTTCCACCGTTACAGTGGGACAGAAACCACTCCCCACACCCTCACCTAGAGGCTCAGGGTCCTGGCAGATATGAGAAGCCTGACTGGTGAAGACTGAGGCAAAGCACTCATTAAGTACCTCAGCTTTGTTTATGTCTAAAGAAGCCAGCTCCCCATTACCTTTCATCAGAGGGGGAACACTCTCCTTGGCCTGTCTCCTCCTGCCCAAGTACCTGTAGAACCCCTTCTTGTTATCTTTCACATCCCTCGCCAAGTTCAGCTCCATCTGCGCCTTGGCTTTCCTAATCCTATCTCTGCACACACGGACAACAGTCCTGTATTCCTCCCAGGCTACACAACCCCGCTTCCACTTCCTGTACATTTCCCTCTTCTCCCTCAGTTTAAGCTGCAGGTCCTTGCATAGCCATGACGGTCGCCTGCCTCCCCTGCTTGACTTCTTTTGCTGGGATACAGAGAGCCGCTGCACTCTCAAAAGGGTGTCCTTAAAGAGCTGCCAGCACTGTTCTGCACCCATGCCCTTAAGGACAGTTTCCCAGGGGATCCCACTCAGCAGCTCCTTGAGCAGCCAGAAGTTTGCTCTCCTGAGGCACAGGGTCCCAGCTCTGCTTTTAGCCAGGCCCACATTCCTGCAGATCACAAACTTCACCAAGGCATGGTCACTACAGCCCAGGCTGCCTCTAATCCACAGCAGCCCAGGCTGCTCTCCTCCACATTTGTGAGGACCAGGTCCAGTAGGGCCTCACCTTGGGTCGGTCCATCTATTACCTGGACCAGGAAGTTGTCCTCGACAGACTCCAGGAATCTCCTGGATTGTCTGCCACCCGCTGTGCCCCTATCCCAGCAGATAATCCGGGTGGTTGAAATCCCCCATCAGGACAAGAGCCCGCACGCAAGACACCTCCTGCAGTTGGAGCAAAAAGGCCTCATCAACAGGCTCCCCCGATCAGGTGACCTGTAGCAGACCCCAACCACCGCCTTTATAGAGGATCTAGGATCCCCTAGAACAGCAGCATCCCCCTTCCCTACTCCATCCCTTTGCACTCCACCCTCTTTGCCCATCAAGTTTGGTACGAGGCCTTGAACTACCCTCTCAACCCCAGAGGCCCTCATTTTGTCCCCTTCCCCCTCCATACCTAGTTTAAAGACCTATCAATAAGTCCTGCCAGTTCCTCAGCTAGGATCCTCTTTCCCCTTGGAGACAGGCTACATCCATCTGCAGCCATCACGCCAGGCACTGAGTAAACTGCCCCATTGTCAAAAAACCCAAAATTCCTGTGTTTGCACCAACCTTTAAGCCATTTATTTATGAGGTGGGCTTTTTTGATCATCTCAGTGTCCTTCCCTGTTGCTGAAGGTATAGAAGAAAAAATATAGAAGAAAAAACAACCTGCATGCCTGTTCCATCAATTACCCGTCCTAGTCCCCTGAAGTTTTTTTGATAGTCTTCAGGCTTTTCTCAGTGATTTCATCACTGCCAGCCTGAACTATCAGTAAGGGGTAATAATCTGAAGGGTGGATCAGTCTAGGAAGTTTCCTAGAAATGTTCCTGACCCGTGCCTGAGGGAGACAGCACACCTCTCTACGGGTAGGGTCAGGCTGACATATAGGGCCTTCCGTTCCCCTCAGAAAGGAGTCACCTATGACAACTACCCTTCTGTCCTTCTGGGTGGAGGCAGTCTGGAGGCATAATCAAGAAATAAAATACCACAGACCCAGAGTCAAACATGCACCCCCCCCACCCCGAGCCACAGAAACAGGTAAAAAGCCTTTTTCCCCCCCCCCATTCAGGCATATTATTAAACAAAGGTGCCTATTAACCCTGTGGCTGTTTTTCATCTCACTGATAGAGCCCCACCAGCACCGCAGTACTAACCCAACTCTCTAAAGACTTTGTAAAGCAACCTACCAGTTTCCCCAGCTCTGTCTTCTTCTCATCCGAGACTCTGGTAGCTAAGGATATAGCTGCAACTCTGCGAGGCTGGGTCACAGCAATGATGCCTTGGCGGCCAATTCCTGCTTCGTAGAGGTACTGAGGGAGCTGAGTGGTCTTCCCGGAGCCCGTTTCGCCTAAGGAACATCAAGGTGATAGAGTTTCCCTTTTATAGCAGCTTCAAAAAAAAGGTCCCAACTCATTTTTTTTATATTAACTTTTAACCACATTTCAGGATGGGGAGGCTGAAGGCGTTGGGACAACTTGCCCAAAGTCACACCGTAGAACAGCGGCAGGTCAGAGACTGAATGCAACCTCACTCCACAGCTGCAAAATTTTAAGTGCCATAAAATATTGTCTATTTAGCAAGCACTAATGTCAACCTCAGGATTAAGCACAAGAAAGCTGATAAATGCAGTCCCCTCTATCAGTCAAAAAAACTACTATGGCCGGGTTTTTTTGGGTTTGTTTTTTTTTTTAAAGAATTCACTGATAGGAGTGAAATACAAAGTTTTTTTCATTTAATTCTAACATATCCTGAGTCTTTAAGCTTCCAGGTGGGAAGCTGTATGTCGTCAGCTCCTGAAAGTCAGACACAAAGCTTATTAGTTTGGACTCAAAGAAAGCATAACAAAATTAGAGAATGTAGCTGAGGAGACAACTTTTCCCAAAGAGCAGAGTTTTACCATTTGGCTTTAAGCTGCCTGACCTCCAGACAGATGGCAAAACAGAAAGGAGAGGGAAAACTTTTGCCTTTTCCATAAAAACCAAGCCACCAGCTGCTGTAACTACTCAAAACCGACGAATAAAACCACTACGAATTTACCACATTTCAGATTTACACCCGAACCGCTTCTGGGCTCACAGGCTGCGCCACTCCCCGCGGCCCGGCGGAACCAGCCCAGACCCCGCGCTGGGAACACCGCCGAGCCCCGCTCCATCGGGCGGAACGCCGCCTCCCGCGCTCACCGATGAGGACGGCGCTGTCCAGGCCGCGCAGCTGGCTGAGCAGCGGCCCCCGCGCCTGGAAGATGGGCAGCCCGCGGCGCTGCGAGTCGGCGGCGGGCGGGGGCCGGCGGGGCGCGGGGGAGGCGGGCAGCATGGCGGGGCGGCGGGGGATCGCCGCCTTCAGCCGCTTGGCCGGGGGCGCATCGCCGGCCTCCGGCATCGCCCCTCCTCGCCTCAGCGCCCTGAGAGCCTGCTGCCGGCACCGCGCGCCGCTGTGGCGTCATCACGCCGCCGTCCCGACCACGTGACTCGTGGCGGGGCATTGTGGGAGATGCAGTCCCGAGGGCCGGTACCCGCACAGGGGTGTCCCGGGGAGCTCAAAGACCCCCCCCAGCGGGGAACCCCCCGAACCGAACACCGGCCACAGGCGGCGGAGCAGGGGCGGGCCGAGCAGCAGAAGCCAGGGCAGAGAGGCAGCCCCGAGTCCTGCCCCATCCCCACTGAGGATTTGTCAGAAGTGTTGGTACAAACCATCTCTGACAGCGCACACAGCAGACAATCCGCTCTCCCAGGGGGACTCGGGTATTCAAATGCACTTCTTTGACACAGGCTGCCCAAGAATGGTTTCAGGGGCAATTACAGACCAGATCAGGCAGCCCTCTGGCAGCAACGGTCCATTCTGGCCTCGGATACAAGCAGGCAATGCTCCCAGGTTCTTCCTGAGACAGGGGGTTTAAAGTCAACAAGGGCTCGGAGGATAACTCCATTCAGAATAGCTGTTGGAACAATATATGATGAACGTTTGCCGTGCTTGCGCAGACAGGATGAGAGGATCAAAGCTGTGATGATAAGGGGAGGAACTGCTGACCCAGCCGAGAGGAGAGAATGCAACACCTGCACGGCTGGAGATGGGGACGGCTGCTTGAGGCTCCAAACAAGCTGGGCAGCATCCTGGTTCTTTGGACTGAGACCAAGAGACCAGGAGGCGAGAAGTTCAACTCCCATGAAGACTCATTTACTTCATCCTGTCGACCACCGGACGGCCACCAAGGAGCACTACGCAGGCACAGAAGGACTCTTTAGCTCATTATAATATGAAGCGAGGCTGGGTAATTAATATGAATGAATGAATTATGAAACTTAATGCATATGCAACATTTTGGGGAATAAATAGAGGGAGAGGTTTTGCGAAAAGGTGCACATGCCTTTGGTGGAGCTATCTCCCATGCGCCTCAGCACTGAATAAACTACATACCTACTGTACAACTTTCATGAATTCGGGAGTCTTTCCACTTCATTCCCACATTTGGAAGGTAACGTCTGGAAGGAAGTGTGCGAGGAAAGCAACTTCATAAGAGCAAGGACAGACAAGCTCTCTCATCAACAGATGACTTAGTAAGAACACAAGATCATCCTCAGGAAGGGGCACATCGCCTGTGGATTTACAGGTTTTATCCCAGCCCCAGGGCTGTCTTTTAGCTCCATCCCCACTCCCTAACATCCCACCAGCAAACTACTAAGAGGCTCTTGAACACTGACCTAAAAAAAGGTTTTGATCCAATTCTTGTTTCAATAGCTACCCTGAAGCAGCACTGCCCACCATACTTTTAATACTCCTAGAGTGCAAAAATTAAAGTCTGTTTTGGGAAAAAAAAAAAATCTCCTTTAAGTTTTTATAGCCTTTAACAGATAAAACAAAATTGGTGAGTCCGTTTGTATTTTATCAGAATCTAATACACTGCTTGTGGACAAACCATTACCCCACAAGATCCCAACACATTCATCTCCCAGACTACAAACAAGTTAAAAACCTGCAGCCAGTTCAAGAACAGCAAAATCCGAGACTGAACAAGATAACACGTGTGTCAACGGTGAGCCTATCCTCCTGAATTTGGGAGAAAGATGCAGTTTCAACAATATCCGCTTTTATCTCTTATGATATAAAGAGCTACCCTGCACAGTCTTGGGAATGACTGAATGCAACAAGCTGAACTGTGCTCCGAATGTTTTACATGGCTCCTCACATTGATACTTATAATCAACAGAACTTCAAACTAAATCCCACTGTGTCACTGACCTGTGTTGGACACACAGTCCTCCCACAACAAGCTTCATACACAGACCATGAGCGGACAATCCCGTTTCCCATCAGTTCTGAGAGACACTGGTGGGAAAAGCTTGCACTAACACCAACTCTTCAGGAACTTGCTTTTTCCAACCTCTGCTTTGTCACCAGCTGCCTCAAGACTACGGGATTATACAAAGGATTAACAAAAAAGGATCCACAAGACATTTTATTCAACTCATCATCTGAAATATCTGAGCAGTTCTGATTCCAGACAAATTTTCTTCCCTAGTGCTCCAAGTCATTTAACAACTGTTAGAAGTGTGCGTGTGCGGGGCTGGATTTTGTAGAACTACCTATTTAAATAAACAGGACTCAGACCTGCTCATCTGAACACACAGCCTTTGGGGGAAAGCCATCAAAATGTAGTCTCAGCCTGGAAGTATATTCACACAGAGGCACATCCCAGAAACCCAACTGGCAAAATGAAGAGCCTGCATTATGCTGCATGTTGTATTTCTTACAATTCAAACAAGACTGGAGGCAACAGCATCTCAGATGAAAAAACCTTTTACCATTGAAATAGGGACTTACGCTTTCAACCATCCTCTAGCTGTTTTATCCAAGAATAAAAAAATGAGTTAAAACCCAAAAAGTTGGTCTTGTCCCCTGTAAAGTTTCCCATATAGTTTCCTGTATCAAATACTTGAAAAAACGCCTTAGAAATCACTTTAAACAAGTACTCATGGTCTTGTTAACTGAAGTTGACAGGAAATAGTTTCCAGTTTTAGGTTTTTGGCTCCACTTGATTAGTATTTTCACTACCAGCACAATAAATTCCCTTACTGGGAAAGACACTGGTAGCCTGGAAGTGTCTTGGATTAGACTGCCATTTCATAAAGTGCTTGTATTCAAAACCATAGAGCTGTCAAAGTGTCCTTTCTGCGATGGGGAATGAGAGAGTCCCCAGTATGGAACTTTATTCAGGTCAGTCACTCCCAGTTGTCGCCGGGTTTTGGCACAGACACTTATTAGCCTCCAAGGCGCTGACCTTCTCCCCATGCAAATCCTCCCGGTCGTTCTTCTGGCAAGGGATTGTAATTAGGATCATCTTCTGGTGTATCAAATATTGCTTTCCTGGAAAATAGAGGATATATATTTTTTTCCTTTAGAATATACGTTTCACAATAAGACCAAGACTGCTCAAATTCTGCAGGTGTACAGAGTCCTCCCTCAGGCGCAGCCTGACAAAGCGCTGGTGATTTATACAATTACTCGCTGAAGACAAAGCTTATCGTGAACAAAAATCAACTATAAGTGTAAATGTATGTGTCCAATCAAACAGGAATGACCCAGGCACGGGTCTGAATATGACATTTTAATTACCCAGGCACCTGGGGGCCAGTTCAAACAAAAAAAAAAGAGAGAATCAGCTCTGCTCCAGACAATTCCAAGAGTCTCACAGAGCTCAACTCTTAAGACAACTGCCCTATCATTTAGGCAAGCTGCACTACAGACAGTTACAGCCCTCGACACCACTCCACAGTACAAACACTGAAGTCTTCTCCAAAGTTGTGAAATGAGAACGATTTACAAATGAAAACAAGTGTTGGATATATTTAGCACTTCAGTCACTCTGTTCATACACAAGAGGACTCTTCTTATTCCTCGCACCTCAGGAAGAGACATGCATCAACAGGCAAAATTCAGCAAAGAAATCAAGGGCTACAAAAACCCTTCAGCCCTTTTCAAGAAGTTAGTTCCCACTTACACATCCGTACGATCATCCTCCCTTGTTTGCCAACACGTGTTAAATAGAAGAGCAAGTACAGACACACCACCCTGCCTCCACCTGCCTCACTCACCAGAGGTTGATGTGACTGAACTATAAACAGGTTTCCATACAAACAGTTTTTCTACATCTGTTCCAAAGCAGACACAAACACTTACAGGACAGAAGGTGTTCTCAGAAGCCTTCCACCACCAGGCTGATTGGGAAAGACATCCTCTAAGAAAAAATATATATGCCCCACAGCAATGCCTAGTAGATAAAGAGAAGTCAAATGGTGATTTTCAATATTTCTTTACAGCTTTCAAATGCTTCTCTAGAGCTTTCAGGAGAAAAAACCCCACACACTGTTCCTTTCACAGGAAATATTATAAGATATATAGAAATATAAAAAACAATGAAGAACATTGACATCAGATGAAAAGCTTCACTTCCACTACAAGACACCAACACAAGGAAAAAGGCTTGTCATTACCAAACACACTAATGTTATGGCGTTCTTAGAGTCGATAAAATTAGTAAAATAATTTTAACACCAATAGTCTGAAGCCCACAATCAGATCATGTAGCTGGGCTGATTCCATGCCATAAAAAAGCCAAAGCATCAGAAGCTCTTTCCATTCCTTTTACAACACAAAACATTCTACAATGTTTAGAAATCAAAAAAGCCTGGTATAAATACACTGTCATTATACCAGATCAACTAATACTACGTAAAAGGCACCTGGCCCTTGCATTTTTCCCCATTTTGTGTTTCATGTAAAACATCAGCAGGAAGAGATCCTTGTGATTCTTGCAATTCCTTACCCAGGAGATCCACAATGATGGAGTTCCCCAAAAGCAGTGAAAAGCCCATCAACACCCAGGGTAGAAACGGGGCTTGAAAGATGAGAAGACCAAAAAAGTTCATACGGACATAGGGATTCCTGCGGCTCCACACATACACGAGCATGATTGTGAACGCCTGACCCAAGAAAACCAAGTTTACAAAGAGGCCAAAAAGCTGTGACAGGTAGTTAAAGAAAACAGTTCGTCAATTAATTGTTGTGAGGTCAAGCATGAGAAGAATTCTTCAGCTTGACCTGTGATCTTATGTTTTTCATACAATTTTTATCTCTACTTTCCCAGGTTTGAGTAAATCAGACCTACTAGCAATCAAATTCAATACCTACAGGAGGATTCCAGGTACCCGAAGCATGAATAATCTCTTTAAAGTATAATTTAGCATGAAATCACTGACGTACCAGCATTTCTCTTAGACAACCTGAGCTTGATTACACACCTGAGCAGTCCCCTTTTATCTGATAATCTCCTTTCCATAATCCTGTCAAGCAGTAAAAAGCCTGACAGACCAGCCCAGTATTAACAGCAACACTTAGAAAGCATTCAAAACTACTGCAACAAATACTCCTCATACTACAAACAAAATATATTATCCCCTAAGAAGGAAGACAAACGTAACATCATAGTTTCAGTTATCACTGACGTATCTTTAGCATCACTAAAGCAGTTTGGAATAAAAAAAAAAAGGATACAGTCATTAAAAGTCCTCCAAAAAGGAACATAAATACAAAATCTGCCGTCCGACCTCGAAAAGAGCCTTCTTCTAGCATTCGGCAGTAACGATATCTGAAGTTACAGGTCAGGAAAATTTGATTGCAAATGAATTTAAAGAAAGATCCAAGTGGAAAAGGTTTCAATTACATGTAAGGTTAGATGTAAGTTCTGTATAAATTTACTTCATCAATGGTTCCTTCTGGGTGCCCCCAGAGAAAAGAGTTACTTGGAATATTCTGCTGTATGTCAGAACCAACCTGACGGATCAGGCTTGTACAACAAAGTCTTAACACCACAAAAATAAATGGCAAAATTCTTGACAACTTATGAAGGAGATCCCATTGATGGCTGTTCATGAATCAGTGAAGTGGTCATTGCTAAACTCCCAGGAACTTCACAGTGGAGCAGAACTGAGCCTTTGCCTATATGCACGTATAGCAACACGTCTGCACTCTGGAGCTCTGCTTTGCAAGGAAAGAAAATAAACTTGATGAAGGATACAAAAAGATCATGTTAAATAAAAAATTAAAGCCAACTGGTCCAAAGAATAAGTAGTTTGTGATTAACCTCCATACCTGGAAATAAGACAAATACAAGGGCTTTAAACACGACAGCTTGTTTTTATTGTCTAAGCAGAAAAGCAAATAACAACAGAACTGAAATGTCCTTTACAGGCAACAAATTTAAGACCTATGCTAAGATACCACAGTCAGCACTCCAGCTTCATTAGCTTTAAAAAAAAAATATCTAACTCCAACATGAAAAGCCCTAGCAACTTGCAACACTCAGTTTTGAGAAGACAAGCACCTGAAAGCTCAACAGTTTACATAAAACCCTCCCAAACTGCCAACAACACTTACCTGAAAGTGTTTAAATATTAATTCAGGGTTGAAATACAGCTGGAAGGGTGTGATGAGTTCTAATTGCTGAAAAAGAAGAGAACATTTGACAGACTCAATGCACCAAGAAAAAGCCACACACGCCGACACAAACAACCCCTTCCACAGTGCCAAAGAGCCCAAGGAGCTCCCAGCCAGTACATTGAGCTTTCCAGCAAAAGCAACCCTCGACAACCTTCCCAGCCCCCCTCACGCTGTGCTTGCACCGATCCAGGCGTCCCACGGGCTGCTTGCCGGGGGTCCCCTGTGCTCCGAAGGCCCCGAGGGGAACCGACCCGGTCCCGGCGCAGGGGGGATGGCCGAAGCGGCCCCTTTCCGGCTCCCAGGCGCACCCGTCCTCCCGGCCCACCGGCACAGCTCCAACGGGCCGCGGCCCACCGGCACAGCTCTAACGGGCCGCGGCCCCCCCCTCCTTCCCGCGCACCCTCCCTCGTCCCCGCCTCAGTGAACCGCGGGCGGCCACTCGGGGCCCGGCTGATCCAGCCCCCGCCCCGCCCCGGAGCCGGGCCCTCAGCGGGGCCTGGGCGGGCGCGGGCCGGAGGGAGCGCAGCCCCGCGCCGGGCGGCTCCACTCACCACAGCGGCGGTGGTGAGGACGCAGGCGGTGGTGTAGGCCCGCGTCACCGGCGGCACCTGCAGGTACTCCTGCCGGAAGGTCTGGTACGCCATCTTAGCGCCCCGCGCCGCTTCCGCTTCCGCCGCCTGTCTGCGCCTGCACGGAGCCATCGGCGCCGGCAGCGCCCGGGCGGTGGCGCTGCGCTCTCATTGGCCGAGCAACGAGAGCGGCGGCTTGGTCCCCTCGCTTTCCCCGCCCCCTCGAGGGCCGGAGCGCTTGTTGATTGGGCAGCGCGTTTAACCTCGCGGCTACTGATTGGCTGCCAGCGATGCTGCTCTCCTGAGGGAGTTCGAACGAGGCGGGAAGCGGCGGAGGGAGCGGCGGCGGCGGGCGCTCGGCCCCGGTCCGCGGAACAGAGCGGGAGGAGCGGCCCCGGTACCTCGGGTAACGGCTGCGCTGGGCCTTCTACGGGACTCGGGTTCCCCTCAGCTCTGGTCGCGGCCCTTCGGCCCGCAGCAAGGCCCGGCCGCCCCGGGGCCGGCGTTCCTCGGCCCGTTCCTCACCGGCCGCCGCCATGTCGGTCAATCCCATGGCCTACGAAGCGCAGTTCTTTGGCTTCACCCCTCAGACGTGCATGCTGCGCATCTACATCGCGTTCCAGGATTATCTCTTCGAAATGATGATGGTGGTGGAGAGCGTGATCCTGAAGAAGCTGGACGGGTTTCCTGGCTCTAACATCAGCCGCTCCCAGATCCGGAAAAGCACGGAGAAATTCCTGCTCTTCATGAAGGAGCGCTTTGATAAACTCTTCAGTAAAATGGAAGAAGTGCTTCTGCAGCTGGTGTTAAGCATCCCGAAGAACGTGCTCCTTCCTGAGGACAAGGTCCACGCGCAGTACCCCTACACCAAGGAGCAGTTCCAGGAGCTTCAGGATGAGGTCCATCAGCTGCAGGAGCAGTACAGGGCTGAGGCGGCTGCCGGGCAGGCACTGCGAGCAGAGCTGGAGGAACAGAAAGCTGTCCAGGCTGAGCTTGAGAAGATTTTGAAATGGTTTGATGGGTTTGACAATATCTGTAGGGAGCACGGGACCGGCAACTTCAAAGAAAGCCTTGCATTCCTGACAAAGAACTCTAAGAAACTGCAAGATGTGCTGAAAGATGTTGAAGAGAAAAGCAAAAGAATAAAGAAGTCCGATCAGTTATTGTAATTGAACTTCTGAAAAGGTGCCAAACAGCATTTAAACAGCTTGCTTGAAATGATAGGGGTTTATCTTTCCAGAAGCATCTCCCCTCATCCCTTACTCCACTAATCCTGCCAAATTTAGGGTAAAAACTCTTGAACGGTGTCAGTTTAGCACCTCCCTAGGGAAGCAGGGAGAGGAAAAAGCCTGTAAAGCATAACTCTGACACTGGTGATTGGGAATAAAGTTTCAGTTGGATAACCTGGCTGAGGATGTACCTTCCTGAGCTTATGAACGTTAACTTTCAACACAACATAGCGTTTGTTTACTTTAAGGATTATTTAAAAAAAAAATGCTTAAGGAAGACCTGTCAGAGCATCTCGGTGAACTCCCAGAGTGGTACCGGTTCGTGGTCAATATTTCTGTCACCGAGGGTGGGACGACTATGACCCAGCGTCCCGAAGGAGCTGTATCACACGGACAGTTTCTGGTTAAGGCGAAGGTGCTGTTCACTGTGTTTCAAAAACCAAGAACTAGAGAGTCCATAGAGAAGAGTGAGACAGTGATGCTGTTGTCAAGGCTCTGATGAGGAAGAGATCTCTTGCCTCAATACTGAATTTCAAGCCAGTGCCTCGAATTCCAGGGTTACCAGTCCATGTATGTTTGCAAGGAGGTACCTTGTGTTTCCTTTGAGCAAACACAGCGTGCTGCGCCGGAGACATGGAACCCACGGGAGGAAATGAGCAACTTAATCACTTTGTCCTGCTTTAGCTTATGTTCCTTTTTTATATATATTTTTTGTTTGCTTGCTTTTATTTTTGTTGTCTAGTGTCCCTTTTCCACTAAATAGAAAAATTCATTTTATAATCAGATTCTCCTGCAAAAACGTTGTGAATAGTGACTGATACACTGAGCTCGTTGAAGTCACTTTAAGCTTATTCTATCTGTACTTGCTTCAAAATATATGACAGTCTGTGTGCATCTTTCCATGGGCCTCAGCAGGTTTTGAATCTCCTGTATCATGAAATATCAAAACTGATCTCTACTAGTGTAGATGTTTGAAAGACATTAAACTTGTGAATAATTTAGAACTTAGCACAATTTTAAAAAAAGTATTAAAAGCATAAAATGCACTTTCCAATTCTTTCTTCTCTGACTTCTGAAGACTTCATACAGAAACAGGGAAAACAGCCTGGCCATGGTGCATTTGGTCATCTAAACTCCATAGCAGCAGAGCGGAGGTGTGAGGGGAGCGGAGCCACCAGAACTCTTACTGGGGTGAGTCCTGCAGCTACCGGGACTGTCGGGTTTTCAGCACTACTCACCCCAGGGAATAACAAGCGCTCACTGGCTGCAGGGAGGATGTGCAGCTGGATTTGCAGCCCTTGCGCATGGAGAAGGTGCAGTGGGGAAGGGGCCAGCACCATGTCCCAGGGGTGCTGGTGTCCCCAAAAAGCCCAGAGTTCAGGTCCCAGCATAAGGTTTTAAGACAGCAATTGTCCTACTCCTGGCTAATCAGAGGAAGTGTGGAATGCAAATGTTTGAGGCAAACACATTGCCAGCACTTGCCTCAAAGCTGCCAGCTGATGTCAAATGCCAAGAGGAGTCTATCACTCCCTAGACATGTACCTTCAGAGATTTCACTAGCTAGTCAGGAGACAGTTGGGCAGGGAGTTACGCTCCTGTTGAAACGGGCAAGGACAAACCAGCTGCCAATACTGATATTTATTTTGATGCTTACCGTACATTCTTGCTGAATGACAAAGATGACAAGAAATGCAAACATGTACATTTATTTGTTGATAAATAAAATTAAACTCCCTCTTCCAAAGAAAATTAATATGATTTGTGGAAAAAGACTTTATAAGGAAATTGCCTCCCTAGCATCAAGCTCATAAATCAGCTCAGATTGTTTCTGTAACTCAAGATCTGTAACCTGCAGCCATTCTGTTGTGCTCTGGGTGTTGAACATTAAAAAAAAATATACGACTGTGAAATCAAGTATTACCAACATAGTGTCATTTGAGGCTCCTGCTCTGTCACCTTCGCTGCTTTATGAATTGCACATTAGCACGAATGGCCAGTGACAAGCCGAGTATCAACATTATCATCTCCAGTGCTTCATAAAAAACGCGTGGAGAGACGGCCATTTGAAAGACAAGCAGGTAAGAGTTTGTCCGCGCATGTACAGATCTCCACACTGAGGCTACATCCACACACATCCATACACCTTGCCTGGTGGCATGCATTTTTACCGTCTCCTCTAGATCTCACAGAATTATCAAGAACTTTAGACCGTGCCCAGCAGCTGGCTGGAAATTCTGTGCATGTATTGAAGAGCAGCATCAAAAGAGAGAGGATAAAGGACAGCTGCCAGAATTGTTCTCTATCGCACTGAAAAGGGGTGCACACAATTACTGCTGGGGAATGAGGGTCCAACAAAAGCCCATCCAGCTCATGGCCAGAGGTCATTTGACCACGTGCACAAGAACAGCTCAGAAATGCGGGCTATGTATTCAGCCTCCAAAAAGCATCACCACAGCCAGAGCTACCTCCTATACTCTGCACAAAAATAACTACTTTGGTTCTTTCTGTATCGATAATATATAAATAGACAATAATTCACTTTTATTAATGTAGCTAAATATATTTTATGAATAAGTTATTTTTTCTAAGTTAGCAAGTACTGTTATATCCAGCGAAGGAAATCTTTAAGAGTGGTCCGTTAAAGTACTCTAATTACCAAGCAGACAATTATGGAAGTCTAAGTCAGTTTTCATGCTGCCAAGAGATCAGTTTAGACACGATCCACACTGCACCTTATTGGAAGGGAAAAAGCAGCTCCTTCTTCTTAAGGTTCCTCTCCTCATATACAAAACCCTCAAGGACATATGCAATCTTCCACTCAACATGGACAAAGTCAAAATGATTGGCACCATATCAGTCAAACACCTGTCAACAGCAACCCTTAAAATAAACCAAAGTTAGAGCAACTTCTGTATCACACCTTAACTCAATCCTTGTTAGTGCAACTCTGACACAAATGTTCCTACAGGCAAACCCATCTGTAAACCAAGGCAGAGTAAAATGATTTAAAACCCCACACTGCATGGAAAAATCCCAAAGGATTAGTGTCAGAAAATATTTGGCAGCAAGAGATTGGAAAAAACATGAAGGCCGAACAGAAGAGAGTGGCTAACACCAGTCATGTTGTAGGATGTTGTTAAAGTAGAACTGCTCCAGGACGGTTTTTGTTATTCAAGCTTTTCATCTCCTTCCTCCACGTCTTTCAGACTGAGCACTTCCAGTGTTCCTTTCCCTTTTGTCTCACTCCGGATCAGCTCATCAATCTCTCTGAAGCAGCCTGGGTCAATAAGGCACACCTGAAATATTTCACATTTCATCAGTCAAGCAATAATATTTGATTTTC
Source organism: Pterocles orientalis (assembly GCA_011057875.1). Lineage (NCBI taxonomy): Eukaryota > Metazoa > Chordata > Aves > Pterocliformes > Pteroclidae > Pterocles > Pterocles orientalis. Next base: position 101,528 of record WKFP01014245.1, read on the forward strand.
ATCAGCCCCTTTTCAAGGTCTAACATTAATATTATTTTTAAAAAATTGTTTAGCTACTAAAAACAACTTTGCAGAGTTGATAAGCAATTTCTATCAAGTAATCTTTCCAAAGAAGTTCTGCAGTTCCATTTCCCCAGGCTGGACATGGCTTTTGACAGCTGGATTCAGATCTGGTCTCAAAGATTTTTAGCAATACCAAATTTTGCTTTACCACAGACTATTTTTTAAGGAAACTAATTGACCACTGTCAGAATACAGGCCTGACCCACCAAATAAATAAAGAGTAACACTCCGTATTTGCAGAGAAACTTACCAGTATTGTAGGAGAATCACTGCTAAGAGAAATTACACTCTGCTTCTCCTCAGCCTGAAGCAGCAAACTCTACATAATAAAGACCACTTTCAAGCTGACATCACTAGGGTCATGTGGAATTAAAACTACAAAGTACATCTCTAATTTAGAATCTCTGGGAAACTTGCAGTTTATCTAAACAACTTCCACCTATTAATTCACCTAGTGAACTGTACAGGTGTAGTCACATCACGTAGGAAACCCAAAGACTGCTTTATCGCTTACAATTTCCAGCTCTTCATGGAAGTCTTCATTCTCAATAACTTTAATCAGTGGCTTGAGCTTCTCTTTCAGTTTCTTCCCTTCCTTTGCTGGAAGGATAAATCGCAGCCTCATGTGAGCACGTTCAATTTGCATGGTCTCTTTTAACTGTCTGATCACTTCCAGTGCCTGTAAAGACATTAAGAAGAAAGAACATTTACACACCTGCTTAAAAAACACCACACAGATCACAATCTCCAACCCTTTGCATCAGCTTCAGACACATTTCTCAGTACTGATCACTGCCACTGCTGCAGGGAGTTTGCAGTTACACTATTTTCATAGATTAACAAGAAAAGGCAGAGTTCTAGCTGTTTGTGATCACTTCAAATACTAAAAAAAACCTGAAAGAATGTTCAATAGCAGTCACACTGCAGAATGACAGAAACCCATGCGGCTCAGCTGCAAAGCCTGATTTACCACCTCAATTAAAATAAACAATAAAACTTTTGTTTCTGTTCCAGGCATATCACTGTTGCTGCTTTTATTAATTTATCTCTTTCTCCTTCCTGAATCATTAGAAAACAAACTGCAGGAGTTTCAGAGGCTGCTTGTATCCAGCATTCAACTGCCAGCCAGCAGAGCGGCCATCCTGCGGGCTCCAGACTCTGGGGCTTTTTTGGTGCCTCTGTGACTCTAATGGAGAAATGACACTTGAGGACAACACCTCTGAGCAGAAGCTGATTTTGCAAGAAAACCAACCTGCTGCTTTGTGCTCTTGTGTGGTTTGACAGAGTAGTGAATATCCTTCATGGCTCTTTCGATAAGGATTACTGTGTACGGCCTCTTTGTTTCAGGATTCACACATTTGTCAGCCACAATAGTTGCAATGTCTCGAAACATCTGCTCCAGCTGCGTGTGTCGTTCTTTGTCTGATACCTGCAGCTCCCCTTTTGATAAAATCTGGACAGCAAAAAAAAATTAAAAAAAAAAAATTGGTTAATAAACATCACAGATTTGACCTAAGAGCTACCACCCTCATACTTTTCTTAAATTTAACAACTGCTTGAATGGTTTGGTTAGACATGAAGTGCAGAAGAAGAAAAGCCATATTAGCGATGTACATCATTGTGACAAACACTGGGAAGATTTCAGACAAAACACCCACCACAGAAACACTACACTACGAGAAGAGAAGCGCAGCTCTACTCACATTCTCATCACCTACAAGTCCATGACTAGTATCCTACCAAGAAGGACTAAGAAATTAGATCTGTTCCTAACGTGTAACTGGACTGTCCAGAGGAAGCAACTATCCCCTTCCTTTCCCTGTATCATTAATAACACATCTTAGTTAAGAAACTCTTCAGAGCTGGTTGACCTTTTCCCTCTGTCCGTAGACATCAGTGCATAAAAGCTGTATGTTATACAGAACACTCGGAACTCTTTTCAGCCAGATGCATGCATAAAATTTAAAAGTATACCACAGAGTTACCGCTCCTTTACACCCATTTCTTAACAACCAACCCTTCCGCCTACAGCAGTGCTGCATTCCACAGAAACCTTCCCGTAACAAACCAACCCACCATGTCTGCGTGACCCTCACGTACAACATTTGGAAAGCCTTCTCCAAGCTTTGACAAAGCAGACAATTGCAAAGCAGCTGAAACCTACCATCTTACAGATCTCGGTTTGGTCATCTGTCCCAAAGGCTTTAACGAGATCTTCCTTCTTCGCCACCTGCCCTTTGGAAACATTGACAAACACCGTGTGCGTCTGCAGGACCTCGTCCAGATCCTTCTCCCTAGAGATCAGGCCAGGGTTAGAAAACTTGCTAAGTCAGCAAGGTAAGAAAGGGCACACGAGTTTTTAGCAAGGAGGAACACGTCCTGCCACCAACCACTGAATCACCGGAGCCTGGAAACTTCTCTTCCTGAAATATCACTCTGCAGCGAAGGCCTGGGGCACCGTACAGCCCCCAGGGGTGCTTCCCCAGGCCCCACCATCTCCCTGGCTTTCCCTGCCGGGTACCAGGCCAGCCCCGCGGCTCCACAGCCGGGCCCCGCACGGGCCTCCCCTCCCCGCCACAGCCGGGCCCCGCACGGGCCCCTTCCCCTCCCCGCCACAGCCGGGCCCCGCACGGGCCCCTTCCCCTCCCCGCCACAGCCGGGCCCCGCACGGGCCCCTTCCCCTCCCCGCCACAGCCGGGCCCCGCACGGGCCTGTCCCTCACGCCGGCCCCCCTCGGCCAGGCCGCGGCGGTGCCGGCCCGTGACTCACGCTCCACTGCGCCATCCCATGACCTTGTTCCGGTAGCAGGCGATCTCGAAGCGCTTGCCGCCGCGCCGGGCCCGCACCACGGCCACGTTGGTGAGGCGGATCTGGTTGGTGGGGGTGAAGATGGACATGGCGGCGGCCGCTCCTGCGCCACCGGCGGGCGCGCACGGGGCCGAGGGGCGGGGCCAACCTACGCTGCCTCCCCATTGGCCGTCGCTCCGCCTCCAGTAGCCCCAGCAAAAACCGTCCGGGGGGAAACAGGGAGAAGCGATCGGGGGTGGCCGGAAGGGGAGGGCGGTGCACATGGCCTGAGGAGGGGGTTCCGTTGGTGCGGGTCCGGGAGCGGATGGAGGGTGAGTGTGAGGGCTGGGGGAGGGTCTGTGAGGGGAGAGGGGAGTGTGTGTGAGAGTAAAGATACTGAGGGAGGGGAGTGTGTGGGAGTAATGGCCGTGAGGGGGGCCTGGGGGCTT
>WKFP01014245.1:104846-164889 GCA_011057875.1 Pterocles orientalis
GTGAGGGATTGGGGGGGGTGGGTGCCATGGGGTGACTGCAGGGGGCAGGTCCAGGGGGGGAGGTGGAGCTGGGAATGTGGGTTGCTGTGGGTTTCTGGAGCCCCCCTCGAGGGGTTTGCGGCTCAGGTGGGTCAGCAGCGCTGGGGCTGTGGACACAAGGGTGAGTACTCCCTGCTCTTTCCTTTTGGGGGGGTTGCTGGTGGAGGGGTGAGGGGGATCCCCCCAAGCTTTTGGTCTGGTGTTGTAAATAACAGCTCAGGAGGGAAGGATGATAACAAAGTTTACAGCCTCTTGGAAATACTCGGTTTCAGTGCTCTTGTCTGATGTTGTGCAAAGAAACAGACTGAAGAGGACTGCAGATAGCAGTGGGAGGCTGTCACATGTGTTTCTCAGTCACTAAGTGTCATAAACAAGCCTTATTTAAACTCCTGAACATTTTGTATAAAATTATTTTGCTAAATCAGTGATTTATTCTAGATTTAGATGTCACAATGGATACATGGGACTTCTCTACTTGCCTGGTGTCCTTATGGCTGCACAGAGTTTATATCTATTCCGTCATTGCATTTGGGATCAGCATTTGGATCACTGTTCAGTTCTTCACCACCAAAAAGAAGGTAGCTGAATACGTGAGCACTTTTGTCTGAGAAGGCCCCAAAATGTGTGTGTGAGAGTGAGTGATTGCTGGGTAGGTGTCCACGGGTGCAGTGAAATGTGCTGCTCCACTGTGGGTCCACCCAAGTTGCTGCAAATCCCAAATGCGGTTTAGTTCCTCTGATGGTTATAATCCTCTGTCTGGATGTTCCCCTCATGTCTGTGGGTAACTAACCAGTCTTGTTGCTGGGATGTCAGAGCAGATCTCGGTGGAATGCTTCTCACTCTGGTTTTGAGAGAACGCCTCAGCCTGGGTTGTTCTTTTGCTTGAAGTAAATCCCTTGAGCCCAGTGTTTTCAGGTTCATGTCTCTTGTGATGCTGATGACAAGGTTGGACTGATTTTAGGATGGGAATAGGATTAGCCCATTCAGGAAGTTAAAACCTCCTTGTGCAGGTGGGGGAAGTTCTGCTGCAGGCGTTGGGAGGTTCTTGGGTTCAGCTGGAGCCTGTTATCTCCCCAATGTGTGAGAGGAGTTTATTGTAGCATGGCCTAGTTCAGAGACAGTTACTTGTGTGTTTCTCTAGGTGTGAGAAGCTACAATGCTTTGACTGTTGCTTTTGTGTGTTGCTGAGAGTCTGTTCATGGGATTTGCATTTTGGGAAAATGGGGTTAACTTCACTGTGAAAAGGGATTGAGTGAAACACAGCACTTGTTTCTTAGGGTGAAAATTCCATTTGGGATCCAGCTTCTTCTGAAGGAATACGAGACAAGCTAGTAAATGGATATGCCACCCTTCAGGCAAAGGAGATCCATGTTGCTGGGGTAAAGATTTTCTATGGATCCCAGACTGGCACAGCAAAGGTATAAGTTACTTTTTTTTGGTACTCTTGAAGGTGATTTGAAATATTATTGGGATTTAAGTATGTTGATTGCCTTGGAAACACTGCACTGTGTGAACATCTGAAAGTTTATCAGAACATTAATTAGAAGTCACTGCTTAACATGATGAGTGAAAATTATATAAAAATAACAATTATTCTATTCCATTTAGGTGGGGTGTACAGTAGAGAGATAGATTATGAAACTTAACGTTCACTCTTAATCTGCTAGCTGGTCTTGTGGGGCAGAACTGCTGATTTAGGTGCTTGCTTTCTCAAAAAGAAATCTAATTTATGTGTGTGTAGAATCATTAAAGTTTATGTAACTCTCTTCTTCTGGACAGCGTACCTCACTTTTTTAAACATGAGGAATTATAGGCCCAGTGTCTAGTTCTCGTGTGTCACTGTTCTTTCTGTGCTGGGAGATGTCTGGTGACTATTGGCTCTAGCAGGGCTTGTTTGACCCTACTGCAGATGGATTGAAGTAATCAATAACTTTCTATGTTTCTCTTTAGAGGTTTGCCAAAAGTCTGGCTGAGGAAGTTCTTTCCCTTAATTTGCCTGTGGAAGTCGTCAGCCTGGGGGACTGCGATCCAGATGATTGTTTAATGGAGGAGGTAGGGACCTCATAAATATGAATAGTAAATAAAAGCTTTTCCTGGGATTGTGAAGGCTCTTTTCCTCTTGTGTTTCTCTCTTGTTATCCTGGAAATACCCAGAGCTGTGTGTTGAAAATTGCTTCCTTTCCACTTAGGTAGGTAGAGCTCAGCAGCCATCAAAGAATTGTCTTTTTTGAGAGGTGTATTTATATTGAGTGATGATGGATTTTTTTCTTCCATCAATATTGATCGTTGCTTTTTGAATCCATTGGTGACTTTATTGCTGCTAGAGCCTGTTCAAGAAGCTGTTACTTGGGGTAGGGAAGGTAACTGTCAGGTTTTGTTTTCCCGTTATGTCTCTGTTAGACAGGGAGGAGACAGCTTGATGTAGCTTGGCTGATTGGAGATGGCTTTGTGGGGAGGATGGCCGTTAACCACCATTGGGATAATCACCTGCAGCATCCCACACCAGAGTTGCTTGACCCACTTAGCAAAAAATCTTGTCTTTTAGCTTTTTCCAGCTGTCCATGTGTTGTCTCTTCCTAATGGAAAGAGGTCTGAAAAATGTGGTGATCTGTTCTCTTTTCTTGTCTTTACATTATTAGACGACCAGCAGGAATATTTGTGTGTTCTTGGTAGCTACGTACACGGATGGACAGCCAACTGAGAGTGCAGCGTGGTTCTGCAAGTGGTTAGAAGAGACAGCGAATGACTTCCGCTTTGGGAAAACCTGTCTGAAAGGCCTGAGATATGCCGTGTTTGGCTTGGGAAACTCGGTTTACGTTGATCATTACAACACAGTAAGTATCTCCTGTGCACCTTTCTTTGATTTCTGCTCCCCCAAGAGGCTAGGCTTCCTTAAATGTTACAAAACCGATCAATACTGGTAGCTTGTGCGAGAATTGCAGCTGTTGTGTGGATTTGATTAGGGACTGGGTTTAGGGCACAGGCAGTGCAGTTTTGAAGCAGTTGTGCTGCCCTTTTAAATGGGAAAGGAGTCCCGTAAACACTGCATTAATCTGGGAGGTATGTAATACATTTTGTAAATCCTTACTGAGTTAGTTTTCCCAACCTTGAAAGCTTGCTGTCAGCATGTGAGGGCGTAGTACTGTAATGCCTCTCAGTTGCTGCCTTTCAGTTCAGAGCGCTTTTCTTGCTCTTATGTACTTTGCTGTATTGTGTGCATTTTAGCTTTGTTTCCTGATGTAAAATGTGACAATATGTTAGCCTGATAATTAGTTTCATCTCAGAAAAATGTCATGACTCGTCACCAGGTTGCAGTGTTAGTATAGCTGGGCCCACATGAAACATGTTACATGTGGACGCTTTGACCGACAACCCTTGCAGAAAGAAGCTTGTTCCCAGAGCTCATCTTTTGTCACCACAGTGTGATGGCAGAGCTGTTCTCAGATGGGAGCCTGAGGGTGTGTGGTGTTGCTCACACTGACTTGTGGCCGTGCTCTGAGTCAGCAGGTGAGAGGGAGTCTGGAAGTTCCTGCCCTGCAGTCCTGTGCAGCTCGCTGGCTCTGTTTCCAGGCTTGGTCTTTGCTTTCTTAATTATGTGCTTTGTTTAACTTGGGCTTCATTTAATTTCCCTCTAACTTTCATCCTCTCCTAGGTTGGAAGAAACATTGACAGGTGGCTGTGGATGCTTGGTGCCAGGCGTATTATGACTCGTGCGGAGGGGGACTGCAACGTGGCCCAGAGCAAGCACGGCAGCATTGAGGCTGACTTTGAAGCCTGGAAAGCCAAGTTCCTCAGTCGGCTCCAGGTGCTCTGCAGAGGAGAAAAAAAGGCCTGCAGTGGGAAGTGCAAGAAAGGGAAGTGCAAATCTCCAGGAAAGCAGAGCAAAGAGGGCTCAGATCATGAACACGGAGCATCAGAATACAAGAATGCTGAGGTAGAGCCAAAATCCACACGGCTTTGTTTCTGGTTTAGTGCCCCTTGCAGCACTCTGACTTCTCTGTCCTCCTGCAGCCCAGAGGAGTGCTGTGGGAGCTTTGTTGTGGAGCAGAGGGGGAAGAGGGATGAGATCCCGTGACAGATAACGGGTAGGATAAGCTATCCAAAAAGGACCAAAGCATTGGCGATGGACCTAGGCTAGATGGCATTTATATGATGGAGGAGTCTCCCTCTTGAATAGGGGGAGGTGTGTGTTCTGACAGATGTTCCAGGGAACCAGTTTGGGTTTTTGTCAGTCTTGGTTTTGTCTCATGGCCGAGAGAAGCATTTGGTTCCCTGTGAGCAGCTAACCTGCTTCCACTTCAAGCTTCGGTGCTTTCTCTGCATCCCAAGGTTTTTCCAAAGGCAGCCGGGGGAGTGTTACCTGAGCAAGTCCTGTATTTCCTCTGAATGTGTCTGCCTGTAGTCACTTGCGCGTCTTCTGAAGTGTGTTGATCAGAGATGTTGAATAAGAAATCTTCTCTCTTGCTCCACAGTGCAGTCCCAGAGCTGCGATAGCACTTTCATCCTCCCTGCAAGCCATTTGTTATGAATTTGAAGTGACTGCTATGGCCGTGTTGAATTTTGGAGGGAAATAGGGGCTCTTCTGGCTGAATGGGTTTGAGAGTGCTGGCTGCTGCAGGAACAAGAGGAGTGAATCTTGCTGTTACACCAAAGCTGTTGTACTGTACCCTGGTTATGTACAGAAAGGGAAACAACTTCCAGCTCTGTGAAGAGTGTGATTTGGAAAGCAGGTGTCTCATGCCCTGTTCATTCGGACAGGGGCGTATGGAGGAATCAAAGGGGTTTAGGCTTCCAGATCAACACAGGATGCAGTGGAAGTTCTGGACATATCTGTGTCGTTTCTCATGTGATCAGATAGGCACACGAGGAAAACCAGGCAATGTGGAGGCAGGATATCTGAACTGAGTTTGAAGGGATCTGTGTGCTTAAAATACACACTGATAAAAGCCCCAAGTTTAAATGCATCTTGTGTACATTATACAGGTTATTGGTGGACTGTTCCTTGTTTTTCAGTAGTCTTTACTGATTGAGAGCTGATTTCACTGGTTAGCATAGATGAAGGTCTTATGTTTAACATTCAGATATGTTCGTGATTTATTTTTTTTCTCTGGTCTCTTACACAGGCAGAGGAGTTGTTTGAAACCAGTAGCGAGGAGGAGCCTGATGCTGAGGAGGCTGCAGGCACAAATTCTGTCATCGATGTTGAAGATCTCGGTAATATCGTGAACCACATGAAGAAAGCGAAGGTACTGCTGTTACAGGGAGTGCAGAACTGTCAGGTCTTTGCCACTGATCAGTTGAATTGATTGATTTGAATCTGTAGGGTCTAGTTAGAAGGAGAGTAAAACATGAGCTATTGGAGTACCTGTTCCAAAAAAAACCATACTTGGATGTGTGTTGGATATAGTTACCAGCTAACTGTGGCTTGTTCACTGAGCAAATGCTGCAACCTGTTATTTTCAGTCTGAGAGAAATTACTTCCACAGCTAACATTCAGATCTGAACGTACCTCTCTGCTGCTGTGATTCACAGGCCAGTGTCTAAACACAGATGCTGTGACTGTGCCTGCTGTGGGTATGTCAGCGGAAAGGCAGGCACGGGTTGTGCTGGTGTGTCATGATGGGGAGCAAAGCTACAGCTGGAGTGGTAACATGCTGCTGCAAGAGCTTCTGTGTCTTGCCCACTGCTGCCCTAAAATGGCCAGTGAGCTTGATCTGGGATGTGCTGAGCCTGTCAAAGACAACTGCAATTCCTGATTCATTTCATGGTGTTAACTGTTGCCGCTTCCTGTGCGGTTCTGTTCGTGTTTCCTTTTCTGTGTTCAGCCTGCAGACAGGATATATCCAACTCGTTTATTTGGTTAGCACACAAAAAGGAGCGAGGATAGAAACAGCTACAGGGCTAAGCCTCCGTGTGCTCCCCACTCTTTGCCGGCCGAGCAGTTGGCAGTTGGGAGGGGAAGGCTTGGCCCTAGGAGGGTAAATACTTGCTGCTTCTAACAAACTCTGTTAGAGCAGCACCACTGAAGTGGGGGCAAGGCAGCCTGCTCCTGTCCCTGGGCTGGTGTGGACTTGTGCACTGCAGCGTGCAAGAGAAGGATGGATGAACTGTTCTTTCTTGTAGGGAGAAAGGATTAGTCTGTGTGTAACTTCTGTGAGTGGTCCTCATCCCTCCCATGTGTGCTCACCACTAGAGGTCAGTGGCAGAAAGGCATCTACATTTTCTGTGTCAGCACGCCCTGGGAGATGGTTTAGACCAGGGAAGAGAGGGGGTGTTGTCCATCAGTTTTACAGAGAATTGGGCATTGAGTTTTCACTAACGGACAAAATACGGCAACACCATGATCAGAGTAGTGTAAAGCAGGAAAGCCACAGGTTGTAGTCCAGTTTGTGAATAAAAAGTGAGACAGCAGTACAATACTAACTGCTCTTAGCTTCTCGTGTTCATTGCTCTGGTAGGGAGCACGGCTGAAGTCAGCGTGTTATGGATTTATGGTGTGGACAGCAATGAATTTTCCCTGCCTACAGCTTTTGCTGATGTATTATTCAATTGACTACTTTCTCCTTAGCTTTCTTGTCACTCTGCTTGAGCAGTAAGAGGCCTATATGTTGTATGTACAAGTTACTACAGAAGTGCAAGTATCTGTGTGTAGATGAGGTTCTTGTGGCTCTGGCTGAAGTAGCGCCTCTGATCTGAGGGCAGGTTCTGTCTGAGCACAGATGCTCATCTGCAAGCTGCAGTATCTGATTTGCTGCCTTTTGCTTGGAGGAGATGGCAAACCCTTGTCCTGCCCTGGCAGTTGAATGCTGTCCTCTTGCCTCTGCAAGTGGTTAAATCCTTAAAGTGCAGGTCTCTGTGTGGGACCATGGCGAGGACGGAAAGTACACTCTGCCTGGATGTGTCCTGGTCCTTTTGGGTACAAGCTGTTGTCAGCTGATGAGATGGGAGGCCCTAAACTATGGATTGACCTTTCTTTGTTGCTGATGTGGCTGAACTGCACTGCCATAGTCATGTCCTGGGTTTTTGGATTAATTCTGAAACCTTGAATGGTGTAGTTCTCATTATTGGCCTCTTTGTTCCTGTTCTGCGTAGTTGATCTGCCTCGCTGTGATCTACGTTTCTAGTTTCATGCTTCTGTAACCAGAGCAGGTGATGGAGGAAGGGCCCTCAGTGGTGCCTTCAACATAAATCCTCGGCTCTCCTGCTCATGGGTGTTGATCCCAGGGTGATGGCAGGATATAGCTGGTGAATATTTCATGAGGGAGCCTGAAGCGATGGCTATCATTAGCTGGGAGAAGGAATGACTTCTCTTAGCAGTGAATCTCCTGGGGAGTGTGCGCATTGACTTGCAACAGGTTTATGCAAACACTTGAATTGTAAAATGATCCCGTAGGTGCAGTTATTTACTATAATAAAAATAAATGCTGAGGACTTGATATGAACGAGCAGGATGATCTGCATTTATGGAAGTAATTTATCATGATCAGACTCTCTTGCTTCCAGGTGGGAAGATTTAGTTGTTTAAACCCAGTGCATCTTGGTTTGAATCACATCCTCACTTCAGTGGCTGTGTGTTTGTGCAGTGTGAAGTTTTCTTTTTCAAATGAGTTGTGTTGTCCCTTTAATCACTATTTCTCTTGCAGAATGCTGAGCTGTGTAAAATTGGTCTGACACTTGTTTTACACTGACGTCACCTGTTGTCCTGCGGTAATCCTTACCAGCACAGGCACCTACTTTGGATTTTTGTATCTGAGCTATCCAGATACAAGCTAGCATGTTTAAAGAAAATTTGTGTATTTCAGGGTTATATCACAAATGCTTCTTCATATTCTTGGACTTGAAATGTCCCTAACAGTTTCCAGCATGGGTTTTGTGGATGTCAGTGTTGTGTATTAACTCCTCTGCATGTGGGAGATGGAACAGCAGGTTCTGCCTTGTGCAGTATAGTTAATTTGAAACATTTTAGGGTCCAGTTTTGATCTCTCCTGCAGGCATGTGTTGCCTCTCATGAGAATCACTAGCAGACAAGGCAGATGTGCAGTCACAGATAGTCATAATTCCTTGTTATCATGCCTTTACTGGGGTGGCAGAGTGAGGCTGCGGAGACAGGTATATCTAATGAATATTTGCTCAGTCTCTGCAGGTGATCTTAATTTCATTTTGCATCCATCTCCTGTTACCTGACTTGGTGGAAATTTGTGCTGAGTTTTGTTTTACAGCTTTCCCCCCTCCCCAGATTCTGCGGCTTCATTGCATTTTGCAAAGTGTTGTCAGAGAGCTTGAGACCCTTCGGGTCAGGCAGATAGATTCAGCATGTTCTAGATTCAGAAGTTCCAGAACTTCTCTTCCTGAGGTAGTAGTTACACACTCTCCTGTGGAAAAGAGAGAGAGCTTGGAGGGTAAAGGTACACAGTTCAAGGTGATGGTGCCTTCTGCACCCTGAATTTGAGTTCCAAAATTGTCACAAGGTGGGGTGGCAAGAGGAAGTTGTTCCAATATATAAAATGACTGATCCAATGGTCAATTCCACACTCTGTTACCAAAATCTTATGTTATGTTGTGATAACTACTTTATAGCTGCTAAAATCCAGACCTTTTTATTTTCTTTCTGAGTAATTCAGCTTCTGGAACTAGCTGCCATGAGAAGTAGTTGCAGGCGATGCTTATTAGGGTCCTGAACTGGAATCAGACCTTTTTGCCAGTACAGATAATGCCTGCCCTTTCCTGAAGGGAATTGCTAGGCGTGAAACAGGGCATGACATGACAGAACCGTGTCCCAAAGGACAGCTGGGGAGATCAGTCCCTCGCTGCTGTCTCTCAGGTGCCTGATGATCCAAGGCTGCGGTGCCAGTGGGCTGGGTGACGCACAGGTAGGTGTGTTAAGTTGTGCATTTTCTCTGCATTTACTGTGCTTCCAGCTGCTTGTTTTTAGGCTGAGAACCTGGACCTGTTCTCCAGATTGCATTCATGCAGCAGCAGAAGGCAGTGGTGGTTTTTAGGAGATTTAATAACTAAATGGGCTTCCAAGTTGTACGATTGTGGCACACTTTCCCTGTCCTCCAAAGTTACTCCCCTGAAATGTGTTTATCAGATAAAATGTGAAATCTAATGGGTATGTTTGTGGCGTGCAAGACTGTTATTAATCATAGAGACACCATTTCTTAATGCAGATTATCTCCCACAGCTGGGAGATTGTGATAAACTGAAAGGACAGATCAATCTAGACTTGTTCCCAGGGAATGAAATGACTTTATTAACCTTCGTATTTATAAACCACAGGCATGAGTAATAGTAATAATAATATCCTCATTTTTCTGGGATGGATTGGGAAATAATCAAACGGGCATATTTTGTTGACCCAATTTTGAGATTAATGTTCTTGTTTTCTAAAACAAAAAGTGTAATGATGCTGATAGCCACATTTGCAATGTAAATACAGAGGAAGGGTGTGCGCAAGAGAGCGAGACTGAGTTGATGGGAGATAAAGTATGTCCCAGAGAGCACGTTCAAGCAGTTTGTTTAGTCTTGTGACCATTTGCCACATTTGGTCTGTTTTGGCCCTCTTCCCTAGAAAGTCACCCTGTGTTAGGTGCTTACCACCCCGGGATTGTAGATCCCACCACTTGCAGTGTTTCCCAGGAGCCTTTTGTGAGTGTATGAGCGCTGTGGAAAACCAAACCTCGCTGATGTTGGGTGAGGAAACTTCCAGTGGAGCTGGCTGGAGGTTTATTTGAAATGGGACAGTAAGCGTGGAGGTATTTCACAGGTAAGGCTTACAGACAGTGATGTATGCAAATTTGAGTTACAGGCAGAAGGTTTTAAAGTGTGCAAGAACTGTTAGCCACATTCTAACCGAATTGGATAAGGCTGGGGTACTTAGCTGTCAGATTTAGAGCTGAAAATGATGTGCTTCTAGAGCTCTGCTAAAACTTTCTGACTTTTAATGGGTGAAAGATTCCTGTAGGAAGCTCTTATCTGTAACAGCTCCATCTCTGGGCTAGATTTAACCTCTGCTACTCTGGCTCACAGTTTGGTGTGATCCTGCATTTTAAAATAAGCTTTAAGAAGTACCAGCTAGCAATGCTTGGGGACTACTTCTAGCATTGAAATATTTTTTTTTTTTTGTCACAGGGACATTTCACTCTTCCCCCTTCTTGTGTTCAAGTCTTTCTTCTCTAAAACCTTGGCTATTGAGAAGAATTACAATTCATAAACAACATAGATCTTGAGCCTTGCTTTTTCCGTGTAAGGCTTGGGAGTGGAAATGAAAAAGATGAAAAAAGAAAAAATATTTCAAAGGTATGGCTGGACATTCTGTCTTTGACATGTGGGATGATACTGGCTTTCTTGGTGAGCCTTTGAAGGGCTGTGAGATCTATGGATGAAGTCTTGTTTTTGTCCTGGGTGGTAGATCCCATATCCATTGCTGTTGTTTGGTCTGTTGTAAATTAGTCAGTAAATGAGTAGTGAAGCAGAGCTGGCAGATATTAAAAAATTCTGGAAGTTTAAAGTCCCCCTGAGTATTGGGCTGCTTTTTTTATTTGCAACCTTTTCTTGATCACATCTGGTTTTGGAGATGATCAGGGATTAACCTGCAGCAGCCCAGCCTAGCTGCTTACCATTTTGTCACAAACTTTATGCTGTATGTCTCAGGTGTCAGGGAGGAGGCAGGTGGAGAAAGTGCAGATGGGGACTTGGCCGTGCTGCTCTCCAGTTAGCACTGGCTTCTGCCTGGGAGCTTGCATGTAGCCTTTGGCAAAACGGTCTTCCTGGAGAGACTAACCCAGCTGGGGAGGTGTGCTGGGTTCTAGGAAAAGTGTCAGGTTCTTCCGCTCAACACTTTTCCTGGTGTTTCAGCACCTGTATTGACATTTTTATAGCTAGATGCTTTCCTGTGATACAAGAATCCTGAAGATCAGTGCAAGCTGTGTCTCCAAGGCAGATATGAGAACCGACTGCTGCTCGTGGATGCCTGCCTTGTGTCAGTGTGCTCAGCCTTCCTTTCTGTGGAAGACATTCAAGGTTTCTAGTACAAAATTACTTATTGCTTACGAGGGCTGGCTTTTCCACGACAGGTATTGCTGCAAGGAAATGCACCTCTAGCTCCTATTAGCTCAGAGGGGCTGGAGACTTCTTCAAGCGTAGCAAATGATTGCAGAATCAAAATTCATCACACTTTATTTTTTTAAAGGTGGCTTTTTGACCACTTGAGACATAGGTGTTGAAATGAAATGCACTTTTAGTCCTAGACTGTAAGGAGAAGAACGAGACAATGGCGTGGAGAAGGCTTTAATAGAGCCATTGGAGAAAAAAAGAAAAATTCTGCAAAATATGGCATGATGTTGTGAAAGGATGTGTGCTGCCTGCTCTGTGTGTGAGAGAGCAGAATAAACTGGAAACCAGAAAACCTTACTTGTTTTAAACTGGGTATTTCAAGAAGTTTGTTAAATCATGTTACCTGGATTTTATTTGTGATTATTGTAGCACAGAAGAAAGGAATAAAAATGTGAATATATGACCCAATTTTCAACTGTAAGCTCGTCACTTTTGGGTGTAGACAGACACATTTTTAGTTTTTATTCTGTTGTTGCCTTTGAAAATCAGTTGTCTTTATGGTGTGTCCAGGGAAGTTTCCCGAATCAAACAAATGTTGACAGAATCATGCAGCAGTATGTGAAAGGGAGTTGTGGTTTAATGACACCTCGTAAAAACCTTCCCTACAGCAGAGCACTGATGTTATAGCTCAGTGAAGCAATCTTAAACCCCCCTGCAGATACATTGGGGTTTTTTTAGAGTTGTGATCTGGGAATTTTTTTGTCCTTCAGGGTTCTGGCCAATGTTAAATCTACAAGAAAATGGACATTGGTGGGATCATTTACCCTTCTGCATTTCACAGGAGATGCACAGTGCCCTTTCAGACTGGTTTGGTTGGGTAGCAGCATAAGTCTTCTGTCATTACTTGACGGCATGAACCTGGGCTTTAAAATGCTGTTGTGTATGTCCAAAAATCTCAGCACTGACTTTTCAAACAAAAGAAAATGCAAGATTCACTCTATGGGGGCTGAGCTGCCGTTCTGTTTGAATGGCATCCTTTCCTTGGGTGCTTCAGGATAGTGGGAGGAACTTCTGTTCTACAGCGTAGGGAGGTAGGGGTGGATGGAGGCTTCCTTCTAGCTGGTAATTGAAAAATTCACAAAGGTTTCTATTCTAGGAGGAAAAAAAAAAAAAAAATCTCACTTCTGAGTTTTTGGTGGTGGTGCCAGTCAGATCTTCTCAGGGACTTTTCCCATTTTAGGGTCACTTCTTGAAAACACATGCCATGATTTTTGCTTTTGCTCGAGCCACCTCCTATTTAGGTCACAAGGTTCCTGAGGGAACCTGTGCCTGCTTTTTGCTTCGGTTCAGGCTTTTGTGGTTAACTGGGCAGCGATGTACAGACTGGGTATGCAGCCTGTGAGTAAGTAGACTCTAGTAGCTATTTTTAATAAGATTTTCTTGCTGTTGGGATGTTTGCTGGTTCACTGACTACTAAATCCAAGTTTCCAGTATTCATCTCTGGGCTCACTTGCAAATGCCCGAAGCCATTTTTACTGATGACTGACAGCAGTTAGTCCCATGGCGCTGTAAGATTGAGCAAATTGCGGTTCTGTCTCTGTTTGTTGTGGTTGGGTTGTGACAGCCAGAGCTTTGTACCTGGAGTGGAAAGGTCCCTGCGTTGGACTACAGTCTTCTTCTCCTCTCCGGTTGTGTTCAAGTATCTTTGTGCGAGTCTGCTCCCTGTCCGGTTCTTTTTCCACGTGTTTCAGTCTTGCGGGAAGGTTGCCCTGTAAGGAAATGAGTGCTGTTCCTGTGGGCTGCCTGGTGTCTAATCAGCTTTCCAGACCCCCCCGCGTGGTTCTTGCCTGTGCTGTCACTAACAGCTGAGCCTCAACTAGGGGACGAGTTGTCAGCTTTTCTAGCTGTCCTCTTGCTGCTGAAGTATTGCTTCCAGAGCTCTGCTTGGTGTAAACTTTAACTCTTCGTTCACGAACTTTAATAAATTAACAACTCCCTTGGGAAAGTGTTACTAATACTTCTTGCTGCCAGGCAGTCTCTTCCTGAGAGCTGCTTTTGTTAGTCCTGGCCCCAGCCCCTGATGTATTACTGTTTTCTTAACGTTTGTGCCTTTCCTTTATTACAAGATCCTGGTGCCTTTTGATGGATGATGCTGTAAATCATGACAGGACCAGGGTTCCCTCTTGTTTGTCCACTGGGAGGTTAAGTAGGAAAGGAGTTCAGTCAAAATCAGGATATTCTGGGTGTCATTTTCCTTCTGGGAGTAAAAACTTCTTGGGGAACATGTGTTGTTTTTTGGGGTTTTTTTTGTGTTTTTGTTTTTAATCCGTGGCACATCAATAAATAGTCATGAGGTTAAAAATTAGAAGTTAATTTACGGAATACTTTCTTGCACAGAGTTTAGATCTCTTTTGTTCTGTTTTCCTCACCCCTGCAATATTAGTTTGAAGAGTGTTTGATGTCATAAAATGGAAAACACAGGGAGAGATTGGGCACCTTGACATCCCAAAGAGTGCCTTGAAGAGGAGGAGAAGTGGCAGTACGTATCCTGTTGGCTGTATTTGGATGTGGCTGTGGATGAGTTTGGCAGGTGTATTTGTAGGAAATCCTTTGAAACACTTGAACTGTGATTTCTCAAAGGGGCAGCGACACCTCTGTGCCTCTGCCCTGTGTCAGATACCCTCTGCTCTAGACCCAGCAAAGAATGGGCTTCTGCCTGCCCATAAAGCCTGTGCTGCCTCTGCCTGTTGGGCTGCCTGTATGGCAGAGAAAGAGGTTTGGATTTTTTTTTTTTTGCTTTCATCTGGAGAGGTGGTGATCATAAATCCTTACCCCCGAGGTTCAATTGCTTTTCTCCATGTCTGCTTCAATGGCAGCAGCAAAACCCCTCCAGCAGCTGCAGCAGGAGCTGTGCTGAGCTTTGCAGTGCCAAGAAACTGGAGTGTATCCCTAGGTTTTCTCATCGGTGGGTTCTCTCGTTTGTGAACACAGACCAGAGGATGACTCTTCAGTTTTTCAGCGGTGAAGTATTTCAAGGACATGGAAAGCTGTCTCTTGTCACTACTTGCTTGATTTGTTATGGAAAGACAGTAATTTGCCTTGGATTTACTACAGGGCTTTTGGCTAAATTGCCAGAACTTGAGAATTTTGCTCTGTGCAAAGTTAACTTTGTTCTCCCCTAAATAATAGATATGAAAGGTTTATTAAAGAAAGAAGTAAAACTCCCAGGGCTGTGAATTCCATTTCCCACAAGAAATGTCTGAAGCCGATCACTTGCCAGACTGAACAGGTTGGGTATTGCAGTTCAGAGAAAAACAAACAATTATTTTGTTTACAGGCTTTCACATCGGGATGAGGGGGGAGGAAATATTATCATCTCTGTGAGGGGGGGAAAAATGATCATTGAAATGTGTTTCTGCCTTGGCAGCAAGGCAGATTTACTTGTTGGCTCTTAGGTGTTTTTCTTGGATATTGCAGTAACAGGGAAGGTAGAAATGCAAACCCTTGATGTTCAGGAAGACTTTTTCTGGAGCTGAAGGCTGTCTTGGATGGGATGTCTGGTTTGTACTTAGGTCAATCACAGTGTGCTCCGTAATGCTTATTTAGTTCTTCTGGGAGAATTAGCCTGGTGTGAGACTGCAGAGCGGAGGGAGCAGGATGTGTCCGTTTGTAGCGTTTTGCTTTGAGTCTCTGTGCTGAGACAGAGCCTTTCCTTTCGAAGTGGACGGCTGGGCCAAGTTCTGGGTTAAGTGATAGCTTGGGGAGGAGAAGATCTTTAAGTTTTAAGAGATGAGGATTTTATCTCCTTCCTTATGCGTGAGGCTTTTCCAGTGTTATTAATATTTTACCATTGAAGCAACTTTCTCATAAATGCAGATCAAGTCTTTTAAACCCCACAAATGACAAGTACTCAGAGCTAGCCTTTTGGGGAAGTTGTGTTGTGTTACAGAAACCAGGGAAATCCTGCCTGAAAGCTCAGCAAACTGAAGTAGAAGATGGAAACAACTTCCTCCTTTGGTAATGACCACGTTGTGTTACTGGTCGTTAGAAAATACCTTCCTGCACAACCTCACTGAAACTGTGAGCAAAATGATGTTCAAAATGAGTAGGAAAGGTAATAACCTCTGTCACTAAATGTTTTTTACTTTCTTCTTAAGTGCTTGTTAGGAACGCTGTGCGTGAACCTCTGAGTCTGTGGGATTCTTTAGGTTTTTTTTAATTTTTATTTTTTCCTTCTGAGGCACCTTTATTTTCTGGCATGTTGTACAGGTACAAAAGAAGTCCATCTGTGTGTCCAGCAATGACTCGATGACTTTCTCTGTTTGTGAAGAGTGTGGTTTGGCCAGTCAGGAGCACTGGTGTCCTTAGGGATGCCAGCAGTTGGTGGGCAAACTCAAACTGGAAGCGTTTGTAGGAATGTCTTGATGTCTTTGGCGCAGAAGAGGCTTGGGTGTGAAATAGCCTCAGTTTTGTGAAAACAAAATGTCCTCTGTTGGGTTTTGTTTGTTGTTTATCCATAACTCCTTTAATATTTCAAAAAAAGCCATAAAGGACTGACAGATTACCAGTTGCATGAAATACCGACGTAATTATTTACGCTTTCACGCTTCTTTGTGCAGACATGGAACAATAAATATCCATAAAGTCTCAGAAGTGACACTTTTACAGCGGGGGATTCACGATTTCTTGTGTGCTTATGTTTCTCCTGGTTGTAACTTTATGCTAATACGTGCTATTCCTGCATTAGGGTTTTAGTAAGCTCCAAGGGCTTTAATTACGTCTAATAAAGCAGCATTTGCTGGGAGTTAAGCTTTGGTGGGATGCCGCAGCTCGTGCATCTGGAGTTGACTGTGGGACAGGGAGGGAACAGCCTTTTCTTGTGGGGCTTTTGGTCATCGTTGAATGCTGATGGAGCACTTGGTGGCTGTTCTAGGTGGCTTGTGGAGAGCACAGCTTCTACTCTGAACTCCTGGGCTGGCTAACTCCTTGTAGTGATGTGGCTTTCTTCCCTGACCTGCCCCAAAGAGCTGGGACAGTAGCTGCTTGTCACTCCAGACAGTTGTATCTTGGGCACAAAGTGGTTTGTTCCATCTGGTTTGTGCTCTGCAGAGAGATTAGGGTATTGTGCAATCATGAAACACGTGGGCTTAAATCCTGGATTTAAGTGAGATTTAAACACCTTGCTTCTTAAAATGTCCTAGGAAATTTTATTGCTGTGTTAGTAGAACAAACCTAATGTGTTGTGGGTTGGTTTTCTTTCCTTCTAAAGTTTACTGTCCTAAAATACTGTCTGCTGGGAAGAGGGATAAAATGCAGGATTACATGAATGCAAGAATTCACGTGTGGTCACTTGGGTCAATTTTATCAGATCCACGGGTGAGCTGTGCCCCAGTGTTTAAAATGTGATGTTTGAATCTAAACCGTTGTAATTCACTGTCTTTAAACAGAGAGAACGTGAGCTGGAGGAAGAGGTTGGAACAAGCTTGACTCATGAGAACGCTGGGAGGAAGGAAGAGGGTGAAAAGAGAGAGATGATTACCCCGGCTCTGAGAGAAGCACTCACAAAACAAGGTGAGGTTCTGCAAAGACCGGATGGTGGACTAGGCTTTGAAGTCTCAGTGCCGGACTTTTAACAGAGCAGGTGAAAGATGGTGTTCTTCATGTTAAAGATTGTGCTCTGAACCCTCAGTCATGGTGAGGTCTAACCACAGGTGGGACAGAGGTTAGACAGGGGCTGTTTGTAGCTGGTTGTCACGGGGCAAGAAGCTAAAGCTGGGTAGTGCCTCTCGGTGTGATGCACTCTGTAAGGCGTGGAGAGCGTGTCGGAGTTCACAGGGTTTAATGTATTTGTTAAGGCAGCCTGAGAGGGGAGATAGTCCCACTGTAGCTCCCAGAGTGTAGGTTTCTCAAAGGTCAGCTTTGCATTTCTGTTTGGCATCTTAGTCCTCTGCTTTTATTTCAGTTTCAAACTCTGAAACTTCATTTCCAGAAAAGGAGGTAGTTCAAACTAACTTTAACAATCCACTAGATGATGAGATCACTAGTTCTCCTATGAGCTGTAGAGAACAGTTTTAATGAACTTAACGCCTTTTTTAAAACAAAGGGCAAGCATGAGAAGAGCCGGATTTACAGCCCTGCAGTTCGGAAGCCTCGCTTCTGAGTGGCAGAGCCAGGAGAAGGGTCATGAAAGCTGCCCTGTCTCAGTTGGAGATGAAAGGGAGTTGAGTCTAATTTCTTTTGTCTCTTAGGATGAGCGTGCGCTCAGTTTTCTTGCCTGATAAATCGCTGGTACCTCTCCTGATGCTTCTGAGAAGGCACTTCTGGTTATTGCAGTGGGGGCACCTCACTGCAGTGCTGGGCTGTGAAATTCTAACCACATTCTGTGTGAGTCCAGCAGCTGTGGGATCCCAGCGCCTTTGCTCCCCAGGATCTCAGCCCTTCTTCAGCCCAGGCTTTTGTCAGTGACTGGTGTTGCGTTCCACCCATCAAGTACCTGACATGTTTGGTCGCTGGGTTTTTTCGTTAACCTTAGCACAACTATAAAGTAAAGAGACCTTCTTTAAATTCATAATCCGAAGGAATAAAGCAAAGGCTTAGCAAGGAGTGCCAGTGACCTTGCCTCCTCTTTGTGTCTGTAGTGGTGCTGCCACTGGCTGGGACCAGTGGAGGGATTGGAGGCGGCTGGTTCAATGCCTCATTTTAGCTTTGGTTCTGAAGGCTGTAATATGGTGGCAGTTACACTGCAGTGTGCTACAGAGCAACTGGAGAACTGCCACAGCCTTTTGTTTTTATTTATTGATTTATTTAGTTGCTGCTGTCTGTGTTTGATCCAGAAGTCTGATTATTATACAAGGAATTTTTGGGGACAGGTGGATTTGATTAGCAAGCCTTGAGGAGTGGGCTGCTGGAGTCGTGGCTGCTTGTAATGGGCAGCAGGGAGGTAAAGATGCTTCTCAGCTGCAAGTCCCCTCTTTTGAGAGGTCAGAGGGGCTGCTGACTCCATGGAAGGATGCACCAAGTTCCCCAGACATCTCAGTTTTTGTTTTGGGACACAGGAACACTAGATGGGCTGTGGAGTCTGCCTGTGGTTTACAGCATGCTGCCCTGGCCTTTTTTGCAGTGCAGAGCTCTGTGTTGTGCCATGATTCACAGGAGGGTTTCACACTGTCTCACGCTCAGTCTGTATTAGTTCGGGGGGTGGACAAAACTGTGCTTTTCTGTGGTGTATAAAAAGTGATCATTTGAAAAATGGAAACAGTGCTGGAGGGAAGGTCACCTTCCTACCTTAATTTTTTTGACACAAAGGCAAGCTCCCCAGAGAGCTTAGATTTCCTTGTGATGTTCCAGGGACAAGAATTCATTATTCAGATAAGCAGGTACGTATTTCTCCATTCCTTTGACGTCTGGGGTAGTGCCAGCATTGGATCGACTAGTGCGATCTACTTAAATCTGCAGTTTCAAAGACTTAAAACTGTTGTGTCTGTATCCTTGCAGTTACAACTGCCTCTCGCTCGCACAGCCCTCCCCTCCTTTCCTCTGCTGCACACCTCTTTCTTTAATGGTCACTCAACAGTGAAGAAGAAAAACTGCCTTTCTTTTTTCATGTCATGTGACTCTTTTTTTCTGCAAATAACCCACCAAGACAGTGGCTATAAAAATAAAACAACTCCCTCCTTCCCTCTACACCATTCCCCCGAAATAACAAATGCAAAGTAGTCAAAAGATAATCTAATTTATTTAGCAACACCTGGTTGCTTTGGTTAAAGGTTCAGTGTCTTTTCAAGATTATCCCTGAGGGCATAATTAGCCCAAGAGAAGGAAAAACCAGTACTGGTGAAGAAAAAAAAAAATCTGTGCTTTTAAATTGTGGTTGCATAACAGAAGTTTGCTTTTGAACAGCATCTCCTTGGACTGTTGTAGTGCTCGCTCTTTTTATTTTGATTCACCTTCAGACAAATTTACCTTCCTGGTAAAAGTGTAAAGTGAATATTGCTTAAACAATGGTTTTATTTTAGCACTGGCATTGAATTCAGCTAAATATAGCCTCACCTTCGGAGCTGTATTGGTGTTAGCCCTTGTAGTTGCCTGGTTGCAAATAGCTTTGTAAAAGATGCTCTGTAGTAGTTGCTGTTTAAAGTCATCGCCAGTCTTGTGTTGTGAGAAAATGCTGATTCCCTTTCCGTCAGAGCTCACTCTTGCATAAAATACAAATGGAGCACAAACTATTTAGTGTCTGCAAGTAATAAATACAGCTGGAGAGAGAGAGAGGCTGACAGTTGCAGCATTTGGCTGTGTTACATTTGCAGTGGTACCGTTTTGCTGTGTTAATGCTTTAGTAATTTCATCTTTTTAGGTAGATGTCATGAAATAAACTGAAAATAGAAGTGAACTTCTCATATTAATGTTTCCTGTGGTGATTTCTAGATACAGCCTAACGTGTTATTTGCTTTCTGCAGTTGCTTGTAGATTCTCGAAATAATCCCTGCTGGGCTGACGGGTTTGGCAAAAAAATGCTTGGCCTGGGTAACGGGAGGATTTTGTTCATGGTGAAGTTTGCCTTTTCAGAGCTCCTGATTTTTCTGCAAGTGCATTTAAATCCCTCTTTAGCTTTAGAGGGAATCTTAAGCTGCTTTTTTAATAGGAAAGGTGACAGTAAGAAACCCAGTGTGAATCCACGTGCGTTCCTTCGGTGTCCGGTGTGTCAGCTGTACTTCTTTTATGGGTACAAAATATTGATTATCTTTCACATTTCCCTGCTGCTATAAAGTCCGTACATCAATAGCACAAAGGCCTGTGCTCTGTTTGGGGTGTTTAACAGTCACTAGTCTTAGCCGCTCTTTGATAGCGATGGTGGGACTGAAAGCCAAACACGTGCTGAATAGAAAAGCAAAGGCGGGGAGTTGGGGGGGATCATGGTTTTACTGCAGCCAACTTCTTGAAATATTTGGAGGCCAAACGTGATGTCGCACAGTGGCAGCCAGTTCCATCTGTCGAGTTACCATTGCATTCAGCAGTGCTTCAGGTGGTCTTTGGTGTGCTCCTCCTAACTATGGAGGAATAGTACTGAGAGAACCAAACTCCAAACCCTCAAGAGCTGATCATTTGCTTAAGAGATTCCAAGGACCTGGGTTTCTTAAGCTGCTCATCCCGCGGATTTCTGATGCGCTCTTTGCTTTGTTCTTTGTTCACCGCTAACTACAACTGTGCTTTTTGCGTGGGAGGCAGCACAACGGGACTGGATTAATGATACCCAAAAACTGACCCCACTGACATTGGAGAAATTATTCTGTCACGTCTCTGCTGCCACAGGCACAGTTCTGCTGGAGTCCAGTTGGATTATTCTGGCTTCACTGGTTAAGTGAGCCTACAATTTAGCACCAGGGTGTCCAGGATAGCTCTATTTTACTTGTGTCTAAAGGCAAGTGGTATTAGGAGACAGCTTGGGCTGCTTCAGTAGCTGCTTGTTTTCATGCTTTGACTTCATGGTTGAAATAAAGATATACTTTGATCTGTGTTTTTCAGTGCACGTTGGCAATCGAGAGGCTGACTTCAGAAAAAATACTGAAGACTGGGCTTTTTCAAGTGCTTGCCAACCTCGTTTGAGATTCAGTTTTGAAAAGTACTTGGTGGCTTTTGCTGTCCTTCCTTGGGCTGAGGTCTCCAAGATTCTGACCATCTCAGCTTGGCTCCCTGTGCTGATTTTTTTTTTGAGTGTTTGGACTTAGGGAAATGAGATCCCTGGTTATATGCTTTTGCAGACCATGTGCTAAAACATTTGTGTGCATTTTTGGGATTCGGTGTGCTTTATGCATAGCTATTAAACTCCAGGTGGCACTAGCAGCTCACAGCTGGGTTGGGGATTAGTAACACTGATGCAGTCCCTGAAATGTATCAGAGAATTCAAATATTGGCCATGGGAAGATTAAAAATTAGTTTGCAAAATAGAAAATTATTCTTAATAAGCAGAATAAATACAGTGACCGAGACCAGGCAAAATTAAGCCTACTGAACTTTCTTGCAGTTCCTTAGAAAGTGTCTGTAAATAAACGGCGAATACAGGGAGAGGGAAGAATCCAGGATGCAGAAGATGCTGAAGTCTCAGAGTGTGGAAGCTGCCAAGAGCTGGTGGTGAGCTGACTGCAATACTAATTTGCTGGTGCAGATGTAGCAGCTTATCAGGAGCAGAGTGGATGGTGAAAGCTCAGTCTTGCCAGGCTGATTTTTTCCCTCGTGTAGCTACTGGACCTGGTGGAATTACCCCGTGTATAATAGAAGAAAATAAGCGTAAATGCAGTTATATTAGAAGTGACTTTTTTTTTTTAGGATTTTGGAAGTGCTTTGAAGAGTATTGGTCTTTGAAATTAATTAAGCTGAAACAAAATACAAGATATATTCAAGCAAGGATAAAATCTGCTGTCCTTTCTTTGTAACATGACATTCCCTACAAGCATGGGGACAGACATACAAATGGAAATGTGAAAGAATGACTGAAAAAAGAGAGAGACTCGATAAAACAGACAAAAACGAGATCCTGTCTGTAGCAACGTGTCATTCTGTCTCTTGCTCTCTATGTATTTGTTCTGGGTACTTCAGAGTTGTGCACGCTGGCTGCCTTTTTCCACTGGAAACTTTTCAGCCAAAGTTGTCTTTAAGAACTGGACATAAGTGTTGTTAAGTTTCTGCAGATTTCTTGAGAATTCTCCCGTGTCTCAAGAACTTGCAGATGATTTGGGGGATGGATTAAAATGGAATGGGTTGCCATGTTGTTGATGCCCGTGGCCTCACGTCTTTAAGACCTGCATTGCTGTGGTTGTTACTAGTGGAGCTCACCAACGTGACATGTTCATGGTAGACATTTTGCGACAGCTCAGCAAATGGTCTGGCTTACCACGTTGCTCCTTGGTGAAGGTGCCAGATATAGAATCATAGGATGGTTTGGGTTGGAAAGGACCTTAAAGATCATCCAGTTCCAACCCCCCTGCCATGGGCAGGGACACCTCCCACTAGCCCAGGTTGCCCAAAGCCTCATCCAGCCTGGCCTTGAACCCTCCAGGGATGGGGCATCCACAGCTTCCCTGGGCAACCTGGGCCACTGCCTCACCACCCTCATAGTGAAAAATTTCTTCCTAATGTCTAGTCTAAGTTTACCCTCTTTTAGCTTATACCCGTTACCCCTTGTTCTCCCACTGCACTCCCTGATGCAGAGTGCCTCCCCATCTCTCCTGTAGCCCCCTTCAGGTACTGGAAGGCTGCTATTAAGTCTCCTCGGAGCCTTCTCTTCTCCAGGCTGAACAACCCCAACTCTCTCAGCCTGTCCTCATAGGGGAGGTTCTCCAGCCCTCTGATTAATTTTGTGGCTCTCGTCTGGACTCTCTCCAACAGGTCCATGTCTAGAAGGCTTTTCTTTTGTTTTTCCTTCAGTACTAGTTGATGTAGGTGAAAATATCAGTGGTCTCTGGCTGTTTTTGTCGAAGGCATTGTTTGACAAGAAATGATGCATTTGCATATTGGAGGTTTTATATTCCTACCGCTCAGGCAGTTTGTGCTGCAAAGAGAAAAAGGTTCTCTTGGATTCTCTTCTTTTGGGTGGTGTTGTGTTAAACATTCCAATAGTCCTTGATGGTGGTGATGGATGACTGCTGTGCCACTGACCTCTGGCTCTGGCCCTTTTAAATGACGCTCTTGCAAGTGGCAGGAAATGGGAAACTTTCTTCCCTGTAAACAGTCTCCTAATGTGGAAGTTCCCTTTTCTGCACCGAGTTTCAGCTTTAACAGATAATCATTGCTTCAAACCAGAGGGCTTTTATTTAGAGATTGTTTGATGGAACCATGGTGGCTTGCCAGCTGCATATTGCTCTTCTCGGAAGAAAGCCTTCTGAAAGTCATTTGAGTTTGTGAAGCGCTATGTGACATCAGGATGGCCTTTACCAAGCTTGCGATGACTGCACTCTGAGAAAGATGACACTTTGTGCACCCTTTGGGGATTTATCAACCACTGATCCACTTCATTCTTAATCAAATTTTTTCCTTCGTGCTTTCAAAGTCTTCTATTGAAGCAAGCTTTTGGTGCTGTAGAGAGCTGTACTGGAAGGTGCCTTTGGGTTTTCTTCTGGATGCTTTGCCATATTGGGATAATCATTGATCTCTGAAAGCTGTTCAGTATCACTGTCTTCCAGATGCGCTTTTTTTTTTTTTCTCCAGACTGTGCAGATGTCATCATATTGCTTCTGTTATGGACACTTGTAGAAGTTGGGTTTATCTCGGCTATATCTGTTCTGCTTTCAAGATTAAAATAACATCATTGCTCACGTGCATGTAATTCATCCATGCTCAGGAGCTTAGAAAGAATTGTTATGTGTGGTAAACTATCAAAACCCCAACCAGAATACGTAGATATCCTGGAACGTGACGTGGGTATATAGGTAGCAGTATCCTGGCTCAGTGGCTAAGAGCTTAGTAGGGTCCCTCAATGAATTCTCTGAGTTTCAGAAAATGGTCTTTAAAAGCTATTCTTTACATGGTAGAGTTGAAAGGCTGCAATGTAGTTTAAAACAGCTGCAGAACAGTTTTGCCCCAGACAATGGAGCAGTCACCATCTGTGACACTGGCCATCTCTCTGGTTAAGTGTCTGCCTGGGGTCTGTTAAACTCCCTTTGGATTGTCAGGGCGAGCAGTCCCCAAATGTTTATCAGCCCAGTGTTATTGCCTGATAACACTCATTTCACCCAAAAGCTTGTTAAAAGCTTAATTCATGTCTTATTAAAGTTAAAAATGACAATTTCAGTGAAGCCTGGCAGGCTTTGAGGCCGTTCAGAATTTATCATCTAGAGCAGGATCAACTGCAGCACAGACTTTTGATTAGAGACGTTCTTGTGCCTTTAGTCGGGAGTTAAGCTGATTTCTTTGAGCCTGCTTATTATTTAAGGAATCATTTGAATATG
Organism: Pterocles orientalis; assembly: GCA_011057875.1. Taxonomy (NCBI): domain Eukaryota; kingdom Metazoa; phylum Chordata; class Aves; order Pterocliformes; family Pteroclidae; genus Pterocles; species Pterocles orientalis. Next base: position 128,882 of record WKFP01014245.1, read on the forward strand.
AGGCTGTAGAAATAATAAATGGATTGGTTTTGTTCAGCCTTAGTATCTGAAGGTGCGTAGGGACTGTGAGCAGAGTCCCCTCAAGACAACTTGCTGTGTTGTTTGGAAGGTGTTGCATCCAAATATTCACTTAGAGTTATTGCTCACAAGTAATATGTCTTAAGAACAAATAAATGAGTATGTTCCCCATGAGTCCTGGTGTGTGTAGGTGCAGATTTCTGGGCGATTCAACCGTTTGCCTTGGCAGAGCCACGGTGACGTTGCGGGAAGGCTGATGGAAGAGGTGAGCTAGCCTGGGCTTTCAAAGGGCTTGTTCAGGAGAAGCTGCAGCGTGGAAACAGAACTGAGAAGACCCTCAGACTGGTTCTTGACCGTGTTTTCTCCCACACTTGATTTGAAACTCAGTGCTGCTTTCCTCTTGCTTAACCTTTTGTACTTTCTTTTAGCCTGAACTGTTTTGCTGCCTGTTATTAGCCAGCGGTGAAGGAGGTGCTTGAAGAAACAGGCTTTAGAGAGGTGGAAGGACTCTGCTCGCCTAGAACAGACATGTAAAGAGTGTTCAGCCTCGGTCGCTGGTATTTTATCTGATTTCCTAGTCTGAAAAAGCATGCCGCAGCCAAGGTTCACCGCGATGGCTTGGCAGGGTAACCACACTTTCTGCCAGAGTTACCTACGTGGTGAGGGCCCGAGTTCAGCAGCTTTGTACGGTGCTTTTCAGAAGTTTTGCAAGTATGTGTTGTTTCTTCCTGTAACCATAGCTGTGACTCCTGGCAGCAGCAAACAAGATGAGTAAACCCCTTCTCATCGCTAAAGCTGGCTGAAGTTTGTAAGACACTGTTTTGATGTTGAACGGGTACAATTTTCTTGGCCTTTAGAGGAAGCTGTGGGCGCTCCACATGGTGGAAGTTGATTTAAGTAACTTAAGAGAAAATGCTGCAGCTTTGGGCTTCAGAGCTTGGCACCTTGCTCAGTTTAGCTGCTTCCTCTCTTCTCTCAATCGACTCAGTAGCAAATCTGGGCAAGCATGTCCTATTTCCAATTTAATTTTAATCTGAAACCCACTTTAAAGCAGCCATATTACTTCTACTGACAAGTGATCTGTTAGAGAATAATCTTACACGAATGCTGTTGCTGGATTCTGAAAAATGGAATAAAAATATGGTTAAGGCTGTGCTGGTTGACACCAGCAAAGAGTCTGGCTTGGACAGCTGTATTGGAGGAGGAATGTATCGCCCTTTTCCACGCTCACCAGGAAATCTTCTAAGGACACGAATTTGAGCAGCACAGGGAGGTCTTAGTTGCGATTAGACCTTGCTGAACAAGCCTGTTAGCAAAGAAGTGTTGAAGAAATAGGCAGGAGAGACCTCAGGGTGGGAGGAGATGACGATTCAGCCAAATGCAGCTGTGTGTGGCCCTGCCTTTGACAAGTGTCAGTCAGAAATTGCCACGAGGTTTTCTGGGTCCTATCCGGTCCTAGATGAAGGTGTCCCCAGTATTGCATGTGGCTTTGGAGACTGTCAGTTCCATGTTAGAAGTGCTGATCAGGGTTACACTGATGTCCAAGAGAGGATTTATTGATCCGCTGTGTGAAATACCAAGGCGTTTTGCCTTACAGCAGTTCTTTCTTTCTTGCTCTATTGGCTTAACCCTGAAAATGCATGTGAGGCTTGGGGGGTTATTCATTTGGGGTAAAAAAGGTTGAAAGTTCATTCCCACTGAGCTGGAAGGGACAGGGAGCTCAGGACGTGGGAGCAGCCTGACATTGAAGTCACAAGAGCCTCGCTTCACGTGTCAATTGGCCATTTCACCATCTAATGGGGGTCCCCACTGCTCCCTTCTGCTGGCCACCCCCCCGTGCTGTCCCCAGTGTTCATACAGTCTCCTGGAGAGTCACCTCAGGGAACTATCAGGCTAAAACTGCCTATGTCCTAACCCCCAGCAAGGTTAGAGCCAGTGCAAGGAGAGAGGAACGAACATCATCTCAAGAAGAAAGAGGAGACCAGGCAGATCTCTGCTGGATTTAAGTGTCAGAGTACCTAGAGCTCTAGATGCTGTGTGATCCCTTGTTAGCCGTGGCTGTCTTCACATGGTTTAATTTGTATCTGGTGTGGTTGTTGTGGCCTCTGCTGTCACTGTAGTTCCTGGCTGGCTCGGTGTCCTTGGAGGTGTGGGAGACTTTGGGGTGCAGTGGCACCCCCCTGGGATCTTGCTGTGCAAGAGATGCACGGTGACGAATGAGCAGGTAGGGTAATTGTAGGAGGTGAGGGCCAGTTTTTCTGCTTTTTTCCCTGTTAAGTTCATGCTGGTTGGCAGAAAGGAGACTTGATACCTAAATTTTTTTTTTTTCCCCTTGAGAGTGTTAATACAAGCGGCTAGTTGAGATGTGCTGGGTTTGGGGACAACTAGGCCATTGACGTATAAATGTGACTGCGTGAATGACACGGTGAGGCTTCTCAAATCCCTCTTATTTTTATGCTGATTTTTAAGTGCCTTTTAATCCTTCAGACATATTGGTCTCTAAGCACTTTTTTTCAAAGAGGAAAATAACCCAACTCAAGCAGTTTGGGTAATAATAGTACTTAGTGCTTAACAAACGTTGTGGAATTAATCCTCCTGGACCAATAAATTTGAATGAAATTGTGTTGATCTTGGCTGGGGAATGGGGAAGTGAAGTGAAATCAGCTTTTCTCTGAGTACGGAGGCACGGCTCCCTCACTGTGGCTCTACCACAGCCAGTGGAGGTGGAATTGGTGAAACTGGTGAACCTGGGAAGTTTGGGTTCAAGCCGAGCCCTGCATTTCTGTTCCCTTTGTCCACTCTCGCTGTGAGACAGATGTTGCTCTCCAGGCTTGGTCAGACCTGCTGAGAGCGGTGGGAATGTGTCTCCTTGGTCCTGGGGAAGAGTCGGTCCTGGGGTGGCTGCTTAGGGCCAGGGAGATGCTTCTGGTTCCCTGTCCTGCTCCCTTCCATGAGCTGTCCCTTGGGGTCAGCGCAGATGTCCTACATCGCTGGGCTAGACCTGTCACTCTGCCGTCCTGTTGTATGGGAAGTCCTGTCACCCCCCTGTGTCAATTCAAACAAGCCTGAGCAGTACAAATAAATCTTCTCTTATGAGAAAAGGTTTCAAGTTGGCCGAAGTCCCTTGGGTGGCCGTGGCCTCTGCTGTGAGCTGCAGGTCCCAGAATCAAAGGGAGAGTGCTGTGGGTGGGCCCTGACAGCTGCTTGGTGGTGTCACCTTTGGGCTAAGGGAGAAGAGCAGCATTGAGAGGGTGATGCTGAAAAACTTTGTGTACCCATTGATATGCTTTGGGTATCAATTATTATAAGTTAAAATTGATGGTTTGATTTATTTCTTGTTTTCAGGTTATAAGCTGATTGGAAGCCATTCTGGAGTGAAGCTTTGCCGATGGACGAAGGTATGGTCTCTTTTCTTTTCTCATTTTATAAATTAAAAAAAAAAGGCTAGAGACTCATGCAAGCATTACAATTTCCAGATGAAATATCCTTTAAAAATGTGGTACTGCTTTCACAAAAACAAATTTCGTCTTCCAAGCTGTAGTTTTGCATTTCAAGCTATTAAAATCCCACTGCGAAGAGTGAGAATGCGACCGTGGCGAAGAGCTGGGAACATCATTTTCTGTTGTTTTTGCCTGTTATTCTGCTAAAATATCTCTTGCCTGCTGAAGTATACGGCAGGAGCAGAACACCGCGGAGAAAAGTGGGAAGGTTACGTCACTGGTGCGAGGTCTTCTGGAACATAGCACAGTCCGTCGTTACACTCGAACGGGCACACAAAGGCATTTGAACCTGTTGTTCTGCGACCGATATATCTGCTTTGCGACAGTCAGCGCTCCTCCGCTGGTTTTCAGCACTTGTCAAGTCAGATTTAGATACGAGGCAACTGTCACTTGTTAATGCTAGCACTTCTAAAATGATTCTTCACGGGAGTGTGTGTAGCTTTGTATATAGTTGTGTATCGTATGTGTGTATGTACACATAGATATGAAGAAAGGCATCCTCTGAGCCCCACAGTTGTGTGTGGCGTAGGCTGTGTAAACCTGGAGCTTTGAAGTGGTTTGTTTGCAGACTTAAAAACATTCCCAGCAGGACACACTTCAGCCTCTTCAGTATGTTCGTTGTTTTGGTCCTGTGCAGGTCCCCGAGAGGCTTGGGAGTTGAAAGCTGGTCTGTAATGTTATCTTTGGAGAGTAACACTGATGTAACTGTACTAAAGCCTTGAGCGTTTCAGGATGATAAACTATGGGAATCATCACCTCGTTAAAATGCCAGCACATCTCTAATTCTTGCGCTGTGGCAGTGATCAGCTCCTTGGTCTCTCCGCTCTCTTTTACTGCATGATTAACTTTGTTTATTTTTGAAAGGAGCTCTTTGAATGGCAATCGCCAAAGCGGGTGGCTGCAGCAAGGTTTTCTTACTGAAATGCCTGGTATCAATGAACTGCTTCATCAAAAGACTTGTTCTCACGAACAGTTTAAAGAGCTCACCGCTGTATTGTCATGAATATTTGTGAGACGTGCTGATCCCGCTGATGCTTCTGCTGTTTACTCTTATAAATATTTCTCTCTTCTATCATTTTTAGCGTCAGAGGAGGCCAGGAAATGTTTAAAGAAAGACTTGTCAAACTTCATTAATGCTGTGACAGAGAACCTATTTTTATTAAAGAACCGGAATTGAATGCAGCACTGTAAAGCCATTTCACAAAATAAATAGCAGCTCTGTGTGCTTACATAGGACCGTGCTATTTTTAGCTTAAGCAGGAATTGCATGTAAAGTGTTCTAATAAATGGAGCTGAAATTGGTTACAGGCGGTGGCTTGGACTCAGGTTCACACCAATATGTGGCTATCTTCAGGAGGCTTGTTTGAGATCTGTATCAGCAGAAAGCAGGAGCAGGGCTAGAAGGATTAGTATTAAGTAGGGTTTCATAGCGCTATCTCAGATTAAAGTGATTGTGTCCTGTCATTTTCTGGAAAAGAGCATAAAACCTGCAAATTTTAGGAAGAATCTGTTGATTTGCCTGTCTTACTAAGTCCAAAATAGAATTGTTAGAGTTTGTGACTCTCCTGAAATCTGTATTGTTTGAGGAATGGATAGAATAAACAGCACTTTGCATTTTGTTTCATCTTCCGGCTGTACAACAGCACTGTGCATCTCTTCGGGGTTACCTGTATGTTCTGTCCCCACTGCTTGGTGGAGACTTTCTCTTTGATCCCCAGGACTCTTCAGGTAGAGGAAGATAGATTAAAAGTTACTGTGTTGTATTTGCATTCTTTTATTGAGGGTAATAAAGATTCTTTCTCATTTATTATTATTTCACTGAGATAATGAAAGACAGTCTTTGCTCCAAGGAACTTGCATGCTGACTAGGAGATCAGTCCCAGTGGGCAGGCTGACGCTGTTCCGCTGGGAAGGAAAATGCAGCGTCCTGCCGGAGCCGCTGGCTGGAGTGAATGAGGTTTATAAGGTCAGGGTATTTATTTAATTTAATGTTGGAAGAAATGCTCGTACCAGAAAAATGAAAAGAATTGAGTGTTCAGTAGTGCAGCCTTTAAATTGATCCTTGTCACTCTTTAGTGGCCTTTTACAATAGTATTTCTTGCAGCTTAGGTGGCCTCACCTGCTTGCTTTTGGCTGATTCAGTTAAAAGCTTCAGCAAAGCACGCTGGTATGCTGTGGGGTTACACCTGCGAAGTTGTTGATTGTGGTAAAGTTTCTCTCCTCTGAAGCAGTTGTAAATGTGGTGTCATAAGTGCCTTGTTTCTGTAAGGACATATGTAAACAATCAGACCGTATACTGGTCTGCGTGCTATGAATTTCTCCTGTATCTGACGTTATTCAGGCTTGCTCTGCAGCCGTGACCTCGCTTGCAATGTCTGTCACAGGTGGCTTTGAACACCGAAGTTACCAGCGACTGGAAACTGCAAATGCATCCAGGGAACAGAGTTCAAGCCTTTGCACTCGGTGTGGTTACAGATGGTGTGTTTTAACTTTCTTGGTCTCTGTCTTTCTCTGCTGTTAGTCGATGCTTCGAGGCCGAGGAGGCTGCTACAAACACACGTTTTACGGAATTGAGAGCCACCGCTGCATGGAGGCAACGCCAAGCCTGGCTTGTGCTAACAAATGCGTCTTTTGCTGGAGGTAAAAATACTGCTGCAGTTTTAATTTGGGATGGAGACTCTGTTCTACTCTCCCTGTCCTGTTCCTCAAAGCTAGAGCAGTGTTACTGGTGTGCCCTTTCACTTGGAGACTGGGGAAGGAAGGGTTTGGAAGGGACCAGCGTTGCTCCCCCTTCCTACCTGTGCTCCTCCCTGTCTGAGAGCTGTGCTTGGGGAGGGTAGGGGGTGAGCTGGGGGGGTAGGCTCCACAGCTCAGAGGCTGAAGAGAATCTGGGATCTCCCCAGTGCCACCTCACCTCTCCTGTGCAGCCAGATCTTGGGTCCCAGCAAGTTCAGACGAGCTGGGGACCTGTGGTAGGAGGAATCGGGGAGGCAGGAGACAGACGCCTCTCCCTCTGTTGCCCTGGAATTCCCACTGCTGCCTGCTCCAAGCACTTCACAGAGTTTGGGTCTTCATGGAGATCACTGAGAATGGCTCCTGGTGCTCTGGAGAACATAGACTGGCTCATGCTGGGCAAAGCCACCAAGGTGCTAAGCAATGTGAGTATTTTGGTTTTGAAACTGGACCATTTTTCTTATTTAAAGTACCTCACCCCCACCAAATTAGTTGCATTCTCAGGGAGTGAAAAGCAATGACTAGGTAACTGTTGCCTTCCTAAAACAGTAGCTAATAAATGACTTTCCACTTTAGTCAGTAAAGTGACCCCTTTTCTCAGAGGAATTACTTTGTTGTTAATTCTCTAAAGGAAATGAGCTTTGCCTGGATCTGAGCTGGGAGCTGCTCTAGCACTGCTTGCTCACCGAAATGCCTGGATTTCCGAGGGAGGCTTTTGCTAGGCTGGGGGAGTGCAGGATGAGGATCGGTGAGAGAGAGACTGAGAGGCTCAGCAGAAATAAAAGCAGTGACGTGAAAGTGTACTGAGTGGGAGGACATGGAGGTTATTCTTTGAGCTCTTTTGTCTTCTACCTTGCTAGCTAATTCAAACCATGGGGGCTGTGCTTCCTTTGGTATTTATGCCTATCCCAAGGGGCTGCCTGCCAATAACACATATCCCATCCCTATGCCTGGGTGTCCAGCGTCCTAATATTTCCGTGCAAAACCAGCCAAATTCCGCTGAGTACCATTTTCTGTCTTTCATAGTCTTCATGTTTTAATAATGCAAATCTTCCATGGGAATGTTTAAATGCCAGCATCAGTGCAGAAGGGCTGCTATAATTTTGAGGGCACTTTGAAGCTGTCTCCTGTGTTAGCGTTAAGGATAAGTGTTAGACGCTGGCTGTCCTGTTAAGTTTGCATTTGGGAGTCTGTACCAAAAGTTAATTGATGCTCTTGATGGGCTCTCAGCATAGCCTGGCTCGAATGGACACAGCAAATGGCATGTTTAATGTGCAAGTTTTGCTGCTTTTCTTCTGAGCAGTCTAATGACTGGGAAGAAAAATGTACTGCTCTTTCCCTTTTTCCAGTGTATCAGCTGGCAATGGGGCATTTAATTCTGCAGTTGTGACTGGACTGGGAGGAAGGAGATTGCCATGAATATTATCGCTCTGTCCCTACACAAAAGGTACATAAACGCCAAATGGAAAGCAATAACATCACCAGAATGAGGCAGTTTGTTCCTAGTATTGCCCTGCAGACCATTTAACGCTGTTCCCCTTCAAAGTGACCCAACTTGGTTGGTCTTAGCAGCAGCAGCAGCAGCATGTGTCTGGAGTGTGGGACTGAATGGGAGAAGTTAAACAAGTGTAATTTGAAAAGTGCAGTAATGGGGATAAATTGCCATGTGCCTCTAACTCATCACCCGTAACTGTAATTTGTCAGTTTTAAGAGGAATCCAGGAAACAGTAGCCCTAATGATAACGAATGCTAGAATGCTTATTTTATAATGGTAACAACCTGAATGCAAGGAGACGGCTTTCCAGGGCACTGTTCTGAGAAATATTCTCATTTATTTACCTTCTGCCGGTGAAACGAGTTGTGGTTGTTGGACTTTTCCATACGGGCTGCAGCTGCCTGTCATTCCTTCTTAGACCTCTACAGAGTTTGAAGACTTGAGGCTTGCTTTGAGACTCACCCTGAGGCTCACTTAAAGCAGAACTGGAAGAAGCCTTCTCTGCTTTGGTTGCTTTTTCAGACCCTGTGCCTGGGCTGCCGCAGCCTTCGTGTGGCTGGGAGCTGTGCCAGGGCAGGTTAATTGGGTGTAGGAATAGGAGACTTCCATACCAGGTGCGTGTCAGTGCAGTTCACAAACCCTGCAGCCAGGACTATCTATATATTTTTTTTATTTTATTTTAAACCCATCATGTGTTACAGATTCTTAATCATGTGAGACCAAATGTAGAATGACAGGCACCAGTAGCTGGGTAGGGTAAGCGTGTTACCTTCTTATTAGCAGTTGCCATCTGTGCTGTTGGAGACGTATGAAGCGATAGTTTTGATCTACTGTTGGCAAAATGTTTTTAATACAGCTTTTATGCCTTGCTGGTCTCATCATGCAGCTCTGCACACTAAGTTGCAGATAAGACCGCTGTGATTTTTTTTTTTTTTTTTTTCTTGATCTCTTCTTTCAGGATTTTGACATTTGTAGAGTCTGCCAAGGTTTCCAACTGAATAACCCTGCAGCTCTCCCAGGATCGCTGAGGAAAAGGCTGAGAGCCTGTTTTTCTCTTCCACACTTTGGCCAGAAACGCTGTAGTTCATCCCCTGGGAACTGGATGTCATTATAGTTGGCTGGTTGTGACTGACACGTTTTGGCCCTGAACAAGGAGTTGTAGGTGCAGCCAGCATTCAAACACACTCAGAAAATGAGGTTTTTTGTAAAAGATGTCGCTTCACTCTGCACTGGAGACTTTCCTTCTCCTTGTCCCTTTTAGACACCAAGCCTGCCAGTGTGTTACTGGTGTGACCGCTGGCTCCTGCTGCCCTGCCTCTGCCCTTCAGAGAGCTGGCCGAGAGTTTGGCGATGCAGGTTTGTAACGGGGCAGCTTCTTTGGAGAGCAGGAAAAGCAGATCGTTCATTGCGGGTGTTCCCCCGGCAGGCAGCAGTTGTGCTGTCCTGAACTCCTGAGGCTGTTCCATCAAGAGCAAGGGTGGGAAAAGAAACACCTTAATTACCGCAACATCCCTAAGTCATAATTCTCAGTGCAGAAACATTCTGTCACTGTCCGTTATTGCTCTCAGCTGGTCCTGCTGTGCTTGTAGTGTCTCTTTAGCTTAATTGTCTAAATGGAAATGTGCGAGTGACCAAATCTTTTAATCAATTAGAGCAAGTGCGGGGACCAAGGCTTTCTGACACTGTGTATTGCTGCACAATCACCAGGCAAACCTGATTTGATTATGTTTTCTGGCAGAGTGTCTAAAGCCCCAATCAATTATTGTGGAGAGATGGAACAGCTAAATAAGATTTAAATTAATAGGGTTTATTATTTTTGCATCTGAGGTGGAGGCAGACCAGACAGTGAAATATCCCATAAAGAAATTGGTTCATATTTCTTCTGTGATTTCATGATGTTTATACCTGTGCCTGAAGGTTTCAGCTTTAACTTGTGCAGTAGATGACAGCTGAGGTTCTGTTCAGACAGTCTAAATAAGAGTGTGGCTGAAAGCCAGTGATCGCAGTAAGCCTTGCAGAATGAAGAGATTAATGATCTTCTGTAGGAGAGGTACTTAATAAGGTCTTAAAATTAAGAAGAAACTGAAAACATAGATTAAAACAAAAGCTGCTTCTTGTTAAGTAACTTCACTCCAGAGGCTAAATTCTTCAGGGAAATGTGAAAAGTCATGGTGACGGTTGGGCTTGATGATCCTTGAGGGCTTTTCCAACCTTAATGATTCTATGATATCGAACGAGTTGACGTGGCAGGTTTGTAAAACCTAGAACCCGAGCCTGACAGCTGGGCTGCTCTCAATCCCTTTGTCTTGCTAGCCTGGGGGGAGCTGGGGGTCCCCCATCATGTTTCGTGCGACCTTGCATTGCTCAGTGGTGGCTGGGTGCTGTGGCGGTGGTGGCTTGTCTTCCAAGTGTCAAATCAAACCTGTTTCACACCTGGAATCCCTAATATGATAAGGGTTTTCTGGTGTGTGTGGTTTTGGGTGAGATTTTTTTTGGTGCTATTTCTGGAAGGAATACCATGCACAATTACCTGCTCAAGACTTGAGTAGCTGCTGAGGCAGATGATGTGGAGGGTCAGGGAGCCTGCAGGGGAACGGGAAGGTGTCAGGGAAATTTTGTCTGTGCCGGGGACTGTGAAACAATCTCGTCAGCCACGAGACATTGCTTTTTCCCCCTATTAGAAGAGAAACTGTTTTTTGCCAATTAGGCTGCTTTGCAGACATGACCTGGTATGTTTATTAAACAGTTAGAATGTATTAGAAATTCAAGGACCGTTAGACGCTAGTAATTAATAGCTGCCCAGCGCACATCACAAGCCTATCGATTTTCTGCTGACTTGCCCTATTAAATATACAAGGTACAAGTTATGTACTTAAACATGTAAGAGTTTTATAAATGCCTTTTTATAGTTGGCATTCTGAAAACTTTCCATGTTGGCAGACAGAAAAAAAGGAAATGCAAAAAGCAAAGCTGTCTTAGCTTAAAGGCTCTTTGGGATGGTAAAGCAGTTTGAGAGCCGTGCTTGAATCTCTGCTCTTGAAATGGATAAAGAAACATTTGGGCCAAAGGGCTCTTTTTATTGATGCTGGGTCTAGAATTTGTGTGTTTTAGCACTGTCAAAGTGTGGAGCTGCAGGTTTTCCTCTCTTGGAGAAGTCAGTGGGAGTGTTTTGATTGTCTTCAGGCACTGGACCAGCCACTTCGTTCTGGGAAAGTGTTTCCCACTGTCTTTTCTCCTTCAGTTAAATGCTGGGCATCATGTCCTGACACCCGTGTAGCTGGAAGATGGAAGACAGGAGGTAACTTGGCAGTCACCGTGGGTACCACACCAGTTGCTTGTAGTGTTTTGTTTTCTGGTCACGGTGTGTTCTGTCCGGACAACTTACAACGGCTTTGTAACATCCTCTCGTGCCCATAAAGAAGGGAATGGGGAGAAACTTCAGATACCTTCTGGATACTTGAGTGGTGGATTTGCCTGGGTAGGCCTTTTCCATTTTTGAAGAAAAACTCTGGTTACAGTGGTCCTTTCTGGGTAGGCAAGGTTGACTTTCTAAACCAGTGTGACACAAGCTGTCCCTCAGATGGAAGCTCAGTGGTTTTTATGCTGTGATTGACTTGGCTCAGAGAAATTAACATTTTCTTTCTATTTTTTGCATTTGTATTTCAGTAACTGTTTTTTTTTTTTCCTTTAGACATCATACAAATCCAGTGGGCACAGAGTGGCGATGGAAGATGGACCAACCAGAAGTGATCTTGCAGGAGGCTATTGAGAACCATCAGAATATGATCAAGCAGTTCAAAGGTAATATCTCACACTTTCTCTGTTAATGATGCCTTTGGAAGATAACCAGCAGCATCATATTTATAATATCAGTAAGATGGGTAAGTGGGAAGAAACTTTAATGGCATATTTACTGTTTTCTGAGATGTTCTGCCTTGTTTTTGACACTGGAACATGAGTTAGCTCTTGGGTGTGTACTGCTGCCTTAAGGGAGTGGAATGGAGTTGCCTCTTGCACATCCTGGTGGTTGTTATATCCTTTTCCTCAGGGTTTATGGAGGCTTCCACAGTGGTTAAAGCTGCCCTGGATGACAAGGAATCTTGATTCCTATGTAAAAGTGAGCTCAGGTAGAAGGCAAAAGGAATCAACCTCTAACCTGACAGGAAATGTGCTGTCCAGCCCTATTCACCTGGGAGCTTTTGTATTACCTCTGGAACTTCTAGACTGCATTTTTCCTCATTGAGTGAGCAGTAGCATTCGGGGTATTGTTATTTTCAGGAATTATTCAGTACATGTTTGTGATTGAAGCTGCAGTTGCTCGGCACCTCTGAAAATGACTGAAGGATAGCTTTCCAGATGAACTCCTTGCGAGTTCGTTATTTATTCATTCTATATCTATATATAGAGAGATGGTTGGCTTTTAAAAATTTTTCCCCAAATGTGGTAAACTTGGTTAGTCTGACAAGGTCAGCTTGGTGTGCTGGGAGAGCTGGCCAGCTTGGCAGGATAGGTTAGGACTCTGCTCTTCCTAACTGACTGCAGAGGCTATGTGAGCAGCAGGAGTAGAATGAACCATCCATAAAATGTGCAAGTCCTAGCTGTCATTTTGGGAACTCATTTGTTTATGTTGGCTGTGCACAGAGAACCCAATGGATTAAAAATGTGACAGGCAAAAACCCTGCTTCTGTCAGCAGAGGAGAGTTGCTCTGTCTCATTCACTAGAGTTATATAATAGACAGAAAAATAACTCAAGTCAGGTCCTCATGAGGTTCACTTTCATCAAATGGCTGGTTTGAATCATCGTGCGCTCTCAGAGCAGCAGCTCCAGGGAAGGCAGTTCTCTTGGAGAAGCTGGATGGGGAGCAGCCATAATAACCAGTCCTGGCTGTGCTTTGCCGGTCGTGGAATTTTGTTTGCGCTGCAGCCGTGTGGGCAGTGCTGGGAGAGTGAGTTAAGGCATGCTGAGCCTGCCGAAAGGATTGTGGGCAATCACTTGAGGTCTGTTTGGCTGATAACTTCAGGGCTGGATCTGGGAACCTACGTTGTACAGAATTTCCATCAACATATGAAGGTGGTGATGAGATTGAATACACCTTCAGCAACTTTGGAGGCGATACTAATTGACGGATGGTGGCAGGCACACTCAATGGCACAGCTTTACTGCAGTGGGACCTTGAGAAACACGGTTATTGAGCCAACAGATGCATGTGGAGCTCAGCAAGAAGGGGAAGGTTCTGTATGATAGTGTTAAGCCCCATGTGGGTCTGTGCTGGGAGACTCTCCTGCCATGGTGGAACAAGGGACAACAGCCTTGGGTTTCTGTTGGGGCAGTTCAGGTGAGACATCGAAATGTTCTTGTTCAGCCAAGGTGGTGCCCAGAGAGGTGGAGGACCCTCCAGCCTTGGAGGTTTTAAATTCTCGTAAGTAAAGCTGTTATCATTCTGGGTGTGGGGTTGGCAGTTGTCCTCTCTGAGCAGGAGGCTGAACTGGAGATGTGGAGGAGCCCCTCCTAACTTTTGTTATGATGATTAAAACTGTAAGTCTTAAACAATAACAGTGTCCTTCCTTTTTGAGGCAGGACTCAAACTCATTTATATTTGCCTAGAAAGAAGCCACATGGTGTTTAAAGCGATGATTCGTCTGCCGTTGCTGATGGAGTGTCGAGGGTGTACTCCTGAAGGCAGGAATTGCCCTTGAGCTGTGCAGTGGGGTGGTGGTGTTGCCCCTGTATGGCAGAAATGTGTGTTGTCACTCTAGGGAAAGGTGAGAAGCAGAAGTTACTTTGCAGGTGCTCGAAAGCCCTACCTTCTTCTGAAAGCTGAGTACAGGAACCTGTTTAAACCCAACTCCAGGCTGGAATAACCCTCTCCTTCCCTTGCCACCACTTGGTGCCTTCCCAAAAAGGGCTGGGGAGTGTGAAAGATTATAGATGGACTTGGCAGCATCTGAAAATGTTCCCAAAGTGTCCAGAGGCCTGTACGGACATCCTAGTTCTCTCTTTTGGAGCTTATTTTTCCATTAAACAAATTCCTAAATATTCCCTGAAATTTGCATGTGCATCCTCAGCACGGTTATCCTTGGCCTGGAACTGTGAAAGAAAGATTAGAACACACCAAAAAAGGGTTCTGGACTAGAACTGTGCTGCAAAGTGGGGAAAAAAAGAGATGTTACTTTTTCAGAGTGATAGATGGCAACATGCTTCCTGTCCGGGGAGCCTAAGAGCAAAAGGTTTATTAAGGAGGAGAAAAAACGGTAAGAAAAGCCCAGTAGCTCTCTGTTACATTTTGTGAATTTTACATTGTCGCTTCCCTCAGGTGCGTATGAAAATATTGTTAGAGCAGAATCAGTGAAAGCAAAATTGATTTGAAAGACCAGGAGAGTTAAAAGGTGTGCAGTGTCTCTTGCAGGATGAAAGTCCCCTGCGTGCCGTGCCAGGACTAGACTCTGTCCAGGTTGGACGTGCCTCAGGCAGAAAACACGACTGTCTGCTTCCAGCAAACTTAGCAGCACTCTGCAAAGAGTAGGTCAGATTTTGTTATGATTGATTTTAAAAGAAAAAAAAAAAAAAACAAACCCAACACCAAAACCCCACAAACTACCCCCAGGCTTGAGCAGCAGGATGGATGCTTTGTTGAAGAGGGAGGAGAGGTGGTGGGTGGGCTGTACGGTGCTGTCTGGGGGACCCCAGAGGAGTTTCCAGGCTGGTGCTGCGCACATCTGCTGAGATGTTTGAACACTGGCCACAGCATAGAGCGGACCAGACTGTTCGGGCTAATAGAGAAGAGGGCCATGGGGAAATGTCTTAGCTAGAGAGCCCTCAAAGCTCTTGAGTGCTGCTCAGATAATACCCAAAGCAATTTGAATAAATCATTACTCTTTCTAATAGCACTACCACGGCTTTGTGTTCAGGTACACAAATACAGACACCTCCACGTGCCAGAGGAAGTGGGGAGCTAGTCTGCTGCTTTGTGAGTTCCACACGTATTAAAAAAGAGATCTCTGAAGAAACAGAAAAATTCTTAGGGACCCTCTATCGTATAGGATAACCTTGAAGATAGCCCTCTATCCTGTAAGCTTTTAGAAATGATGTCATCTTCTCTTGTTGTTATCATACTGTTTTTGAAGACCACTGATGTTAGTTAATGCTGCGTAGTTCTCTCTTGGAGTAACTGATGGAGAGACATCTTACTGATAGGGTGGGAAGGTGTGAAGTAGTTTGTTTGATGAATACATCTCCTAGGTAGTGACTAGGAAATCTCTGTGCCCTTGCGAAGGGTGCGTACAGAATGGAAACATAATTCAAAAACAGGAGAGTGGGAGTCTCTGATAACACAGCCCTGGTTCAGCTTGTGGGAAAAATGAACAAACAAACAAATGCATGAGCTGAACTAGGAAATGCTAAGACTACCTGTGTGTCTTGTTGGAAGTGGATAAAGCAAGTTCCTTGTCTTCCCAGTCACCCAGGACTTGTAACGACTGGTGTAGAGGTGCTCGCACAGGGGCACCTGAAGTCAACAGCCAGCCTCTCTGGGGTGATGTGCCGGGTGATGTGCCAGGTGATGCTTCTCTTTCCCTAATTAAAGTGCACCAGTAGGAGAGCAGCTGGATTCAGCTTTTCAAAGGAGATGTGCTGATCAAAGGAGGCTTGGCTGCATGCTCTGCTGAGATCCCAGTTCAGCAGGAGCCAAAACAACCTCTGTGCCACTGGCTCCTGCAGAGGCTTCTCAAGTTCTGATGGCTCCAAACTCCCGCCCCTGTGCTGGACCTGCTGCATGCCGTATGAGATCTGCCCAGGCTCTGTCTGCGCGGAAGTTCACTGACTGAAGACAGAAGGAAGCTCATCTACAGGAGCAGATGTTGAGTGTTGTGGTATGGCAGCCAAAAAGTGCAGGAGGGTTTGTCTGCTCCCTGGGATACTCACTAATCCTGTTTAGTTTATTCCTGTCTAGCTTGTGATTTATGTGGTCAAATGATCGCAGTGTGTTTACTATGTGCAAGATTTGCTGTAAACCATTTGGAGAAAGTTACTCTCAAACTTTACATGATGTTAGAATTTTCTTCTGCCTTCTTATAGAGCTGGCATGGTAATTTAGTCCAATTGCAAGATACTGAGAGAGAGAAATTAATTAATTCCAAAAATTAGAGTAGCTTTAGGAATACGAAAGTTAGTCCTATAATCTCAGTGTGTGGTTGAGATGCTGCTTTCTTTTCCAATAAAGCACCCGTTTAGTACTGTCAGCTTTCTCCGGAGTAAACATTAGTCCTGTCACTTGTTCAGGACTGAGCCTGGCTGGTTTAAAATGCACTAAGCTTTGCTCTGTTCGCAAACCAGCTTTTCTGTGTGAGGCTGAAGCAATATCCACGAACACCTCTTTTTATCTTGGCTTTGCAGCATAGCATGTAATTTTCTGTACTGCTTGAGCTCCAGCGTCTAGGCAACGAGAGGTGAGCTGAGGACCTGGCTTCAAACTCAAGTCTTTGTGGTTTTTTTTTTTTTTTTAAAAGCAGATCAACCCCCAGTCCAAAATCTCAGATATTATTAAAGTACGTCAAGGCACATCAAGGAAATGTGAAGTGACATATTTGGAACAAAAGCTTGTTTGTAGTTGGGTGGTTTCATACGGGGTCCTGAGCACTTGGTCAGAGATGGATGGGATGGAGGAGTATTCGCCTCTCCCCTGCCTTCCTGTGGGACAGATAAATGTGACTCGGATCGGTTAAACGTGCAGGTAGTATTTTCACGTGGATGCTACAGTTGAGCTCCTTGTGTTTTCCTCTTTGTTCTGAAATGTCTCTCGCTGTTCAGGATGGTGTCGTGTTGG
The DNA here is from genome assembly GCA_011057875.1 of Pterocles orientalis. Lineage (NCBI taxonomy): Eukaryota > Metazoa > Chordata > Aves > Pterocliformes > Pteroclidae > Pterocles > Pterocles orientalis. The sequence continues at coordinate 145,450 of WKFP01014245.1, forward strand.
GTTTTCTCTGTGGAGTTGCATTTCATGAGGGTGCCAGTATGGATCTGGAGCTGGTTGTTGGTGCTCTGCTCAGCAACACGTGCCCAGCTCCTCTGGGTGCTGGTCTTCATGGGGCTGAGGAACCACTGGGGGTGAGCAGTGGAGACAGACAGAACCTGGTTTTATTTTCTTTTTGAGATGCTGACTTGAAGTGGCATTGAACTGGCTCTTGCGTTTCTGTCTTGGCATTCAGGCAGCATCACTGAGGTCTTAACATTTGAGCGGAACTTTCCCTTGTTATGAGAAAATTGTTTGCAGTAGTTCCCAGGGCACATGAAGCCCCGGGCTCCACGTGTCCAGGTGTTTGCTGTTTTGTGGATTCCTGCAGAGCTGGTTCAGTGGACACTGGCCTGCGCCCTGGTGTCCCCTTTGGTTCAGGAGGGCTCCAGCTGGTTTTGCCCAGACGTCTGTGTGCCAGGCTGCATGTCAGATATGGGTGCATGGTTTGGGAGGGGGGTTTAGTTGTTTTAAGCCTGTTTTCCCTCTCTTTGCAGGTGTGTCAGGGGTAAAAGCAGATCGCTTTGAGGAAGCGATGACAGCAAAGCACTGCGCACTCTCACTGGTGGGAGAGCCCATCATGTACCCGGAGATCAACCGCTTCGTGAAGCTCCTGCACCAGCACGGCATCTCTAGTTTCCTGGTCACAAATGCACAGTTCCCAGATGAGATTAGGTAAGAGCTGGACAAAATATCTCCCTACTAAAACATTTGAGGGCTGACCTGTGTTTTAATTCCATTTTATTGCTCGTCACGGTCAGCTCTGCATGAGCACCGACAATGAAAAAGTCCATTTGGCATCTGTTTGGTGTTAAACCTAATCGTCCTGTGCTCTTTCTCATCTCTTTCTTTCTCCCAGTTTGATCTTCTTTTCTGTATCTCTTTAAAGTGTGATTACTCCTGAAAGTGGAGGGAATGTAATATAGTACCTCGTGGAGGTGTGAGGGAGGGAGAACGGCGAACGAGCTGCGTTTTGTGCTTGGGGACGTGGATAGCAGGTGTGAGTGCTTCTGACAGCTGGAGCCAGAGACTGAACTCATAAATTGCCTTTTTGGTTTGTGCACTTCTTTTTGCAGTCTGATCTCTTTAATTCTGTAAGACTAGCTGTAACGACTCAAACCAAAGGTCTGTACAGACCAGCATCTCTAACAGGACCCAGAGTGCAGGATGAGAACAGGTGAAAAGCGCACACTCATCTGCAAAAGTGGGGTCGGTAGTTTTTAACCTCCTCTCAGGGGGACTTGAGCTAAACATTCACAATGTTTTAATGAACTCCCATGAGAAAGTTTTTACAAATGCAGAGAATCCCTGTTTCTGATGTTCTTGAGCATCCAGGCTGCTTTTTACAAAGTCTGAAGTAACGTAGCAAGGAAATGCAGCGCGCAGTGCCGGCTGCAAAGTGGCTGGGGACTCGTCAGGGTGCTGTCAGCGAATAACACTGACAAAGTCCAGCCCTGGAGTTACGTGAACGCGTTAGTGGAGCTGTACGCAGAGTGGTTTTGGTACGTTGCTCAGCTTGTCTTTTCGGCTCAGTGCCTCTCCGTGTTAGCGTTTTCTGGTCGAGCTTCCTTTTTCCTTCCTTCTCGTGGTCTGAATATGGCAGTGAGGGGGGAGGACATGCAGTTTGAGTGTGTAATTATACACTACAAAGGCATTCCAAATGATTGAATAATCGTGTAATCAAGTTACTTTAAGTCATGTATTATGTGCCTGATGGACAGAAATTGCTTTTTCCTAAAAATAGCACTTAAAATATAGTGTGTGCTCTCTTTTTAGAAGCTGCATTTCTTGGGATCTGCTGACTGTTTTTAAAAAGAAACAAAAAAGAAATCCATAAAGTGCTAGTCTTGCTGTCTTAAAAATTGCAACTGATCTTTGGCTCATCAAAGCAAATGATTTGCTTAATATGGGCACTGAAGTATGCACCAAGCTCACTTTTCTGTTGTCAGCAGAGTCTAAAAGTCCTAAAATAGGCAGCATGACCTCTGGCATCCAGCAGGCAAAGGGAGAGCATGACCTGGGTGTTCACTGGGTTTAGGAGCGGGGCCCTGGCTGGGTCTCCAGCATGCTGCTGCCTTTTGCCTTCCCCTCTCTTCTTCTGTTGTATCTGAACTGCAGCTTCATCTGCCTCCAGACACACACATGTTTTCATAAAGGAGGTTTTATAGCATGTGAGCTCGAATTGACCAGTTACCTTGCTCTTGTCCTCTTCCTCCTCTTGTTTCTGATTAGTGGCTGTGAACAGGAGCCCTTGTGTATGTGTTTCCGTTTATGAGCATCAATAAAAATGAGCTGATGCTTATTGCTTATAAGCAAATTTTTATTTTGTTATAGTGATGTTTCTAGTCTCAATATCATTGACTGGGCTGTGTCCTGTCTGGCTGGTGGCCTGAAGTCAATTTATTGTTCTTGAGTTGTGCTGTGCTACTCAGGTGTGATTTCTGCCCAAGTTCATATGTGGTAAATGCTGTGAATTTGATCTCCTGGATGTGGTCTAATCTAGCTTGGAAATTGCAACCAAAAATGAAGGAGGGATGTTGGAAAATCCACCGTGGTGCCATGCAACTAAATCTCTTGTTAATTATGCTCTGCTTCTCCCTGGTGCTTGCTGGACCCATGACCCTTTCTCCTTGTTCACCTTTGGCAGAGCATGCACGTGGTCATCCCGGCTCCAGTCCTGGCCATGGCAGAGCCCTGTGGACCGTTCAATTTTGGAGCAACGTGAGACAGAAATCCCCTACTGGGATCTCTTCTAGTTCCTTCCTTTTCTGCAGTATGATGGTGTTGAGATGGGCTCTTGCCTGTCTTTAGAACTTGTATCCTCAAAGAAGAGAAGATTTTTATCAGCTTGTGTTTTGAAAAACACTCGCTCCATCTTTAGCATGGCCTCTTTTAATTAGGCAAATGCAGCATTAAGGAAAGAAAAGAGTATTTTGGCTGTGTTCTTTGAAACTGAACACTTCAATCCACTTACACCTAGAACATTTGGTCATTTTTGAAGATTGTGGCTTTGGGCTGCCAGTCTAGACAAGCTTGTTTACAAAACAGGTTTTTATAACCTAAAATGTTAAATTTGTTCTGGGCTTCTGTCTAAATACATACAGCAAGACTAGGTTTAGACAGGCTGTTTGAATGTTGTGGTTTGACCCCAGCTGGCAACTCAGCCCCATACAGCCGCTTGCTCGCTTCCGGTGGGATGGGGAAGAGGATCGGAAGAGTAAAAGTGAGAAAACTCATGGGTTGAGATAAAGGCGGTTTAACAGGTAAAGCAAAAGCTGTGCATGCAAGCAAAGCAGAACAAGGAATTCATTCACCGCTTCCCATGGGCAGGTGGGTGTTCAGCCATCCCCAGGACAGCGGGGCTCTGTCACGTGTAACGGTGACTTGGGAAGACAAATGCCATTGCTCCAAATGTGTCCCCCCCTCCTTCTCCTTTTCCCTCCAGCTCTATATGCTGAGCATGATGTCATGGTATGGGATAACCCTGGAGTCAGCTGTCCCCTCCCAGCTCCTTGTCACCCCCAGCCTCCTTGCTGGTGGGGTGGGCGAGGAGCAGAAAGGCCTTGACTCTGTGTGAGCACTGCTCAGCAGTAGCAAAAACATCCTGGGTTATCAGCACTGCTTCCAGCACAAATCCAAACACGGTCCTGTACCGGCTACTATGAGGAAAATTAACTCTGTCTTGGCTAAACCCAGTACGTTCTCCACCCCTGATTCCCTACCATTTCCGTCATGCTCAGCTCTGACACTATCCAGTACATCCTCTTTACTCACCCCCCCCTTCCCATCCTTTGGTACAACACACAGATCTCATTCCCCCAGTCTGTGGACAACCCCTGTGAAATGTCTGTAAAGTGTCCAGAAATGTCCGCAAAGATCTCCTTTTGAGCCCATGACTTTGGGCTCCATCTCACGATGGTCCCTGAGGACAGGAGTGGTGGGTGGGGTGTCCCATGGAGTCGTTGGGCACCGAATCCAGCTTGGGTCAGGTCACTGCTGCACTTCCAAGGCTTCTTGTAAGACTTGTTCCGTGGGTTTTTCTGGACACTGAAGAACTCTGCTCACTCTCATTCAACAACATCACTCAAACGCTTTTGTCACTTTGTCACCTTTGGGGAGGGCAGGGGGTTGGTATATTTTTAGTTGGCATTTTTTGGCAGCTGAACAATAGTTTCTAATTTCTTCTCATCTTCTAAAGAACCAAATCAAGCTGGGACTATAGCCTGCTCATTAACAGCCTTCACAAAAAAAAGAAAACGCCAAACCACTTGCAAAATGTTGTCCTAAAACTGTTAAAAGATAAAGGGTCACATGGTGCAATTAGGATGCTGTCATTTTGTCTTGGAGATGGGTGGAAGATGCCACGCGGGGTGGATGCGTTACATTCACTGGCTTCTGCAGTTTTATCTGTGGCGTGGGAGCTCGCTTGAGGCTGGTTTTTGCAATGCCCTTCGTTATCCCTTTGCTAACAGGCTGCAGCGCTGCTGCTCCTCCTTTACACCCTGGGGAGGGATTAGACTTGACCCAGGCTCTTCACACAGCAGAGGAGGTTTAATCTTTTTAGGAGTTACTCGTGTTGGGCTCATAGATGCTGTGCTCGCCGGCATTATGTGACCAGAAGGACTTTATGAAATAAGAGCCCTGGAAGTAGAAGGAGAACACGTTGGGGGATTGCGCCTGGTTTTATTTTCTAAACAGCTTTGATTTCCCTTCAAAAATTTATTTGGTAAGTTCAACATATCCAGCAGTAGAAACTTGGCTGAATTATGACTCTTTCTCTAGGATGGGGTTATTTTTCCATGGGCTGGGGTAAGTAGAGCTTGGGGAAGGGGCTGAGCTTTGTGGCTTTTAGCCGTGGTGAGCAGCAGAGCCTGTCCATGCCCCGCCTGAGCCCCTGGCAGCCAGCTTTGGGAAACCTTCCTGAACGTGTTGCAGCAACCAGAGTGAAATATATTCCTGCTCAGTAAGGAAAAGATAATTAAAGTGTCAGCCCAGGCCTCTGTGTGTGACATTGTAGGCTTTGGGGTTATTTGTTGAAAGTAGGTTGCAATGTCTCGCTGTTAAGATGATGGTCACCTGGAGGAGATGGACCAATGGACTTCGATAGTTTTCCCTGTAAATGCTGTGTAGTTCCTGTTGCTGCTGGATCAGCAGAACAGCTTGTTTGGAGATACTGTATTTTATGATTGCCTTGGTAGAAAACACAAATTCAGCTAGCAGTCATGCCTGAAAACAATTCCCTTCTCTTTTTTATTTCCAAGGAACCTTGAGTCAGTAACGCAGCTGTACGTCAGCGTGGATGCCAGCACCAAAGAGAGCCTGAAGAGAATTGATCGACCTCTCTTCAAGGATTTCTGGCAGAGGTTTCTAGACAGTTTAAAGGCCTTGTCTGAAAAGGTACCTAGTTAAGAATAATTTTCTTAATATTTTTTTTTCTCTTTCTTCTGCACCTTACCCACTCAGGACAAAAGTAGAAGACAGAGAGGCTTATGATGGACCGTGGAGTGGGTTCTGGATGTTTCGGGAGCGTGTTTGCATGTTTAGTACATTAAGGTGTATAAAGTCCAGTAAATCTGGTCAGTTTTCCATGCGGGGAGAAATTTAATGACAAGAGAACAGGGTGTGTGTCAAATAGGATGGTAAACTTTGCTGTGAATATAAGATGCTATGAGAAATTAAGAGATAATAAAATAGAGGATTTCGTAATGAAGCATTTACACTGAAAGCAGGCTGCTGAAGGAAAACTGGAAATTAGGGAAACCTAGAAAGAGTCACAAATCCCTGTGTGGTGCTTAGCACTGATTCTCAAAGGTTCCCTTGAAATTGCCGTACATAAAGGACATGAAAATGCGTGTGCTGGAGTTTACCACCTCTGGCTGCCCTCCTGCTATGTAGAAATAAATATATCAGCTTATTTCTGCACCGTTTAGCCAAAACTCTGGATTTGAGCACAATAGCAAGGGTGGCTCTTCCCGCTGTCAGTGGTTTGTGGTGGTTTGTGTCTGTCTGAGGCAGCCAAACAGTGACCTGAAGGCCCGTGGGACTGTGTCTGCTGCTGTCAGCTCAGAACTTTGCCTCCCAGGGAACAGTTTTTGTTGTAATTAGTGAAGCACTCCTGATCCTGACATCCCATGAATTGACAGGAATAGTGCTTCGTGAGCATGTCTTCCCTCTCGTGTTTACTGGTGCTGTGCTCTGACGGAAGCAAGTATTTCTTTTACCGGTTTGGCTGAAGTTGGCGTGTTACCTGCTGAGATGAACAGACAGGAGGGACTGTTTCATTTGAATAATGAGTTTTTTCTGCCTTCTGAGATGACAGTGTTGGACCACTTTCTGCCGGATGTACTCACATTAGTAGATCTGGGAGGCTCAGTGAAATTGAGTGACACTTTGTTCTGCAAAGGCACGTGAGTAGCTTGATCTTGTTAAGCCAAATCTCAGACCAAACTCTGAGCTTATTGAAGTCAGGTACAAGCTTACTCAGTTCTTCGTGTGGTCAGGAGCGGCTGTGGAAAGAAGGGGAGCTAAAGTATTGAAGGCAAAGATGTTGAAAAAGTCTTTTGGGAACTTTTTTGCCCATCGTTTCTTCTGCCTCTCTTGACCCTGGATAGATATGGTTCGTTCATTGCTGTGTGTTGTCAGAAATTTCCTTGCAAAGAATTGGAGGTGAAAGTGTTGGCAAGTCTGTCCATACGGCTAAAAATACTCTGGTCAAGGTGAAGAGGAGAGGAAAAAGAAGCTCAACTAGCAGCTGCGTTTTCTCCTCGAAGCAACTGCGTTTTGAAGGGTCCTTGAAACACTGATAGCGCGAGAGCCAATTAATAGTTGCTGTGGTTGGTAACACGCTGTTCTGCCAGCCCCTGCTCAGCTGCGCGTTGCATCATTGCACGCGGGGGACAGCAAGAAGTCTTAGGGAAGCTACTCCTTGCCTCAATCTTATACATGATTCTGGTACCCAAAAATTGTCTTGAACTGCTTCTGGGCAGAAACACCTCTCTGTTTTCCTTCTGAGCACATTGCTTGGAGTTCACCTGTGACGTTAAGCACTGTTCTGTAGATCTGCGGTGAATGAAAGGTGCTGAAAGCTAATGTGTCTGATTGGTGAAAAATACAGCTCCTGTTTCAGAATAGGTGGGGAAGTGCTGATGCATTGTGTTGGGAAGGTGATGCTAATATATCTGGAAACAAAATACAAGTGTCGTGTTTTCACAGTGCTGGACAAACCATCCAGGCTGATTCAGTTCTCCTGAGACTGAGACAAGCTGGCATTGCAGCTGATCTGAGTCACTGCTAAAAAAAACATGGATAGGTTTGGTGGATGCAGGTTTAAAAAAATAAAAACGGGTGAAGGAGGTTTTTAAAAACACAAGTTGTACCTTATTGTGCTTGCTGTTGTGTTTGGCAAGTGCTGTTCCTGTGCGGTTGCCCTGCTCGCTTGTGTCTGCTGGCTGTCCCCAGGGCTCTGGGCTCAGTGCCGCGGGGATGGGTAGTTAGAGACAGGTCCTGCTGCAAAAGGTGGATGATCCAGACAGATGGGTGGGAGAAGGGAAGAGGAGAGGAGAGGACACGGTCCTAGGTGAGAAAGGAGCAAGCATGTCCTTCTGGCTATTTTCTTTCCTGCCACCAAAAAGCAGGGTGATTCTTGGTAAAAATAGAAATGGAAGGGATGGAGCAAAGAGGTGGGTTTCAAATCTGTTGCCTTAGGGAGGTGGTTATACTGATAATAGATTTGATCATGTTGACTGAAGTTCTGCATAAAGTTCTTGAGCCCTTAATAAAAGAGTGAAGTTAATAAGGAATTGTTCCCAGTGTGGTTTGGGAGCATCACACAGCATGTTGGCGATTGGTTGTTACGGCATTTTCAAAGGAAGTTCAGGAATAAAAGATAAAAATCATTTGTGTTATTTCTTTCTGCAGCAAACAGCAAGAAATCTGCTCTTTGTCTGCTACTATTTGGAGCAAGTTTTATCCTTTCTAGAGTGATTCTCATCAAGATGGCCTTCGTGGTAAATCTTCTATGCTGAGAAATGTTTTTTGAGAGACAGGTTTATGTTAAGCAGCGGGTAGAGTCCCAGAAGGCTCCATTAGTTTCTTCTCGTGTGTTTTCTGCCCTCCAAATTAAATTGAGAGGAAAAATAAAGCTGTTAACATGTGCAATTTAGAATGTGCCCTTTCCAAACGTCACATTTGAGAACTCTTGTAGTCTTGTCCTCTGACAGCCCTGAGTTCACAGGAACAATTGAGAGGTGACTTGACTTGATAGGCAAGCGCTTGGAGAAAGCACTGGGGTTGTGAATCCCTCTTCTTATCATATGGATGAGAAATCTCTGTTCCAGGAGTTGAAAGGCATTTCTTCTAGCCATTGTTGCTTCCCAATGCTATATCCAGATGAGAACCAAGGTACAAATTAATAATGAGGGTCCAGAAGCTCAGGAGGGAAGAGGTTGACTTTCTATCCCTTGAAGTTTTTATGATCAAGTTGATGCTTTTTTTTTCTTTTTTTCAAAAATATCATTGACCAAACATGTGCTGTCTGAGCTAGGAAATGAGGAACCATTGTTCTGTGAGCTCTTGTCCACCAGCAGTCAGACTTGTGGTCAGTTTGTAGTTTGCCTTTGTGCTCGGTTTCCCTCACTGTTACTAGACCAGATTCTCTAAGTTGAGAAACTTTGAAAACTGGTTCTTGTTGTCCATAAATAACCAAGTGCCTCACAAGCAATCCATTTGGCATTTTCCCAAGCGGTAGGATGTTGACTGAGACAAATAGTAATCCCCCACCGAGCTGCTGATAAATAAAGTGGGGATGTGGTGACCCGGTATGGCAGAAGTGCTCGCAGATTTCTGTCCAAGCACTTTGAAAATAACTGGAGAACAGCTGATGAAGGATGTACCAGCAGAACCTGTCCCATTTGTCGTTCAACATTACATTATCTCTGAGCATACGTTTTTCCACCTGTTGAGAGAGGTAAGACAACTCTTGAAGCAAGCGGCTGGTGCTCCGTGGGTGTTTGTGGGCTTGGTGAGTGCTGGAGCAAGGTCCCTGGTGTCCCTCCTGTGCTCTGAGGAGCACTCTTCCAACCCTGACGTGGTGTCACCTCTTCTGTCTCTCTCTTCTTGACTTAATCGTGATAAATCCTGTCCAATCTGCTGGCTACGCTGTACCTTACGGGAATTGCTGTGCTGCCAGACCCCGAGTAGGCATTGCTGAGCTGCTTTAACTTTCAGAGGACAGGTGCCAATGTTCTCTTAAACAGATTGGAGCCACACACAAAGCAAACGGGGGAAAAACCCTTTAGGTTAATAGATGTTATGGCACTGCGGGAACTGATGATGAAGCAAAACTTTATCCTTCCTGTCCTTCCAGGAGGGTCACAAAAAGCAAAAGAAACAGCTTATCGGTGCTTTCTGGGGTTTAGTTAGACCGGTGTCTTTAGACGTACACAACTCTTGCTTTAGATCTTAGGTAAAACCTTGCCCTCAATTTTTTTTTCTACTTCAAGGGAATTAAGATTTCATAGAGGAACAGGGTCACGGCTCTGTGGGCAAGGGGCAAGGTGTAGCAAATGTCTTTTTTTTCTTTTCCTATAAAAAGGGGACCAAAAAGGAAAATCTTTAGCTCTGCTTGTCCTAGGATATCGCATTTGGCACAGAGTTGAATGCCTGTGGCTCTGTACTTCTTGCTGAAAGGCGATAGAGGTGGTTTGTCCAGAGAAAGGCACAAAATATGAAAACATCTCCTCTTAGCATCATTCTGCATCTGCACGCTGCTTACAGGTAGTTCCTTTTACCTTTCTGGATGATGAAGGTGTCAGCTTGCATCTTTAAATGGTTGCAGGCTTGCATCTGGTGCTGTTTACTTTAGTCTTTTTTTTTTCCCCCCAATGTGATCCTTTCTTCAGACTTACCCTTGGCTCTGTGTGATTACAGTCATAGCATAAAGACACTGAGTTACATCTTAAGCATGTTTTAGTGCTGATTATAGAATATATGACAGTAACAATTGCTTTTATGGAAAGAACACATTTGATTTGCACAGAGATTATCTGTGTGGTCACTGGGGGAGGGGAACGCAGTTTGTGTGATGTTTCTGAGCTAAGTGACTTTTTAAGGAGAATGTAAATGTAAAATTTGCAACAGATGTTGGAATCAGTAATCAATTTTGCCACTATAAATTTAGAAAAATTTGACTCTTCTGCACAGTAAATGCTCTCCACCAGCTGTGTGCTTGTTGTAATGGTTTTGCTAATGAGACTTCTGGTGTAAGCCTTTTGAAATGCTGTATGATGAGTGTTACAAAGGTACAATGTTTAATATTAAATTATTGTCGCTGAAATACATCATCTCCTTTCAGCTTAGCTTACAGTAAGCACCAATCCAAACGAGGCTTCAGCGAGATTCTTGGCTGCGGAGGAAGTGAAATCTGATTTCTTCTGTCTGTTCCAGTGCCTCTGGGTTTGCTTGCAGGCAAGAAAAAGGGAAAAATGTTCGTAAACACACTTCACAATCAAAGCGATGTGTTATCCTGAGCTGCTGGGTGTTGCTGTGTGTCTTATGAAGACAGGATAGTGAGGATGGGAGGAAGGCAAGGTGTCTCTGGCCACTCAGTGAGCCTCAGGCAGAGGTGGGGCAGAATCCGTGTTGTCCTAGTCCTTGTCCAAAGCTTTGTCCCTTATCCCACAGCAGCCCCCTCCCTGTTACTGCCTGGGGCTTTTGGGGCAGTAGCCAGGCCCGTGGGTTATTCATTTGCTGCTTGTTCTTGCCAGGGGAGCAGTTACAGCTGCGGAGAGGCTGCCCAGCTGCCACCCTTGTTGTCTGGTAGAAGGCACTTCTTCCCTTTCCCTTCTCTTCGGGAAATGGGCTCCAACCCATTGGGAGAAACAGGGGTCCTCCTCCTCCTCTTCCAAGCACACCCTTCTCTTTCACGCCTTGCCTAGCACCCAGGGTTTAGCTCGCCTAGCTTGTCTGCTACTTCACATGTAGGAAGCATTTCCTTTTCTCACCCTTTAATAAACATGATTTTTCTTTTGCCTTGAGCTCTCCCTCAGAGGCTGCATGAGAGATGCCAGACTTGGCTTTTCAAGAACTTGGTTCAAACCAGTCTCTATTCCCCTTTCCAGCCCTTCTGTTATTTATTAACTCAGTCGCTAGCAAAGGGCTGCTGCGTTCCCTGGAGCTGGGCTCTGGGAGCCAGAACTCCCAACTACTCCCACAGGCTCCATGGTCTTGAAGATGTTTTCTCAGTTTTTCATTCTTTAGTTGTGAAGTAGAGCAGTAGTCTTCATGTAAAAGCACCTTGAGAAGACAGAGCGTGTGTGTGTGTTTTTATGTGAACTCTTAAAAAGGAAGGAGCCAGCCTAAAATTCTGCTTGTGTCGACTAGGCAAAGGAAACTTGTATCTGCACTTTATTTTAAAACAAGTCTTTGTTTAAGCCTTTATAAGTTGAAGTGACTGGGCCAAATGCCATAGATTGGGGTTGTGCAGAGCGTTGTGTAATATTCCGTTCTGCTAAATGCATTAGCTGTTGGATTTCTCTTCTCCCTGACCAATTATCAATGGCTCCAGCGTGATGATTCAGATAAGAAGTGATTATTGGGTTCATTGAATCAATTCATTTGATGTTTCGGGAAAGATGAGTTGACAAAGCATCTGCTGATCTATTTTTCTCATCTCGGACGGTGAGTGTGTAATTGAGGCGAAAACACTGCAAACAGGAAAATGGATTTTTCTGGGAATGTGCTAAGGGGTGTGCTGGTGCTCCTCCGGAGCAGAGGGAACACACTCGTGGGTTTGTGCATGGCAAATACAATCGGGAGGAGTTATTGCTTTGCAGGGGTGAGGGGTTAGCTACAGTGGGCTGAGCAGTGCGGGTGTGTTTGGGTGACGGAGGCCACGCTGCTGGGTCCACGCGTGCAGAAGCAGCTGCAGTGACATGTGGACTTGGTGCCCCCGGGCTGCTCAGTGCCACACGTAGTCTGGTGGGGGGGCTCTGGGAAGGCTCTCCTCTGCTTCAGGGCGAGATTGGTGTGCTTGGCTCAGAGCGCTGCTGAGGGCGACTGGGCCTGGTTTGGTTGGTTTGGGGCTGAAGCGGCTGAGGAACGCTCTGTGTCTTCTTCCGGTTCTCCTTCAGGGCGGGATCCTTGAGCAGGTGGGTGGCCATAGAGCTCAGGGAACGGTCGTGTCTTCAGTGCTCTGCTTGTCAGGAATCTTCTTCAGCTCCCATTTTGGCTTCTTTGAATTACCCAAGTGCCAGCAAGAGCAGAACCTGTCCCTAAACTTCTGTCAGATTGATTTTTGCCATAAAGCAGCTCACGCAGAGAAGGTGCTGGCTTTCCTTCTTGCGTGTTGATGTTTGTGCCTTGGTGCTGGTCCTTTCTGTGGCTCTCTGCCCTTAAAAATCCAAAGGGAGCTGGTGGTGTGAGTTGGGTATTTGTGACTTTGGACACTCGCCCATGGGTGTGAATGATGGCTGTGATCAGTGGGGTGCTCTGTCACCTCCCAAACCACATGCCTCCATCCGTCGTTTCCGTAGCTGCTGCAGTAACCCATCTGGAGCCTTGGTGGCTTGCAAGTTGTGTGCTTGAGAGCCACGTCCTGCGTTTCCTCCTTGGATGAAACTGCAGTTGGATTTGCCAATGTAAGATATGCAGGGACTACGACGTGAAGATTCAGAGTCTCCCCTGAAGCTGCTAAATGGTTGGAGCATTTTTCATATAAATTTGTGGAGTGTCTTGCACATACTTGAATACAGAAAGCTGGTAATTAGTGACAAAAGGTCAAAGCAAACTGGCAAATCAAAGACGATTTATCTTTCATTTTTTTTACACAATTAAGGCCTTTGTGATGGGTGGACTCAGCTTCTCTCGAATTTCTTCAGCCATTTCTAAGTGCAATAGTTGGGTGCAATTACAGCGCTGCTTAATTTGGGGATCTCCCTTTCTCGTTATCTGAGAAGAGCAGTTGGCTGCTCATAAATCTCTTTGGTGGAGGAACTGATGTCAGATGCACTGTAAATTGTCTCCTCTAACTGCTGAGCTCTGAAAACAAGCAGTGTGGAGGGGATGGGTGGTGAAGAGCCCTGCAACTGGAGAGCTGGTGATCCATAGTGCTAATGCAGCTATTTACAGACCTGAAAAACATGTGTCTGCTTCGTTGCATTTATTTCATTCTGGCTTTGTGGGGAAATTTGCTTCCGTGGTGCTGACCTGGCTGTGAGGCTGGGGGAGCCAGGGGGACAAACTTTCTCAGCAGATGGAAACGGCAGGGCAGGGGCTGGGGAGTTCAAGTATCACTGCCCGCTTTGAAGCGGTGATTCTCTTCGCCTAGAGAATATCCGTAGGGAGAAATGCTGGAAATCGGTGGGAACTGAAAGGAGCCCAGCTCCTTGAGGTGAAAGCTCCGAGACTAAGTGCTCAAAATGAAGAGACAGGTACAAAGCCTGCAGGAGCTGCTAAAAGGCTCCAGTGCTGCACCTGAACACTCGGGTGTGCTGGTGAGAAGTGTTTGGAGGGGGGGTAACAGCGGCCCCTGGCAAACAGCTCTTCTGCAGCAGGATTGATGTCCAAACCCTGTTGTAGAACATCGGCCAGGTGCCGTTCCTGGGCGGTTTCACAAGCCTGCCCGCACAGAGCATCGTTCCCGCGAGTGCTCAGGTGGGGAATGTCATCTCCTGGCACATCTTGCTCTGCCCCAGCACCGCAGAGGAGTGCTCTCAGTCCCCAGCTCAAGCTGGAGCTTGACTATTTAATAGACTGGCCAGTTAAAATGTTTAAAGCTTATTTACTTTTCCATAATGTTTGTAACTTTAGAGCCTAACTCCTGAGTTAGGGCTTTACAAAAGCTGTAGTCTTGCAAGGATTGCTTAATCAATAAGAAAGAAATGTATTTCAGACTGCTTGTTTATGTTGTTGTTTGTTAAATGAAAGGGGCAGGATTTTCAGCAAATTGTGGTGGGGCTTTCATGTCTATTTTTAGATGATTTGGACAAAACCCAGAAGAAAAATATTCTAAATCCTTTGCTTCGCAGACTGCGAGAGCGATTTTTAATGAGGTAATTATGTTTTTATGGCGAATTAATCTCTGCTTTCATCGTTTGACTCTTGAAGTTGCATTGCTGGTTTGTTGTTTCCCGAGATAACGAGTGTCAGTTGATTCTCTTAAATACAATAGCCCCGTCCCAGGCTTTGGCCCAGCCTGTGCTCAGTGTGCCGTGCCGTTAGTCACGCGTCCGTTGTCTCCGTGTTGCTGGCTGTCGGTGAGTTATACCCGTGAAAGTGCTGACACTTTGTCAAATCATGGATTCTCTTTTTACCTTACAGACATGATGTCTCTTCATTTTTCATTATCCTGCAATCGCTCACTTAAACCATCATTATTACAGCGTCATTTAAAATGCAGTTTATTCTTCCTTCCTGTATCCCCCGTTGCTGAGCAAAAAAACACTGATTTTGAGGAATATTCTTTTAGAGCCCTGCAAAATTTCAGTGGCATGTTGTTTTCCTGGCTGAGATTTCCAACTACAGAGGTCTGTAAGGAAGCATCCAAGTCTTTAGCTGTATGTATAAATAGCTGCTGGGAGAGCTTAAAACTACTGAGCACCTGGCAGCTGACGTGGGGGAGATTGGGTTCCTCCATTGGATCTGGAAAAACTTTGGTGAGTGTTCAGTTCATTCCTTAGCCAGAAGCATTTGGCTAAAGCTGGACTGTTTTTAAACTGTTCTTATCCCTCTTTTTTTTTGCACGGATGAATGCCATTTGAGTTTTTTTTTTTCTTTCAGTTTTTCAATCTGTGGACTAAGCTATTTTGCCCATTACTTCCCTCCTTGTCCCCTCTCTTTGGGGCTCCCTCTTTGTCTATAGTTTGTTTTTAGCGTTGTCCTTCTCTGGGACCACTGCCAGGGTTACAGTTGTGCACATTTAATCGAGATGTTTGAAATAGTGTCTCTCCAGGACCACCACACCTCATCATTGGCCAAGTGGCCAAACCTGAGATATTTGTTCATGGAGCTCGAGGGACGTGACAGCACGGAGCTGTCGCTGGGACGTATGCCTCTTTGGAGGAATGTGGGATGAAAGGAGGCTGGGGGAAGTCCCAGGTGTTGGTTTCAGCTCTTTCCCACCACCAGACTGGCTCTGAATGCTTCTCTTCTTCCCCACACACGACCCAAGGGCCTACCCTGGTCCTGTGACCTTGCACACAAAGTGCTGGCCCAGATGAAAGCAGAGGTGCTTCCTCCACTTAAATAAAAATCATATTTTATGGTCAGGTCAAAGCAAGTCAGTGATCCTCTTGGATTTTACACCTCTTTGGCGAAGGGGCTGTTTTGCAGATGGGATGGAGCCCAGGTGGCCGAGCAGATCAGCTGCTGACTGAGCCCCTGTGCTCGTCTTTACTCCGTGTTGAAGAGCGGCAGCCGGAGCTGGACCAAGTGCTCGTCACTTGGTGCCTGTATGGCAGGTCCCTGCTGCTGCAGCAGCTGCTCCGACCCGCGGGGCTGCTGCTCCGCTTCACTGGAAGACACCCATGCGGAAAAGGTCCTGATCTCGCCTATATTTGGGAGCCTTCACAGGAGCAGCACCTGTCAAACTTCTGCTTGAAGTCCTTGCAAAGTCAGTGGGACCTGGGCACAAACTTGGAGCGTTGCTGAAGGCTTTTATCCTCTAACCAGGGATTTTTAGTTCACTTCCACTTCAGGAGTTCACTTTCTGCTCAGATTTGAGCCCGTCTTGGGTTTTAGCAACTCCTTGGCACAGGGCTCGGTGGGAACACTACCCAGGCTCATGCTAATGCTTTTTCTGGCTGGGTGGTGTTAAACGTACACCGTTTCCCCAGGAAATGAAATCTCATCAGGCTGTGTGGTCTGTTTAACAGCAAGCGTGAAGCGGGGTTTTTCTGCTGGTGCCTTGCTATGATCTGTTTCAATGCTAGTCTTCTATTTTAAGTTATGTTGTTGCATTGGCCTCTTTTCCCTTTTAATTCCTTGAAACTGCCCTAGGAATATTGAAAAGAAATAAATCACTGGAATATTGTTGGTGCTGATTTACAAGAGTGAGTGTGTTAAAAACAAGTCCGTGGAAAATGGATAAAGAAGCAGTCGTAGTTCTGGATTTAGTTAAGAAAAACATTTTTAGGGCTTGGAACAAAGCTGCTGTTGTACTTTGCTTTATTTCTGGGGGTTTTTAGCTAAATAAACTGATTAATTTCTACTGAAGTGTGAAGCGATAAAGTAGATTACAAGCAGTAAGTGGTGAGTACAGGAAGGATGATTATGGCGAATGTCACTTAGGATGCTGGTTTAGGAAGGTAAGAGAATGAAATGTGATTTATTTTTCTCCTTGGTTTCCTGTCTGGTTCACTTATTCTTGTGCTTCGTACAGCAGCAGGACTGCTAACAGGCAGTTGTGTTTTTTTGGTTTTTCTGGTTTAAACTTCTGGCTTGGGAACCAGTGCTGATGTGCTTGTTTCAATCCAGTGTCTTCTTTCTCTTTCAAAGCAGAATTTCAAAGCTGGTCAATACAAACCCATTTTGTATGATAGAACAGCTATGTCGACTGATTTCTGTCTTTAAAAAAAACACAACAAACTGGTGCAAACCAAAAGTCAGCTTTCATGTTTTTGTAATTATTATTCATGACAGTTTTTTTCATCTTATTTTCAAGACTCTAGAAGAATAAGAGATTTTGTATGACTTTCAGGCTAGACACCTCAGAATAATAATGGTTTACAGAGAGAATTTTGTTTCTCACACGAGTATATTAAAACGGAAAGAATTACAGTTGCAGGAAAGTGCTGGGGTTGAGCACTCTCAGGTTTCTAGCAAATCGAAGTTGGAGCTTTGCTCTGGTTTTACAGCAGAGCAGCTGATGTGTTAATTATCCCGTGGTAATATGCACCTTTTTAGCAATGAAGACAAAGCCTCACCTTGCTTTAAACTGGGGTATTAATAGCAAATGCTTGAACAATGTATGTTTTTAGATACCTACGCAGCATAACCTATTCAGGTTTTTTGCTTTAATGACTGTATGAGCCTGAAGAAAGGAGCCTGGAAACTTCAGTGCTCTGTGCTGAGTTAATCTTTGAAGGCAAAAAAATCCACCCAACTTCTCTGCTGTGCAAATCTGCCCGGGAGGATGCTCTCAGGTGTGTGCAGTGTGACTTTTGGGAGGATGTCACTTCTCCATTCCCTGTGTTCAGGACTGGTTGTGGAGTGATAGATGAGCCCGAGTGGAGTGATGAGCCCTTTATTTAAGGGGAGGGTCCTGGTTGCCAAAAGAACAGATTAATCTGCTTTCCTTTCAAGGGCACTGAATCCTTCCCCAGTGATGGGTGTCCCAGCTCATCGGCAGAGCTTCGGGGAGCCTGAGGCTCCGCAGTGCTGGATTCGGGAGAGGCAGAAGAGATCTCCTGTCCTCTTACGGAGCATCTGTCTCCAGGCTGAACTGGAAGGGTTTGGAAAGCTGTGAAATCTGGGGGGTGTTAGCATTTGAGATTTCCTTTGCTGTGTTTTGGATCTTTTATCCTTGATGGAGTTTTATGTATCAAGATGCCTGTTCTTGAATATGGTGAATAGATACTTGGCTGCAGGGTTTGGTTTTTATTTTTTCCCTGTGACAAGCAATTTCCAAGTGTGAAAATTGCTTTGATATCTTTATTCAGGAACTCGCTCGCTTAGTAAGGTGTTGTATAACCCGAGCAAGGGAACCAAATCGAGTCTGGAGAGGACGGCTTCTCCCTTCGCAGGGGCTGTCTCTCGGAAAGGGCAGCTCGCCTGCTGCTGCGGCGTGTGAGCCAGGAGCCTGCCAGCAGCACCGGCGCTGCAGGATTGCACGTGCTTCAGTATTTAGGCTGGTTTGGATTACAATCAGAGCAGGTCCTTGGCCAGCTAGAAAGCTCTGAAAAATGCATCATGAAGTTAGTTTGGAAGTTGAGCCTTTCGTTGAAGGACAGAAAAAATATTAATGAAACTAAGAAGCTGGCTTTTGAAGTCATTATTCAATACCTGCGAAGGATCTGGGAAGTTTTGTGCAAGAAAGAACGGTTTTTGTTTAGTCTGCAGTGTAATTTCTTCTCCCTCTAGAGTGCTTTTTCTTCCATCTAATCAGAGCAGTATTTCTATTGACAATATTGGTTTTGTTACTTGAGTTTCATTAGCTGCAAAATATGGATTTGTGTTGAATCATCTGTAAATGAAATGCCATTTTCTAGCAATAAAATTATTTTATCTAAGGAAGGTGTATGAGCATTCAGAATGTCTGGCTGTAAGCTGTGTGGTGGAGTCTGGGTTTTGATGTGTTTACTCTCAAATGGTAGGATGTTGTTATTTTATTCAAAGAGCTGTTTCAGCCGACAAGGATGCAAAGTAAAATTCCTGCAGGACCTCAATGCATGGTTTGGAGAAGGAGGTTTGTCTGCTCTCGCCCTTTGTCCCAGCCTTTTCCAGTCTCACGAGGTCCAGTTGTGCTCCCACTGCTGTGGCTGGAGGAGGGGGATGCTCCGCTGCCGCCGCTGAACTCATCTCAATCCATCAATCCAGCAACCTGCTCCTTGCAGCACAATTGACGTGCTCACCCCTCCCTCTTCCTCCTGAGATTAGACCTGGGATGTTTTATGAAGAATAATTATATTTGATCTACGAAAAGATGAATGTTGAGGAGGAGGGAATTAAAAAGGAGTGATAAAAAAAAAAAAAGCCCCAATCCCTCTTGGTTATTGAAGCAAGAAGGGAACACTTTGTCAAACTGACACGTGAATCCTTTATTAACATCTTCTGGGCCAGGGGATGCTGGGAGAGCAGTGTCACCTCCTGGGCTCTGTCTCGGTCTTGGGTGTGTTCTGTGGTTTGGCTTTGAGATTTGGCCATCGGTGAAATATGTGCATGCAGAAAATGCTCGTTTGCAAATGGCTTAGAACTGGGAAAAATTTAAGATGGTTTCAAAGGAAAATGTAACCACTCTGGAAATGGGTAAAAATGTCAGTGCTGCTCCGAGGGCCACGGGAGCTGCTGGAGGGGAGCGAGCAGGCAGCAGCCTGGACACGCGTCTTGGGCTTCACCCGAGTCTCAGCAACTCTGGGGAGGATGGAGAGAAGGAACCGCATCCCTGTCTGCTGGCCTGGATTGTGACTTTGAGCTCTGCCCACAGGGCACTGCTTTTGCTGGGGCCAGGGCACAAGGCGCTCTTGAGACAAAAATTTTGGTCTTTTTGTTTGCTGAGTAAGAGTCCAGGTTCTCAGATCCAGTTAATTAAGTATTGATTGTAAGTATCCTTCCCTAACCCCATTTAGTTGGGGTTTTTTTTTGTGTTTTTTTTGGTGTTTGTTTTGGGGGGGTTGTGTTTGTTTTGGGGGGTTTGTGGTTGGTTTTTGTGTTAGGTGTTTTTTGGGTGGTTTTTTTTTTTTTTTTTTTTTT